>CM033643.1:108974975-109574975 GCA_019512145.1 Engystomops pustulosus | reverse complement strand
AAAATTAACATAAAAACATTTAAAAATATTTCAAACTGTAAGTCTCATCAACAGAATATGATAATACAATTAAAATTAGAAGGAGTATCGCAAAGTTAGTGGAAGCCTTTAGCAAAAGAGCAATGCATCTTTAAAATTCTAGTTTTCATTGTGTCTTTTTTGTGCTTTTTTCAATTTGTGATCTTATCATTCATTTTTTGTTTATATTTTGATAAAATTGTCACTTTTTGGTAGGGTTTAGTGGATTAGCCCAATCATAGATGAATAGTTTGAATGAGCGTGTATCGAGGGAGTAATGTCATACATAAAGTCATAGGCAGGAAATTTAATAAAACATTTAAGTACTAGCATCAATAAAATATATATAAATAATCGTTTGTTTTTTAAAAATTTCCCTTTGCACACCTGTGTCCCCTTAGAAACTGCTACGTGTGGCCTGTCACTGTTTCAAAACTCACTACACTCACTGAAAGCAAGTCTTTATGAACCAATGAAAGGTCAAATGGAGTGGTGGAAAAAGGGCAAGGCACCAAAAAGGCACATGTACACGCTAGTCTTAACTGCTCAACTAAGCAGTTCCTTTTGTTTGCTTCAGCCAGTAATCCAAAGCAGATGGACTTATTACTTTATCATATGGAAGGAAACTATTCACAACATGTAAATATATACTCTTAATCCCATATCTTAATTGCTTTAGAATCGACATGTGACAGGATAATTGTTTATAACTTTGGAACGCTTTAACATATCCATGTAGGGATTTTGAGATTATGTTCATCGCGACACATTGTACTCATTATTATAAATTTAATTAGTGACAGTTTTGTGTTTCGTTCTTCAAAAGAAATGTCTCCTCTCTTTTTCTAGTATTAGAGGCTAGAACTTTAGTGGGTGATTTTCGAACTTTCATAATGAAATTAGGTACAACTCAGCTTTCAAGTGACTTTAAAGGCCTAAATAATATAAAAACCCCTATAAATTATAGAAACACAACATCTAATTAGGTACAACAACTTCTATTTAGTCTATTACCGTTTAGGTGTTTCACATGAATAAAACAATATAAGAGTCTCGATTTGGAACTTTTGAAATTTTTTGAAAATACAGTGCCGGCATAGATGAAACAGCGCCATTCTAGCATAATGTGCATTGTCCAATTGACAGTGCTAAAAATTTTAACACGTTTTGGTCATGGCAACACACCGGACGTCTTTTATTTGGAACGTGCATAGATAATGACTTTTTGGGGGACCAAACAAAACATAATATTTTCTCTTTATTCTCTGGTACATTACATATACGGTGATCTCATTTTATCTTTTTCTCTATCCTGGCTCAGTTTTACTGAGCAACACCAATATTGGAAAAATCACATTTTTTTCTCTATCGACAACTTTTCCAGGGGCATAACTTCTGTATTTTTCTGTTGACAGATCTCTGGTTAAAATGGCTTATTTTTTTGCAAAAGAGTTTTCTTTTCAGCACTATCATATTAGGTCGTAACTTTTAAAATCACTGTTTGAAGAACATTTTTTGTGAGTGTATTTGATAGCATAAAATTGCATATTAATGGAAAAAAGTTTGTGGGTTTTTAGGTCATTTTCCAGGTGGTTTCAGTATTAATTTTATAGTTATTGTACAATTAATATGGACACAGCAATAACCAAATAATGTACATTTTTAATTGTGCATTTTGTGGTTTTTATATACATTTAGTTGGATTTTAATATGTAACTGGGTGATTAGAGGGACTTTCTTTGTTATATTATTTATTATTGATATAAAATGATTTTACAGTTTTTTTACATTTTTTTCAAATCCCCCGTGATCACAGGTGCGGTCCACTCCACGGGGGGACACACTTTAACGCCGTGTGTCATACTTAACCACGGCTTGTTAAGTAGTTAAACACTGGGATCCTAGATTTTCCAATCCCCGGTGTTAGTGCCAGGTTATGGCTGTGATACACAGACCAAGAAACCGCACTTTGAAGGACCCGATGTCCTACAATCTTGTTTCTCGCACCAAGTTTGAAAGGCGACCTTCAGAAGGAGTGACCCTTACGGCCGCTGTAAAAACCCCTATAAAAAGGGGGCATTGAAATCAGCATGATAAATAGAGGGACGATTTATAATAGAATCCAGGTACGGTGACTGTGATAATCTTCTTTTTAATTATTATCCTGGCTTCCTACTTTTGAAATAATTTTAAATTATGCTAATGAGCAATGAGGGCTTGGTGGTGTTTTCAAGACCAGTCTCCCTCCCCCTGCACTTCCTCCTGTTGCTAGATACACTGGCGAGGGAGGAGGTAGAGCATGGGGAGGAGAGTGATGTTCTGTTTTATCCGGCCAACCGTGTTGCAACCCATCCCCCTGTTTCTTCCCCGGATTGACGTTTTGGAAGTGTCACCCACAATGACCGTGGGAAAAAACGCCCTGAACAATCTACTTTAATAGGTATATAGGATTCATGATGGTAAGATTGCATTTTAAGCACGAGAGGCCTGCACTGCACAATGCAATCTGTTATGTATAAAATGAGGTCGAATTGTGATAACGTGGGGGGTGGATTGTCTTTCCTTGAAGTCTTTAAACTAACTTCCCTTGAATACAACATCACATGCACGGATCTAGATTGGCTTCTGATACCACTTACAGAAACACATGTGCTTGTAGTGCGCACTTTACATACACTTATGAGAGATTGATCCTGCATTTTAGTCCGATAGTTCACTATTAAGAGCTGTTGTCTCCCTCATCACTTACCTTGTATAACAGCTGATCTCAAGGTGCTGTGTAACATATCCATCAACTATTAATGACCTATCCACACTATAAGCATAGAAGCATAGGGTCCAATAACCCCTACAGAATATGGAATGGGATGTCCCAAAAGCTCCAAAAGTGTAGATTTCCTAGTATGTGTTTCCCTAATGGTGTATCGTCAAACAAATGTTGTCATTCTTATTATATTAGGAAATCAATTTATTGTTTGGCTATCTACTGTAAGTAATACAAAAGACCCATTTTTAACAAACTATGCAACAGTTCATCAACAAGCAAAAATGTATAATTCGATCTAGTATATATACTATTACCTATATATATATATATAATATGGTATTTCTATCAGAACCGAACAAGCCTCTTTCTCCACTTACTCGGGGCCACTTTTTCCTTCTCCCCCCTTCCCTAAAGGATAATTTACTCTCAACTATTTGATACATCCACTTTTGATCTCCAACAGCAAAAGTCCAATATTAAAATGTGTCTATGGTGTCTAAAGGATGAGGTTTGAACACAGAAGTTTTTCTTGTTTATAGAGCAGAGGAGAAAATTTCAGAAATATCAACAATCCTCTGGCCAGACAAGATTCACACCCTTTAACCCTTTGTGCAAATCACATACATATATATCATTGTTACAACACAGTATTTGCAAGCGTATTGCAGAAGTACAGAAGAAGAGCCTATGTGGTCATCACGGCATCCAGCTGTGACATATGACTAAGGAACCTAAAATGGATTTACTACACAAGGGATTTAATAGCAACCGTTTACTGAACACCACACGATGCTATATATTGAATTCACTTTTCACTTGTGGCATGAGCTGGGTAACAAAAGTCATAGAAAATGGGATAATCACTGTGTACCATCCATTGTGCTGAATCCCCTTGGGTCAAAAAGCACATTATACCCTTTGTATAAAGGGCATGATTCCAAACGGCACAATTTCTGGGTTTCCATTGTTCTGGGACTGCATTTGAAAATATAGCAAAAACTGCCTTCACAAAGCCCAAGTGTCCAAGTGAGAAAAATACATCAACTACATAACCACAATTTTGTCACAGCTTTGGCGTTCCATGTCCCTGTATGCAGAATCAGGTGTCTGTCATTTATTCTGGCCTTTTTCCGGATACTTTAAACTGTTTACACATATATAAAAAAATAACTGAGTGATTGTTTTGGTTTCTTCTTTTGATTTGTTTAAAAGTAAAACCAAAAAAGACAAAATTAAAACAAAAAAAAAATACAACACCTCGGCTAGCCTGTATTTATCAGAATACCGCCCAGCACTTTCAAGTTAATTGTACATTAAAAAAAAAAATTATAAAATACAGTTTCTTGCCCCAGTTTAATTTTCTTCACGATTATTATTATTCTCTTTTTTTCTTCTGGGTCTAGTTTTTTTTGGGGGGATGGAAATGTTTTTGACAATGAAAGCAAATGTTCTCAATAGTCCTGTTGTCTGTGCTGATTTCTCAGATCTGGCATAATCCTACTTATCAGGTTCATGTTTTTCCTGAATATAAATAAACTGAGAAAAAAAAAAGCCAGTAAACCCTTTCTTTCTGAGCCCTTCTATCTGTCCATGTTTCTTAACAGATGTTTGAGTATTTCACATTCAGGAAATGTATAAATAACTGTGGTTGTGCACTTTTTTTATTACTATTTTACTAACGAAAGTTGGTGAAAAAGTTGTGTCTCATGGGGTCAGAAGCAAAGTACGTGAAAAATAAAATAAAATCACATATGTGAAAAGTTTATTTAACCCTTTCAAACTAAATCTCACTGAAATATATTAAAACCCTGCTTATGATCATGTTACCTGTGTGTCTTCCGGGCAAAAGGTTATAGTGCACAGGCAGGAGATATAACTAAGAGAATCCATGTTCCTATTCTCCAACGACAATAAAATCAAACAATGCTTATTGCGACCCTCTTTAAATGTCTCACTGCTGAGTTTCAATCAAATTAGTGAAGACATAAGAGATCGCTAAATAACTACACTTATTATCCCCAGCTACAATTGCAACACAAAGATGAGCAACAACGATTCACACTAAAGATACAACACATTTCCATACTTCAGCTTTCCATATACCTGACAACGGCTGTAGACGTATTCCTTTCCTTGTTGTTCCTTTGTGAAAAAGAAATTCACAATAAACAAACCAAGAGAGTCATTCCTGGAATATTTTACTTTCTCCGAGGTCTTTGATAATTTTATGCACTTCACAACCTCTTCCCCTTCCATTTTAGATTATCTTCTGAAATGAGATGCAGGGGATTGCATACAGATTTGACACACACAACATATATATGGAATTATTAACAGTCTATGATATGTTGTAATTTTTTCCTAGTGTGGAGTACCCTTGCCTACAGCATATTGGCTGGCTTTGAAAGTCATCAGGCTGATTTTCTTGCCTCTTAGGTTATGGTACCCCAGCCATGCTAGCAACTGTCCCCTGCAATCCAAAGCATTTGCAGCTAGAATTCCTGACTTTTCCCCTCAATAATATATTTTGATTGGCAGTTTTGATCTGCCTCCCCAGGGGGATAAATCTGATCATCTTGCAAGCATTCTAAGATACATCTGGCATTAAATATGCCATCTTAATGAGAATCATTTTCAAACCAACTTTTTCTTCATCACTTTGAAGTGACACAGATGAAATTTAAAATCAATTCTGCCCAAAATTTGAATTAACTGTACGGTTTTGTTTCATCCTTGAAAGTGCTAGTCAAAGTTACCACGGGGCAACAGAAATTTTAACCTCTCAAGACTGAAAGAGAATGCCACTGGAAAAGGTGAAAGAAGTTATTCATATGAAATACCCAATATTTTGTAGAATGACAGGACTGTTCGGCGGCAGTCGTTTGAAAAGAATTGGTAATTCTCTATAAGAATGTCATGATTCAAGTGCTTTTCAACTTGGGTTAGGAATGACAGGCTTAGCCTGCGAGGTGCTAGCAATAAGATAAACCCTTGCCTTGGTGGTTTAATAAATGTCTCCACACAAAATACTCAGTATGTTCAAGTATGGTGACATATCGAATGTGAACCCTCATTCCTGATGTATAACACCCTATATGCATCAATGGTGTCCATGACAATCTCTTTTCATTAATTAACTCTTCTGAAAAAATTATAATCCACTTTTTTGATTGACTGCAAATTTGAATTGAAAGGCATTTTACAATCTCTCTTCTTGATACAATTAACTTATAATCTCTTTGAACAAGACAACAATTTTACTAGAATTCTTCGAATGATTGACTATTAATATGAAAACTTAAAGGTGATGAAAAAAGAAATAATCTACAATCGTCCACACTCACCGGAAGGAGTACAATTTTTGATAAGTCTGGTTAAGACAACTAACTTAAGGGGGCTGGTGACCCTTTTGATACTTAAAGGATTATTGAATATCATATGAATTGATATTTAAAGGATAGTGGTAAGTGTCTGTGGGTTAAATGCTTGGACCCCTCTTCCTGTTACCAGATCAGGGGCTTTCAAGCCCTTAGGAAAAAACAGACAAAGGGGAAAGGAGAATGGGAGGAGAAAAAGGAGGAAACAATGCACGAGCTAGAGAAGCGTATCAGTACCGAAACTTGGCCCATTGGAACGTGTATCTGTCTGCCGTGAAATGGCCGCAAGGTATAATACTGGTGCCCATGCGCGTAATCGTTTTGGCCGTCACTTGATCAAAAAGCACAAAGCCTCTCCGAATTGATCGTCGCTTGTTAATATGCACGCGCTGTGGAACGTAAGCCCCATTAGTTTAAAAGAATACAAACCTCCCATTTCAACCCGATTACGGTAACCATGGGACGGGGAGTCATGGTGTGGTTTCTATAACCGGGGGGGGTCATATCTTTACGTCGGGAAAGGCACCGTCTGTTTGTACAGGGGAGCAGGGAGGAGGCGTGTTGGTTTAATTTTGAGAGGGAATCGGGAGCGGAGGGGGGCGTCCACACATCCGTGTTCGATCCGATTTTGTGGGCCCAAACCACGAGGTAATGAAAACTGAGAGGAACAGCACTTTGAAGTTTTCATGCATAACCATTCATTTATCCACACCTGCGTTGGCGCAAAACTGTAAAGCATGAAAGCTGAACGTGTGGGCGGTTCCCCTATTCTGTTGTCTGGTTTGAGACTTATATAGTCACATAAAAGTTGCAAAAGAACCACCCAATACTGGTGTCTCCTTAAACCAGCCGGGATTGGGTGTCGCTCCTTAAAATGCTACGTTTGTATACTACCGCCCGAGAGTCTAAAGAGAAATCAGACAACAACTTGAACCCTAATCTCTCCAAGAGTGTCATGCCACAACCGTGGGCCTGCCAAACCGAATCAAAATCCACTCCTACAGTACGGTATCACTTCTATAACTGATGGCCACTATAACTATGGACCTGGGAGATGAACCCCTGGATAGGCTGCAAATAATATGGATCTGTTTCATATGATACACATATTGCTCGAGCAGATGGTCATTCACCTTATACAGGTTTTAAAACTGTCCAAAGATAAAATGGGCCGATACGTCTGGCTGACTAACGAAAAATCTTTAGTATCGAAAAATGAAAAGTAAACATTTTAAGGTAGGTGCTTAAAACCGATCCATCACATTCATAAAGACTAAGAAAACAAAGACAGGTGACATGTTTTGGGGTTCACAGTAATAGCGTCCTTATTCATACCGATACTCATGGAGGTCATGATATTGTCCTGTATGATTAAAGAAGCCTACATAATCTAAAAAAGTCACCTGCTTCTCTTTGCTTCTTCGTTTTCTTGTCTTCTTTAATGTATCACACTTCAGTTTTTATGCATACCATTAAATGTTCATTTTTTAATTTCTTGACACAAAATTTTCCTTTGGAGTGCACGGAGCTGACGTTGTTAGTGCATTTTTGGGGATATATTTCTTGTCTGACCATCGACTGACTTTTCTTCCAGCACCCATCCCTCTCATTTTATTGTTCTGGTGACTCTTCATTATCAGTGAGCCTGGATTTCTTTCTTCTCCAATTTTTAAATAGTTCTAATATTTTTCCTGACAATAAATATATTCAAAAAGGGTTTACTGTGGCAATAATCAAATCCGGTTTTCTACTTTATTCAGGCGGCGTGTCCGTTGCATGTGATATCTTTTGTGGCAGTCCACAAGGGTGTAACTAGGAGAGCTGTGGACCCATTACCACTTTAGTCATGGGGGCACACTAGCACCCCCTTAAGAAATATATACATATGTATATAACTGACACACCTTCATAGCACTCAGTGTATACTTTTAAACACTCATACTACATATACACATCTTATCCAGTATATACACACAATTATGTACAATCCCTACTTTAATGACACTAGGAGAGTTATCAGTAGTGCCTAAGAGCAGCAAACCTTAGAAAAGTTTTTGCAAACCAATCGAGCTCAGCTTAATTTTATAAACAGCTGTGGAACAATGTTGTGCTCTGATGGTTGCCATGGGAACCTGGAAATGTCGTGCTCTCAGACGCATTGCTATAAAATATATCGTATTATATATATAGTATTATATATATATAGTATATAACACAGCACCACCGGCCACTTATTAGGTACACAACCATGCTAGTAACGGTTTTGACCCCCTTTTGCCTTCAGAACTGCCTCAATTCTTCGTGGCATAGATTCAACAAGTGCTGGAAGCATTCCTCAGGAGATTTTGGTCCATATTGACATGATGGCAATCACACAGTTTTTTGTGTGGGCCGCGATTTGTCGGCTTGCACTCCATGAGCGACTCTCCCGTTCCACCACCTCCCAATTCTCTATTGGATTGAGATCCTGGGTGACTGTGGAGCCATTTGAGTACAGTGACTCATTGCCATGTTCAAGAAAACCAGTCTGAGATGATCCAGCTTTATGACATGGCGCATTATCTCTTGCTGAAGTACCATCGATGTTGGGTACATTGTGGTCATAAAGGATGGAATGGTCACAACAATACTCAGGTAGGCTGTGGCGTTGCCAACGATGCCTCAATTGGTACCAAGGGGCCCAAAGAGTGCCAAGAAAATATTCCCCACACCCAAGGTCCATTAATTTCTTTTTCAAGGCAGGAGTAAAAATACTCCTCTTGACGCATTTTGGAGGAGTATTTTTAGCCGACAAGAGTACACCCAAGAAACACCATAGGTTTATTGTCCCAGGCCCTCCGCGTACGCTAGTTGGCAATGCGTTTGTAAATGCGTGGCTAGCCATATTGTGACCGCAACCCTTACACATCACATGTTTTTAGCTTAAACACGTTAGTGATGCGCACAAAGCTTGACTTGAGTGTCTAAAACACAAGTTCAACTGAATGCGTTAAAGCCTAAATTGTATTACCTTTACCCTGTAACCATATAACTGATGTGATGCAATATACACAGGGCACGCGGCTACCTTGGGCGTTAATGGCCGTTACTTTTTGCTACTTTTTTTTTTGTGCCAATTCCTTGGTGAGTAGGAGGAGCATTGTTAATCTGTGCTGGTCAGACACATTTACTTACTCAAAACAGTCTTCCTGAGGAATACGTGTGGTTTTAGAAGTGCACTGTTCGGTATCATGTTCATCATGGGCAGGAGTACACAGAAGGTAGGCTTGGTGAGGATGTCGGCATAGTGAGGAATTCGACCTAACAGGAGGCTCATGGATCGTGCCATTGACCGGAGGGGTGCGAAACCACTTTTTTAAAGTTTTTTCGGGCATCTGGATGAGAATATTGGCCCCTGTTAGCTGGCAACAGGAGAAGTTGGATGGGTGATAGTCGATTTGTGTAAGACTATGTGGGATGCGCGTGTCACAATTGGAAGGTCAGAGTGGGTGCGATACACTAGCGATGGGTCGGCAAGGGGACATGTTAAACCTGCCGCAGTTGGTCACTAATAGGATGGTGCCCGATCAGAGTTAGACGAAAGACTGTGGCCTGCCTTGCAGTAGAATGTGCCCAGTTAAATGTACCAGAAGCCCGACTGTTACAGGGATATTAGAAGTGCTAGTGATGGGATACAGAGGGGGAATTACAGTGAGCTAGAGATGATTGTGATATGTGTTACTCCTGATTTAAGGGTCATTGACGCGAGAAGGGAGTGGGGTCAATTACTACGATGTAGTTTGCTGGTATTTGCCGGGGCAGTGTATGTCAACATGAGTGTGAAAGGCAGGAACGGGCGATCCGAAAGTAGTTCATCTGAGTACAGTAATGACGGGCGTACTGCATTGGGGTGAAATAGCTTGGCCTCTGTGCATGTTTTGTCGTTCCCTCTTCTATCCACAACTGGCATTAGTGCCGACAGCATGCAGCTTAGGGAGTGACAATTGCTTGTTGCGAATTCGCGTGAGACAGCAGTGATAAGATCGCCAAGAATGCTGGCAGCTAGGGCAGGTGTATTGGTGTTATGGATGGTGGATGCAGAATCAGGACCACGAGAGTCTGCACAAGGGCGTATGTGTTGGGACCGAACCTGCAATGTCACCTGCCGTCTGTGGTCGTGGAGAGCTGTGCAGCTGTCTGGCAAGGAAAGACATCGAGGGCTATGTCATGACAGCAATCGTGGACATGTTTAGCACTTGCTGTAAAGTACGCCAGGGAGTTGGTAGCACTATGAGAAATGTGCAAAGTTTTTTAGACCCTTGCATCTGTTAAAGGATCTGGTGTCTGTTGGTGGAAAAAATGATGGCCCTCAGCACAAAACATGCAAAACCTGCAGACTCAGTGACTAGTATTACACACTAGTACTCGGGCTGTGTAATCTCAGATCACTTGCACTGTGTTCTCCCTTTTCAATGGTAATGTCAGTCACATGTAGGATTGCAAACTGATAATGATCCGACGGACCAACACTCGCACAATTAAGTGCAGTGATTGGACCTTCTGTGCAATATTCCCCTCGGCCAGCATCCTATCCCTCTCCGTGCAAGTGCCCTGAGGTACGACTGGGTAGCTTAGGGAAGTCGAACAGTTAGGCTCCTCTGCCATGATGTCGCCAGCGCCAGGTGTGAGAGGGAAAGCAGCCACTGACCAGCTCGCCTTCCTCCACCCGATCCAGTAACCTCCCGAGCTAGGACCATGCACCGCACTGTCGGGGAGGGACGCAGCAGCTAGTGCCAATCACCCAGCACGGGCAGTCTTGGTACAGGCCATATACAAAGCCAGTTACATATAGGCTAAAGTTCTGGCATAATAGACTTTTTTTACCTGTTTCTGGTCTGTGACATGAGTGCTGAAGCAGTCTGGCACCGCGCGCATATGAAACAGGCAGCCCGTGTACATCAGCAAGCTACTCTGGCCTGTCGGTGCAGCGCCTCTGCGTGCCACGTTGACAGGACCTGTCATGTGGGCAGTAATTGTCCAAGCACCGCACTGATCTTTGACGCCTGTTAATTCACGTGGGAGCCTCACAGGCGCCTCATATCCCGGTCTATGACACTTTGGTTGTAGGGGCGATTCCATGCGACCTCTGCCGCCCCACAACCATGACTACCATGCCCATCGTTGGAGACCACCGACCGATCACCGTTATATACAGGCCAGATGGACACCTTCATCTGCTTAATCTCGGCTTATGTTGTATTGTCTGTCAGCAGTGCCGACGCCTGACACATCGAATGCTCCGTCATGACGAAATGCAGACTCTTAAGCCGAGCATTACATCCTTCGGATATTCCAAGCTCGTACTTCCATTTATGAGCTTGTCAATTGTAGCCATTGCTGTCTGAGTAAAGTGGCGCCTCAAACTTGTTCCTTGCTGCTCTTAGCATCCGCCTCATTCGACTGTTTATTGCTAGAGATCCTCTTCTGCTCACCCTGTTACACCCCAGTGACGATTGAGTACAAGCTAGGAGATCCCTTTTCATGGTTGATCAAACTTGACCTCCACGAATGCCAGTCTCGGCTATATCGGCACGTTTTTCCATTCAACTTTCTTCTATGGCCCATTCGAACTGAATTGTTGTCTTACTTGAGGATCGACCGTGTGGCGCTCCTGTTAACTTGCCAGTCATACTGTCCAGAACTCTTCTACCTGGTTGGAGGTTGGCGTTTGTCATGTTTGTTCTATCGCTGACACTTTGCAGTCCCTCTGGATACAAGCTTCTGCCCCTGCCCAGGTGATTTTCTTTGGAATTCTCTGAGATTTGTGTGGGAAAATCCCAGTAGATCATGGCATTTTCTGAAATACTCGACCGACCCTTCCTGCCCCAACAACCATGCCACGTTCCAAAGTGCCTCACAATCAACCTTTCTTCCCCATATCTGATGCTCGGTTTGAACTGCAGGAGATTGTCTTGACTATGTCTACATCCTAAAATGGCACTGATTTTCCGCCATGTGATTGGCTGATTAGAAAGTAGTGTTAACTGAGCAGCATTTGGACAGGTGGTACCTAATAATGGCCGGTGTGAGTGTATATATTATATACATATATATATATATACTATATTATATATCTATATATATAATCTAATTGTATCATGATATATATATCTACATCATATTTAAAAATAAGATATACACATTTAAACTCATACAGTAAACTCCCACACTGACCATTATCCCTCTTCCCCCCTGGATCATCTCTTCCCTATGCTTGCTTGCACACCCCTGTAGTTACTCTACTACCTCTCACATGTCCGTATTTGAGTCCGCATCCTTTTTTTTCACATCTGTCCCAGTTTTCCGTTTTTAATTCATGTCCGCAACAAAAAAAACATATGGTTTCTAATCTATTTTTCTGCCCTGCCAATTGGTTACCTAGTCAACCTTTAGGGAAAAATGAGCACATATAATGACCGTGTGCCATTTTTTTTTCAGATCCATTATCTTCTATGTACAGAAGTACAATGCTGCATTTTTTTTCTCTTAGGTCTGCACATCTGTGACAAAAATAGACATGTGAAAACCCACTGAATCAATGGGTCATTATACTATCTGCAAAAAAACTATATCTACTAATGTAAAAAAAATACCTTCTGAATGAACCCTTAGGCTATTCTCACAGTTGTACTAAGGTTCGGAGCCTCCATCAAGTTTTATTAAATGCTTGAGAAACAAACCCTTTTTTTCTCCAGCAAATTAAAGGATTGTCTGGGGCTGAAAAACATGGCTACCTTCTCGCCAAAACAGTGCTCCATACACCTTTATGTTAGTGCAACAAAAACTTATTATCTCTTACACAGCTGAGCTTCAATACTAGCATCAAAACTGTGGGTCTGGTGTGGCGTGTTTTTGGAAAAAAGCAGGAATATTTTTCAACATCTGGACAACCCCTCAAACGGTGCCAACAGTATTGTCTGTGGGGTCTTTGGGCAGTACAAATTAAGGTAAAGTGTGAATTTAGACAAACATGTGTAAACCCACAAGAATTTCTTAGAACAGATGGCAATAACAACGTACACATTCTCTGGTTAGATGACCCCAGATTACCCATTGGTGATGGAAGGGTCAGAATTAGACAGAAGGCAAGGATGAGTCTTTATTGTCACACGTCAACAAACGGTGCTTGGTGGACCGTTTTTATTCATATACAAAAATACTTGTGTATTTATTCCTTGTGTGTAAGATGAATTTTCTCTGAATAACGGAGGGTCCAATGTGCTTCTGTATAAGGTCCCTAACCCACAAGCAAATGTAATGTGTCCAACTTGCTGAGCTGACATGCTAGTTCAGTAGTTCCAGTTGCTCAGTCTTTTGGCCAGAGGTTGGCAGCCAGCACACACTGAGTGTGATGCGAGTTGGATGCACTTGTGTTTTAGGGGCCTTAGTTCCAATAAAGTGTCAATTAATATTAAGCAAAATACACAGTCAATAAGCGAAATGTACCATCATAATCAAGCAGATAAACCACTTAAACTCGGCCTACCAGCCTCTGTGACTCCATCAGTAATCCCCAGAGCCCCTTAATTAACATAATTTTAAAGGATTGAAAGAAGGAGATAACAACTATTAGAGTACCACATTCACATTGCTGGATCTATGAGTAAGTATCTGTGTTTATCATGATGGATTTTGATAATAATTTTCCTAACATGAAATGAGGTTGAAAGGGTTTAAAGGTTTTACACTGAACATGTAAACTGGAAATGAAAAAAAAAAATGAACATTTTTAAAAGCAGCCAAAAGCCACAATGAAAACATACACAGATGGATTTCTTATTGAGTTCTTATTTATCTCATGCTTGTCAGATGAAAAACATTACAAACAAGCAATACCTGTGTCACGGTAATAGTGGTATAAATATAAGCCAGTAGTGCTATAGGCAAAAGCAATTACTTTAACGTTCAGAGGCCATCAGACATGAATTATAAACGAGACCATAGCAACGACCCATGGTCGTTCCGTGAATCGGCGGACCATGCTGGCCGGACTTTACCTTCTGATCTGGGATGGGCTCATGAACACAACTGAGTGTTTTAGCCCTAAATCAGAAAATACTTGCCTGCCAATTAGGAAGGCATCAGGTTACGGTCATGCTGTGACTAATACAATCATATTAATTGTATATGTATATTTTGCTACACTTGTAATAAAATGTGCACTGTTACTCACCGTTTTGGATCATATACCATTAGTCTGTTCTGTATTGTGCAGTGTTAGGTTACTCCACCTAAAATAAAAATGATTTTAAAAAATTTAGAATTTAGGTTACGATCTATACTCTAATATCTTGCAGATAAATATACTAGTACTTGACCACTATCCAGCAAAAGCAGATACTCAGGGAATACACAGGCTGACTAGGTGTGCCAGTGTATGCTGTAATCCTTGCTTTGACCTGTGCTTTAATCTGTGCCATCATTTACAATGATGTTTATCATCATTTACAGAAGACATGCAGACAACACAATGAAAGATAACTGTTCTGTTCAGCTGCAAGTCTATTGTAAATGGGCCCGACCCAGGCGACTCTAGTTACCACTGAGCATAGTATTTGTTTACAAGGGATCGGTTCCTGTCAGATTATTCAGAAAACTTCTATCATGAGGTAGTTTCTAGACCTGGGGAAGCTGTGGATCTAGCCTTCCCAAGGCATTTGATACTATACCGGATAAAAGGTTGGTACATAGAATAACGCTGCTGTGAAAAGGAACATATGTGTAACTGGGTAAACAACTGGCTCAGCCATAGTAAACAAGGGTGTTTTTAATGGTTTATCCTCAGACTAGAGTAAAACTGCAGCGTAAAAATAATGGGGGTAATAGTGGATAACTTCTCTAACTTTCTCAGCAGTACCAACAACACTGCTAGGGCTTAACCCCTTAACGACTTGGCCTTTTTTTAGTTTTTTCACCTTTCCATTTTCACTTCCCCAACTTCAAATCTATACTTTTTTTTTTTCCACAATAAGAGCTGTGTTAATGGCTTATTTTCTGTGTAACAAATTGCACGTCATATTGACGGTTTTAATATTCTATGGTGTGTACTGGGAATCGGAAAAAAATTCCAATGCGTGAAAACCACATTTTGTTGACGTTTTCTCTTGGGGCTTGGATTTACAGCTTTCACTTCTGCGTCCACCAATGACATATCTACTATGATCCTTTTTTTTGGGTCGGTACGATCACGTGGGATACCCAATTTGTATAGGTTTTTATAATGTTTTTCATACATTTAAAAAAAGAAAACCTCCTTAACAAAAATTTTTTTTTTATTTGCCATCTCTCTGGGCCAATACATTTTTCATACTTTTGGTGTACGGAGCGTGGATAGTGTCACTTTTTGGCGAATTTTGATGCCGTTTTCATTACTATAATTTTTTGGGACTGTGCAACCTGTTGATCACTTTTAATTAATTTTTTTATATTTTTTCAAAATAGCAAAAAAATGCCATTCTCGACTTTGGACGCTATTTTCGCGTTACGGGTTTAAACTAGCTTAAAAAACGCAATTATCATATTTGATAGATCGGTATTTTTTTGGACGCGCGATACCTAATGTGTTTATGATTTTTTACTGTTTATTTATTTTTATATCAGTTCTAGGGAACGGTGGGTGCTTTGATTTTTAGGTTTTTTTCTTAATTTTTTACCTTTTTTTTTGTTTTTTTTTATTTGAAACTTCTTATTTTTTCCCTTTTAGTCTTTACCACCTTTTCCCTTCCTGGAACTCCTTTGGCCCCCTGCTTTTACTACTTCGGGTTGCCCCTTTTTACGGGGGACCCATCTCTTTTGTCATACCTGAACCTTACCAGTGTCTGAAACTCTTCTACTCCGTTGCGACTGCCGCGCCGTCTTCGTAAATCGTTAATACACCATACTTTATTTTTTGGCTACGCCTGCACCTCCTACAGTACAACGAATGACCAGCAATCAGATGTGTCTGTGATCCTAAAAAAAAGTATAAATTTTTGTAGAACTTAGTATGTGTGGTGTATAAGATATATAATGAGTGTGATGTTGTGATTGGTAAACTGTGTGAGTGTACAAAATGTTTTAATATTTTTTAAAGGAACACCTACCAGTTTGATAAGGCATTATTACCTGCAACAGTGTAAGACGCTGAGGCAGGTTCGAGTCTGTATAGTCCAGGGACAGTGTTTGGCGAAAAAACTATTTTAAAACTATGCTAACCCTAGCCTCTGGTGCTTGGGTAGTATCCTATGTATGAAATGCCCACACATCTAGAGCTAGCACTGCCCACCCTCCTTTCTCCTTCTTGCTTGGTCAGCGGCTCGCAAACCAATCATCCCAAGTCCCCAAAGTACAGTGAGACACATTCAGTGTATCCAGTTTGCTATGCACACCACACCCACCAAACAAAGGTGTGCAATATAACTGGTGCTCCAAGAGATCGTGACTGTCACTTGCTCTCAGAAGGAGAAAGTAGTGGTGGGCATGGGCTACTGAACACGCTGTAGTGTGGCATAATTAAGGATAGTACCCGAGTGACGACCCAGGAGTGCTGGAGGCTCATAAGCATAATTTTAAATTGTTTTTTTTCGCACAAACTGCTCAGTTCCCTCGACTATACAAGACCTGAACCCCCTCAGCTGTCTAAAAGCTGTCAAAAGTATGTTAGTTAATAATGCCTGATTCAAAGTAGTAGATTTCCTTTAAGGGGAAGTCATACTGTCAGCCTCTCCTAGTTACGCCACTGTTCCGACATATTCTATAGATACTCTGGGTATTCAGATGACTTTTCTTTTTTTAATTTCTGAATTTACAGAGTTGTCCAGGGACATTATGATTTTCAATAGTATGGTGAGTGTTATCTACAACAGTACATTGATGATTATTACCTATTAACCAAATAGTTGCAAATTATTGTACATATGGCAGCATGAACCTCTAACTACAAAAGCCATGCATGAAACAACATCTATGTTGTTAAAATATGGCAAAAATGATGTTGCACATAATCCCTGTATTGTCTATATCATTGCCAACATAGTATACACACATTGCACACTGAGAGTGCAGACACATTGGGGCAGATTTACTTACCCGGTCCGTTCGCGATCCAGCGGCGCGTTCTCTGCGGTTGGATTCGGGTCAGGCCTGGATTCACTAAGGTATTCCTCCGCCGTCCACCAGGTGGCGTTGCTGCTTCTGATAGTTCCCCGGAGGCGCGCTGGAATGTCCTGAATTCACCAGCCCTATACCTGGTGAGGTAAGTGGAATTGTCGTGACCACATTTTTTTTCTTAAATCGGCGGTTTTTCCGAATCCGTCGGTTTTCGTGGCGGCCACGCCCCTCCCATTTCCGTCGCGTGCATGCCAGCGCCGATGCGGCCACAATCCGATCGCGTCGCCAAAAATCCCATGGGCAATTCAGTGTACAATCGGCGCAAATCGGAAATATTCGGGTAACACGTCGGGAAAACACGAATCGGGCCCTGTAATAACCCCCATTAAGTACATTTCTTTACTAATTCACATTGTAAGTTGGACTTGATGAACCAGAGTTCATAGTAAACCATTACTATGAACTAATCTACCCAGGTTATACCCTAGGGGTACCTCTGTAAGCACATTGGTGCCTTATTATGCAAGCATAGGATCCTGCTAAGTTATTATAGCAACTGGGAGTCTCATAAATGCCCCCAGGCTGTTCTCCTATACGGTCAGATAAGTAATGTGAAGAAAATTTATCGTCATATTTTCCATAAAATAAATAAAATTTATAATTTATTCTACTCAGTAAAAGCCCAAAAAGAGATTAAAAGGGACAGTATTAAATTTTTGTACAGGGAAGAAAATAATTATTTGATCCATGGCTGATTTTGTAAGTTTTCCCACTGACAAACACATGAACAGTCTATAATCTTTAAGGTAGTTTAGTTTTAACATTAAGAAATAGAATATCAAAAAAATCCAGAAAATCCCATTGCATAAATTTTGCTGTAAGAAATGAATATTTGAACCCTTGTTGGCAGGCACAGCAGTCAGATGTTTTTTGTAGTTGATGATGAGGTTTGCACTAGTCTGGAATTTTGCTGGTCATCTCTAAATCATTAAGATTTTGAGGCTGTTGCTTGGCTTGGATTAAGGTCTGAAGACTGGCTAGGACATTCCAATACCTTAATGTGCTTCTTTTTGAGCCACTCCTATGATGCCTTAGTTGTATGTTTTAGGTCATTGTCTTGCAGAGGGAAGGGGATTTTACTGTACATGGCTCTATCCATTCTTCCATTGAAGCAGTGAAGTAGTCCTGTGCCCTTAGCATGTCTTCATCAGTGGGCAAAATAAAAAAAATCAGCAAGGGATTAAATAATTACCACCATATATGACACCTCCTGTGCCTGAAAATAATAATGTAAACTACAACAAAGGGACAAGTATATAGTAAAATAAGAATATTATAAAAATTAAGACACAGTGACAGATTTTTTTTCCAATTGTAGAATAATATACAATATTATAATATTGTAAAACTTGTTTTTGTCACAAGAGGGAGAAAATAGCATGAGCCCTGAGTTTTCCACAACCAAACAAAAACAAGATCTTAAAGGCAATGTCACATTAACTATGTCATTGACAAAATGGCGGCAAGGTACAGAATCAGCAAGCAGGAGAACTCCAATTGGCCCATTTCATAGATCAATTCATAGAGTTTTAACAGTAGCCCTTTTTTAGTAGAGGATACAGGACTGTCAACTAATATTTTATTTATTTGCCTCTTTGCAGATGAGGCCTTGGGCTGTAAACATGCTCTTGTGGATTTGTGTCCAAATTGTGCACTGATTAGAACAAATAATTTTCTGGAAGCAGAGTAGTCAATGGTTTAGACTCTTGCACATCATAGGAACCAAGGCTGCAATCATTGGATATTTTTGGCCCTTAATCAACAAATGCTTTGTCAGGCACCCTTTTCTCTGCCACGGTAAGACATATTAGCAGACTCCTCTTCAAACTAGGTTCCTGAAAAACGAGGGCACCTAAGTGACTCCCTTGATCAACACTTTTTGTTGGGATTCTCCCAAGTTTGTGGTTTACAACTACTATCCAATTTTGTTTCATGTTTATTTAAATTATTACCTTACATGTCCCAGTTTCCATTTAGATAAACTGCATTGCGTATGTGTATTAAACAAAGTGACGTTGGGTCTTTTTTGGGAGGTACTCACATTAACTCCCCTACTTATTTTTATGTATAGTTTATTAGCTTTTTTTAAAAAAATGTTTTTAATCTTTTGCCTTATTCCCTTTCCCTTCTATCCTTACTATTCATTGGAACTTGTGTGTGGATTCATTCTTTTTGCAATAAAAGGTAATTGTTCATCTATCTTTAGTATGCTTGCAACACACACTATTTTAATACAGATATTTGGCTACCATGCACATCTTGAGAATCCCAATCCTCTCCTTATTTGGAAGCTTTCCCACAATATACACAGAGGGTGCTTTTCCTATAACTGTACACATTCAGTCAGATCCTGAACCATTTTAAAAAGATTATGCATCAGACTGAACATGGCCCATGGCCTCCATATTAGTGTATGGGGTAGTGAGAGGGTATAATATTCTGTCACAACAGGGGTTAAAAGCCTAGAGCTTCCCACAACCTCTGAACCTCAGGGGGAAACTGGGTAGAGGACTCTACTACACTGGTAAGAACACAGTGAAGAAATGAAAGTTAAAACAAACACAGACAGGCAACTTAGAATCAATGTTAAGCTAACAGGGTCAGAACCAAGATGACAGCAAGGTACAATATCAGGAAGCATCAGAATAGTCAGGAAACAGAGTAACCAGGGTAACCAGAAGTAGTAAGCAGAGAGCAGAGTAACAATAGAAGCCATGGTACACAATATCAGGCGCTGAATGCACACATATAAATGTAGTGAGAATAAATGTAGTACCGGGATGCCACCTCTGAAGCCTATTGGTTCCGCCATCTGTCTCTCCAACTGGAACCAGTGATACACCCCCTGCTCAAAGAGGCAGCCTACTTGTCAATCAGAGCCTCCATTAAAGCAAAGTCTGAGTCTGGTCACCAGCCCAAAGTACTGGAAAAAGGAACAATTCAGAGAGTTCTGAGAGTTATAAAAATTCATATGAAAGTTATAACAAACATTTATTTAAATTTTGAAGATTAACCCAGAGACTAACTCTAAAAGGCAAACATAAAATGCTGAAAATTCCCAACTGTATATGTGATGACTTTAGATTATATAACTCCACTAAAAACATCTTTTTTGTGGTGGTAGACAAGGTAATAGATGAATATTTAAAAACAGATACTTCTGATGCCAGTAAGAACTGGGAAAATGTTACTGTAATCTACCACCCAGGAGGATTTTGACAAGTCAGATGAGCCCCTGGAACATAAGCCATGTGTGGAATTTGACCTAATTAAGATTTGAAGGACTAGCTTAAAGCCTGAACAGTTTTGGACTGGGAAGTTGCACATGGGAGAGGACAAGAAACTACCTCTTTCTATCAGTAGGAAAAAACAAATGTCAGTCACAAAACTTACTCCTCTGTTCTTGTTTAAGGTTTAAAAAGCTGTACTGTGGGAATAGCGGAATAGGGCAGGGTAAGGTCATTAATGACATATTCCAAATTGAAAGTGAAATGCAGGTAGCTCATGGGGTTTGTAAATTTGCATCAAAGTACAGAGGTTGAAAAATTAAACATAAAAACATTTAAAAAATATTTCAAACTGTAAGTCTCATCAACAGAATATGATATACATAATTAGAAATTAGAATGAGTATCAAAGTTAGTGGAAGCCTTTAGCAAAATATGCATGTGAGCTAAAGGAAGCATTTTTTAGAAAAAAAATGAGAGCAATGCATCTTTAATTCTAGTTTCATTGTGTCGTTTTTGTGCTTTTTCAAATTAGTAAATTTATCATTCATTTTTCTGTTTCATATGTATGATAAAAGTTGTGAATTTTGGTAGGGTTTATTGAGATGAAGCCCAATCATAGATGAGATACATTTGAAATGAGCGTGTATGGAGGGAGTATGTCTACATAAAGTCATAGGCAGGAAATTAAATAAAAATTTAAGTACTGCATTCAAATAAAATATAATATTAAATAAATCGTGTTGGTTTTTTTAAAATTCCCTTTGCACACCTGTGTCCCCTTAGAACTGCTACTGTGTGGCCTGTAACTGTTCAAAAACTCTACACTCACTGAAAGCAAAGTCAGTTATGAACCATGAAAGTCAAATGGAGATGGGGAAAAAGGGGCCACACCACCAAAAAGTCACATGACACACTAGTCTTAACTGCTCAACTAAGCAGTTCCTTCTGTTTGCTTCAGCCTAGTATTCCCAAAAGCAGATGGACTTTATTACTTTATCATATGGAGAAACTATTCACAAACAGGTAAATATATACTCTTAATCCTATATCTTTAATGCTTTAGAATCTGACATGTGTCAGGATAATTGGTTATAACTTTGGAACGCTTTAACATATCCAGGTGATTTGGAGATTATTTTCTCGAGACACATTGTACTTCATGTTAGTTGTAAATTTTAAATGACAAGTTTTGTGTTTCGTTCTTAAAAAAAGAAATGCTTCCTCTCATTTTTCTAGGATATTATGAGGCCTAGAACTTTAGGGGTGATTTTTCATGAAACTTTCATGAAAATTAGGGACAACTCAGCTTTCAAGTGACTTTGAAAGGCCTAAATAATAGTAAACCCCTATAAATTACCCCATTATAGAAACTACAAACATCTATGTATGTAAAACAACTTCTATTTAGTCTATTAACCCTTTAAGTGTTTCACATGGAATAAAACAATATAGAAGTGCGATTTAGGAACTTTTGAAATTTTTTGAAAATACAGTGCTGGGCATAGAATGAAAGCAGCGCCATTCAGAGCATAATTGCATTGTCACATTGTACAGGCTATAAAATTTTAAAAAATTTTGGTAATGCAAACAAAGGAGTCCTTATTATTTGAGATACAATGTATAGATAATTAATTTTGGGGGGACACAAACAAAAAACAAAATATTTTATCTTTATTCTCTGGTACATTACAATTACGGTGATACCTCATTTATATCATTTTTCTTATCTGTGCTCAGTTTTACTGAGCAAAACCAATATTGGAAAAAATCACATTGTTTCTACTATCGACAACTTTTCAGGGGCATAACTTCTGTATTTTTCTGTTGACAGATCTGGCTTATTTTTTGCAAAAAGAGTTGTTATTTTCAGTACTATCATATTAGGGTGCGTAACTTTTAAAATCACTGTTTAAAACATATTTTGTGAGGGTATTTGATCAAAAATTGCATATTATGGGAAGTTTGTGGGTTTTTAGGTCATTTTTCTGGGTGGGTTCAGTAATAATTTAGAGTTATTGTACAGATTAATATGGACACGCAATACCAAATATGTACATTTTTATTGTGCTTTTGTGTTTTATATACATTTATTTGGATTTTATATGTAACTGGGGTGATTAGGGGACTTTCATTTTATTTATTTAATTATTGATATAAAATGATTTTTACAGGTTTTTTTACATTTTTTCAAATCCCCCAGTAAGATCACCAGGTGCGGTCCAATCCACGGGGGGACACACTTAAACGCCGTGTGCATACTTAACCACGGCTTGTAAGTAGTTAAACACTGGGGATCCTAGATTTTCCAATCCCCGGTGTTAGTGCCAGGTCTAGGCTGTGATGACACAGACAGAAACCGGCACTTGAAGGACCCGATGTCCTACAATCTTTTTTTGATGCACCAAGTTAGAAAGGCGACACTTCAGAAGGAGTACCCTTACGGCCGCTGTAAAAACCTATAAAAAGGCATTGAAATCAAGCATGATAAAAGAGGGACTATTACTAATAGATCCAGATACGGTGACTGTGATAATCTTCTTTTAATTATTATCCATGGCTTCCTTACTTTTGAAAATAAAAGTTTTAAATTATGCTAATGAGCATGAGGGGCTCTGGTGGGTGTTTTCAGAACCAGTCTCCCCTCCCCCTGCACTTACTCCTGTTGCTAGATTACACTGGCAGAGGGAGGAGATAGAGAGCATGGGGAGGGAGAGAGATGTTCTGTTTATCAGGCCAACCGGTTGCACACCCATCCCCCTGTTTCTTCCACCGGATGGCGTTTGGAGATGTCACCCACAATGACCGGTGGAAAAAACGGCCTGAACAGATCTACTTTAATAGGTAGATAGATTCATGATGGTAGATGCATTTTAAGCAGCGGAGAGGCTGAACTGCAAAATGCAAGTGTGTTATGTATAAAAGAGGTGCTGATTGTGATAAACAGTGGGGGGTGGATTGTCTTTCCATTGGAAGTCTTTAAACTAACTTCCCTTGAATACATCACATGCACGGATCTAGATTGGCTTCTGATAACCACATTTACAGAAACACATGTGCCTGTAGTGAACACTTTACATTACAATGAGAGATGATCCTGCAATTTAGTCAGATAGTTCATAATTAAGAGCTGTTGTCTTCCAGCACTTACCGTTATAACAGCTGATCTCAAGGTGCTGTGTAACATATCCACAACTATTAATGACCTATCCTACATATAGGACATTAGAAGCATAGGGGTCCGATAAACCCCTACAGATATGGAATGGGATGTCCCAAAAGCTCCTAAAAGTGTAGATTTCTTAGTAATGTTTTCCCTATGGTGTATTTCAAAAAATGTTCTAATTTTTTATTATCTGGAAATCAATTTATTGTTTGGCTAATCTACTGTAAGTAATACAAAAGACCCAGTTTTACAAACTATGCAAACAGTTCATCAACAAGCAAATGTAAATATATATAATAATATATATGATATATATATATATATATATTAGTATATTAATATAGATATATACTATTATTATATATATATATATTATATATTATATATATATTATCACTCACCGGCCACTTTATTAGGTCACCTGTCCACCTGCTCGTTAACACTTAATTTCTAATCAGCCAATCACATGCGGCAACTCAGTGCATTTAGCATGTGACATGTTCAAGACATCTCTCTGAAGTTCAAACACGCATCAGTATGGGGAAGAAAGGTGATTTGAGTGCCTTTGAACGTGGCATGGTGTTGGTGCCAGAAGGTTTGTCTGGTATTTCAGAAACTGCTGATCTACTGGGATTTTCACGCCACAACCACTCTAGGGTTTACAGAGAATGGTCCGAAAAAGAAAAAACATCCGAGTCATTCTGTGGGCGGAAATGCCTTGTTGCTAGCCAAGGTTCGAGCTGAAGAAAGGCACGTGACTCCATCGCCCCCCTTTACAACCAAGGTAGGCAAGAGCTCTCTGAACGCACATACGTCGAACTTTGAGGCAGATGGGCTACAGCAGCAGAAGACCACACCGGGTGCCACTCCTTTCAGCTAAGAACAGGAAACTGAGGCTACAATTTGCACAAGCTCATCGAAATTGGACAGTAGAAGATTGGAAAAACGTTGCCTGGTCTGATGAGTCTCGATTTCTGCTGCGACATTCGGATGGTAGGGTCAGAATTTGGCGTCAACAACATGAAAGCATGGATCCATCCTGCCTTGTATCAACGGTTCAGGCTGGTGGTGGTGGTGTCATGGTGTGGGGAATATTTTCTTGGCACTCTTTGGGCCCCTTGGTACCAATTGAGCATCGTTGCAACGCCACAGCCTACCTGAGTATTGTTGCTGACCATGTCCATCCCTTTATGACCACAATGTACCCAACATCTGATGGCTACTTTCAGGAGGATAATGCGCCATGTCATAAAGCTGGAATCATCTCATACTGGTTTCTTGAACATGACAATGAGTTCACTGTACTCATATGGCCTCCACAGTCACCAGATCTCAATCCAATAGAGCATCTTTGGGATGTGGTGGAACGGGAGATTCGCATCATGGATGTGCAGCGGACAAATCTGCGGCAACTGTGTGATGCCATCATGTCAATATGGACCAAAATCTCTGAGGAATGCTTCCAGCACCTTGTTGAATCTATGCCATGAAGAATTGAGGCAGTTCTGAAGGCAAAAGGGGGTCCAACCCGTTACTAGCATGGTGTACCTAATAAAGTAGCCGGTGAGTGTATATATATAAGGTATTTCTATCAGAAGAAAAGCCTCTTTCTCCACTTATTAGGCACTTTTCCTTCTCCACCATTCCTAAAGGATAATTTACTCTCAAATATTTGATACATACATTTTGATCTCCAAATGAAAAGTCACAATAGTAACAAATGTGTCTATGGTGGTCTAAAGGATGAGGTTTAGAAAACAGCAAGTTTTTCTTGTTTAGAGTCAGAGCCTGTAGAGGAGAAAATTTCAGAAATATGCAACATCATCCTGACCAGAAAAGTTACACCTTAACCACTTTGTGCAAAATCACATACATATATATCATAGGTTACACACAGTTATTGCAGCTATTGCAGAAGTACAGAAGAAGAGCCTATGTGGTCATCACGGCAGCCAGCTGTGAAATATGACTAAGTAACCTAAAAGAGATTTACTACACAAGGGATTTAAATACACCTTTTACTGAACCACACAGATGCTATTATAGTGAATTCACTTTTCACTGTGGCATGAGCTGGGTACAAAATGACAAAGTCATAGAAAAATGGGATAATCACTGTGTACCATCCATTGTGCTTGAAATCCCCTTGGGTCAAAAAGCACATTATACCCTTTGATAAAGGGCATGATTTCCAAAACGGGCACAATTTCTGGGTTTCCATTGTTCTGGGGCACTGCATTTGAAAACAATTATAGCAAAAACTGCCCTTCAAAAGCCAAGTGTCAAGTGAGAAAAATACACTCAACTGCATAACCACAATTTGTCACAGGCTTTGCGATTGCATGTACCTGTATGCAGAATCAAGGTGTCTGATCATTTATTCTGGCCTTTTTCCAGGATACTTTAAAACTGTTTACACAGTATATAAAAAAAACTGAGTGATGTTTTTGGTTTCTTTTTGATTTGTTTAAAATGTAAAACAAAAAAAGACAAAAATTAAAACAAAAAAAAAAAATACAACAACCTCGGCTAGCCTGTATTTATCAGAATACAGCCATAGCATTTCAAGTTAATGTACATTTAAAAACAAAAAAATTATAAAAAATACAGTTTCTTGCCCAGTTTAATTTTCTTCAGATTATTATTATTCTCTTTTTTTTCATGGGTCTAGTTTTTTTTGGGGGGATGGAAATGTTTTGACAATGAAAGCAAATGTTCTCAATGTCCTGTTGTATGTGCTGATTTCTCAGATCTGCAATAATCTACTTCATCAGGTTCATGTTTTTACCTGAATATAAATAAAACTGAGAAAAAGTTTTCTTCAAAAAAAAAAAAAAGCCAAGTAAAACCCTTTCTCTTCTGAGCCCTGCTATCTGTCCATGTTTCTAATCAGATGTTGAGTATTTCCACATTCAGGAGAAAATGTATAAATAACTGTGTGGTGCACTTTTTTTATTACTATTTTACTAACGTAAATCATGGGGTCAAGAAGCAAAGTAAATGAAAAAATAAAATAAAAATCACATGAAATATATTGAAACTTCTTATGATCATGTTACCTGTGTCTCCGGGCAAAAGGTTAATAGTGCAGGCAGGAGATATAACTAAGAGAATCCATGTTCCTATTCTCCAGACGACATATAAAATACAAACAATGCTTATTGTGACCTCTTTAAAATGTCATCACTTCTGAGTTCAATACAAATTAGTGAATACATTAAGAGATCGCTATAACTACACTTTTATCCCCAGCTACATTGCACCACACAAAGATGAGCACTAACAGATTCACACTAAAGATACAACACATTTCATACTTCAGCTTTCCATATACTGACAACGGCTGTAGACTATTCCTTTTCCTTTGTGTTCCTTTGTTGAAAAAGGAAACATTCACAGGAGAAACAAAACCAAGAGAAGTTCATTCCTGAATATTTTACTTCTCCGGAGGTCTTTGATAATTTTATGCACTTCACATACCTCTTCCCTCATTTTAGATTAATCTTCTGAAATGAGATGCAGGGGATTTGCATACAGATTTGACGACACAAAAATAGATATGGAATTATTAACAGTCTATATATGTTGTAATTTTTCCTAGTGTGGAGTACCCTTGCCTACAGCAATATTCTTGGCTTTGAAAGTCATCAGGCTGATTTTCTTGCTCTTAGGTTATGGTACCCCATGCTGCTACACTGTCCCCTGCAATCAAAGCAGTTGCACAGATTCCTTGGCTTCCCCTAATAAGTATATTTTATTGATTGGCAGTTTTGATCTGCCTCCCCAGGGGGATAATCTGCATCTTGCAAGCATTCTATAGATACATCTGGCATTAAATATGCCATCTTATATGAGAATCAATTTTCAAAAACAACTTTTCTTCTAACTTTGAAGTGACACAGATGAAATTTAAAATACATTCTGCCAAAAATTTGAATTAACTGTACTGTGTTTCATCCTTGAAGTGCTAGTCAAAGTATACCACGGGCAACAGAAAATTTTAACCTCTCAAAAGACTGAAAGAGAATGCCACTGGAAAGGTGAAAAGAAAGTTATTTCAATGATAAATACCAATATTTTGTAGAATGACAGGACTGTTCGGCGAGCAGTCGTTTGAAAGAATTGGTAATTTCCCTATAAAAAGTGTCATGATTCAAGTGCTTATTCAACTTGGGTTAGGAAATGACAGCTCTAAGCTGCGAGGTGCTCTGCAATAAGATAAACCATGCCTTGGTGGTTTAATAATGTCTCCACACAAAATACTCAGTAATGTTCAGAGTATGGTGACTATAATCGAATGTGAAACCCTCATTCCTGATGTATAACCCTATTGATGCATTCAAGCAGGTGGTCATGACAATCTCTTTTCATTTAAACTCTTCTGAAAAAATTATACCACTTTTTTGATTGACTGAAAATTTTGAATTGAAAGGCATTTTACAATCTCTCTTCTTGATACAAGTAACTTATAATTCTCTTTGAACAAGAACGACAATTTTACTAGAATTCTTCAAGTAGATTGATCTATTAATGAAAACTTAAAGGTGATGAAAAAAGAAAATAATCTATCACTCTGTCAACTCACCAGGAAGGAGTACTTTTGATAAGTCTGGTTAAGACAACTAACATTAAGGGGGCTGTGACACTTTTGATACTTAAAGGATATATTGATATCAATATGAATTGATATTTAAAGGATAGTGGGTAAGTGTCTGTGGGTTAAAATGCTTGGACCCCTCTTACCAGTGATTACAAGATCAGGGGCTTTCAAGCTCCTTAAAGGGGTATTCCCACAAAGACCAGATTCTTAAATATACTCAGGATAACAAAATAACACATTCTCTAATTCACTGTTATTAACAAAAGTACAGCATTTCACAGATAGACTTCCAACCTATATCTCTATCAGTCCTGCTGTACACAATTTTGGTGCACCGGGATCCAACCGTAAATCTTCTGATTATGGTCGGGCAGGGAAGATTCTTCTCATTAAAATCTTCTCCTGTCTGCACAGTGCAGTGCTCTCTGCCGTCAGCTCCTCGCCACTAGGGAGTCTGATCATTCATACCATATACTGTGGTATATGGGGAATATACTGCTAGTCCACCATATGTGTACAAAACCAGTGAAGTCAGCAAACAAACAAACAAAGTGTTTGATTATTTACAGCAAAAACTAAGCAATCTAATTTATAAGTTAGCCATTTAGCACATTTTAATACTATCTAGTTTCATTGCCTTCAATTTGTGCTGCACTTTCGTGTTCTTTGGAGAACTAATTTTGTATACTTACAGACTGCTACAACTTAAAAGAAGGTGAACTCCGTTGGACCTGAGCGGGGAAGCGACACATGCAGGATATCGGGCGCACGATCTTAGTGAATCACAGCACAGTGCATTATTGTTGGACAGTGCAGTTTCGGTGAACTCCGTCGGACAGGTAAGTAAATGTGCCCCATTGTGTACAGTTTTGGGCACCGGGGTATAAAAGGGACATAGTAGAACTGGAAGTTGTGCAGAGGAGAGCAACCAGGATTATTAGGGGAATGGGGGGATTAGAATACAATGACAGCTTACTAAACTTGGGGTTATTCATTTTAGAAAAAAAAGACAACGGAGGGGAGACCTATTTACAATGTACAAATATCTGAACGGGCAGTACAAGGATCTCTCCAAAGATCTTTTTATACCTAGGCTTGTGACCAGGACAAGGGGGCATCCTCTACACCTAGAGGAGAGGCGGTACTGCAATCGCGATAAACAAAGGTTCTTTACTGTACAAGCAGTGAGACTATGGAACTCTCTGTTAGAGGAGGTTGTTATGGCGGACTCTATGTACATGTTCAAGAGAGGCCTGGATGCCTTTCTGGAGAGCAATAATATCACAGGTTTAATTCTTAAAGGTTGATGAACTTTTTCTAACCTTATATACTATGATACTTTTGCCTGTATACTTGGTTTTGGTTCACAATAACTCATGCTAACATTGGTACAATGACTAGTATGTGCATAGGAAGTAAATATGTGACTTACAGAGATTATTGATAAAATGTGTTGCTATCTCTCCAAACCCAAACCATAGATTATAGAGGAGATTAACACTGTAAAATATAAACCACTATCTTATCTCACCAACCTGATATCCAGAGGAGGCCATCTGCAACACATCCAGCATGACATGAAAGAGATCTGTCAAAAGATTGTACAAAAGTCCACTTGTTCTTTTTTGGACAGTACCTCTCTACTGATGGTAGTACTTGCCGTAATTCATTCCTGCCCCCTACTGCATATAGACAATTGTCCAGTGCCCCAAGAACAAAATGCTCCCGGCAATTCTTCATTGGAGCTATTTCAATCCATGTATTGCTGCGTGGATCATATCGGCACGCAGTCCTCACCGCACAGGTCCGTCCAGTGGCATGTTCCACTTCCCCTCCTGCTGCAAATAAAAAGTCTCCCATGATTGCAACACAGTGATGACTTCTCCCTACCGGCATAGGAGTTAACTCACTCCAGTTTGCAATTCCTGCAATATGAACATTGTCTTGATCAACAGGATTAAAATATCTCAACTCCCGAACTTTGCAGATCTCCCTCTTCTTTCCTCCAACAATGTAGAGTGTGCTGGACTGGAAGCGTGGTTTTGTCCGTATGGTCTGCCACACTGGCTGTGCATAGATACTTTGGTGGTATTCCAAGGCTTCATTAATAAGTGCTGTTGCTGTTTCACTGGCTTGGATCAAAGGATGAGAAAGGACAATAGTGTGGAGAGTGTTTGTATCAATGAGGCTAAAACGTACATACTGCAGCAGTTCATCTATATATTGATACCGACAATTGTGTTCCAGCCATCTCACAGCCAACTACAAGAAAGGAACAGTTTCATGTTAAATAAATGTACAAAGATTGAAGTAAACATTACAGTATATGAGAAAGAAACCTTGCTTTACACACTTTTTGGGGTTGAAAAATGACGGAAACCAACAACAGCAAAACAGAGTGAATTGCCTATAGAGTGATAGGTAGTTCTCATGGTAAAGTTCTCATTTAAAGTACTACAATGTGAGCAAAGTTCTGCTCTCATTGAGAAGAAGACCAAAAGTAGCAACACTAAGTTAATATAAAAAAGGAAAGAAACCTCTGAGAAATCTACAGCAGACAATATGTGCTTATCTGTCCTTTAAAGAACTAAATATTTTTCTTACGCCCATCGTGTGTACACTCTCTATAATTTAAAAAAATATGTAGTGTTTCCGAGGATACTTGTGGGCCGCTTTTCCTCAAAATTATATAGCGTCATTAACTATTAAACTAAAACACACATCCAGTAAGCAGTTTATCGAAAGTAAATGTCAATAGCAAGACTGTGAGTAGCGGTACAAAGTGTACCATAAAACTGACTGTAGCCTCAAATTGTTTTACAATGTGGCATTTACAGATTGTCATGATGGTTACTGAAAATTATACTTAAAAAACACAACATGTTTAAGTCATTCCCATTCGAAATATTTTCTTTTTACTTTAAAATCAAGTTGTTGTTTTCCTTATTTTTAATATTTTTTTAAATTCATCTCTGTTTACCATTCTTTTTTTCTACAAAATTTTTAAACCCCTTTGATCTCAGACATCCATCGTAGCAGTATAGCTGACTGATTTCAGGCATCATAGAGCATAAATAAAGTTGGTCTACCGAATGCCTAGGGATTGGTTATGGCCCATAACTGATGGAATTCCCTTACAAGACTCCCTAGAGTTTGCTATCACTATAGCTGCTAATTACGGTATTTCTTTAGCCACTGTTGAATCGACCAGATGATCCTCTGATGAATCCACATTTTGGAGGAAACATGTCATGGTGGGCATAGTTCATAAGGACAGGAGTCACTTTTTGTCAGTTCTAGGGCTAGATAGCCCCCCACAATATGCCAATTGGAGTTGCTGTGGGGCATATTATCTGCATGAGCAGCGTAATTGTGATCCCACCCAACTCAAAACTGGGAACCCCTTGGGCACAACAGCTAACCTGGTAAGACTGATAATTTCCTTACTTATTGTAAGGTGCATCAGGCAGCATAGAATATTGCCCCTGGCTTGGTACATTTTATCTGTTTATCAACACAGTTTTCAAGAATTGTGATGATTACTACCACTGTGTTCTATTCATGGGTGTTTTGTAATTTTTAACATTTATCTAATAAAATATACCTCCTGTGTCATCCCCTCATCCTCATAGACTGTAAGCTTTTGTTCTATATGACTTCTTGTACCTTGTAATGTAGTATTTGATTCATGTAGTCCCCTATGATTTATAAAGCGCTAAGGAATATGATGGCGCTATATAAATAAATATTATCATTATTAGCATTATTATTATTATATTGTTGTCTAGCCAATACGCTTGGCTATATTTGACTTTTGATGTGAACGTGGAAGACTGGTGAAACAAGTCCTTCCCATAAGGCGTTATCTTTTTCAATTTATCCAGCTTGACAACTTTATTGTTAAAGTTGGTTTAAAAGGAAAAAAAATTATAACCTTATAGACTTTTGGCAGCACACCCTAAACAGGTTAAATGCAATGGAGCAGAATTAATAATTTTATCTAATATTTAGAAACTCTAATATTTTAACATAGGGCTGCCAGACACATTGGACATCCCAGATACCCAATACACATGTAAAACCCCTCACAAACATGCACATACTATTACGTCATGTGATAGCTTAGGACCTTTGCCCTCTGTAGCTGAACCATACACAGAGAGTAAAAAAAAGTTTTAAAAAACTGTTACCGTATTTTTCAGTTTATAAGGTGCACAAAAAATCCTTTGATTCACTCAAAGATCCACCTTATAGTCCAGTGCGCCTAATACGGTATATAAAAATTCCAAAGAACCCCCTTTTACTGAACACATGTAAGAAAGAACGGAACAAATCATAAGCGCACATTTCCCAAAAGGATATTAAACAAAAAATTACCCCTTACTCAGTTTCATACAATGAAGTATTAAACTCTTATATATTCATTATATATATATACACTCACCGGCCACTTTATTAGGTACACCTGTCCAACTGCTCGTTAACACTTAATTTCTAATCAGCTAATCACATGGCGGCAACTCAGTGCATTTAGGCATGTAGACATGGTCAAGACAATCTCCTGCAGTTCAAACCGAGCATCAGTATGGGGAAGGTGATTTGAGTGCCTTTGAACGTGGCATGGTTGTTGGTGCCAGAAAGGGCTGGTCTGAGTATTTTCAGAAACTGCTGATCTACTGGATTTTCACGCACAAACCATCTCTAGGGTTTACAGAGAATGGTCCGAAAAAGAAAAAACATCCAGTGAGCGGCAGTTCTGTGGGCGGAAATGCCTTGTTGATGCCAGAGGTCAGAGGAGAATGGGCAGACTGGTTCAAGCTGATAGAAAGGCAACAGTGACTCAAATCGCCACCCGTTACAACCAAGGTAGGCAGAAGAGCATCTCTGAACGCACAGTACATCGAACTTTGAGGCAGATGGGCTACAGCAGCAGAAGACCACACCGGGTGCCACTCCTTTCAGCTAATAACAGGAAACTGAGGCTACAATTTGCACAAGCTCATAGAAATTGGACAGTAGAAGATTGGAAAAACGTTGCCTGGTCTGATGAGTCTCGATTTCTGCTGCGACATTCAGATGGTAGGGTCAGAATTTGGCGTCAACAACATGAAAGCATGGATCCATCCTGCCTTGTATCAACGGTTCAGGCTGGTGGTGGTGGTGTCATGGTGTGGGGAATATTTTCTTGGCACTCTTTGGGCCCCTTGGTACCAATTGAGCATCGTTGCAACGCCACAGCCTACCTGAGTATTGTTGCTGACCATGTCCATCCCTTTATGACCACAATGTACCCAACATCTGATGGCTACTTTCAGCAGGATAATGCGCCATGTCATAAAGCTGGAATCATCTCAGACTGGTTTCTTGAACATGACAATGAGTTCACTGTACTCAAATGGCCTCCACAGTCACCAGATCTCAATCCAATAGAGCATCTTTGGGATGTGGTGGAATGGGAGATTCGCATCATGGATGTGCAGCCGACAAATCTGCGGCAACTGTGTGATGCCATCATGTCAATATGGACCAAAATCTCTGAGGAATGCTTCCAGCACCTTGTTGAATCTATGCCACGAAGAATTGAGGCAGTTCTGAAGGCAAAAGGGGGTCCAACCCGTTACTAGCATGGTGTACCTAATAAAGTGGCCGGTGAGTGTATATATATATATATATATATATATACAGTAATATATATTTGGATGAAACACTTATACAGGTGCGAAAAAGTTCCTGCTCACCTTCTGGTTTCACTGATTCCCAGCGCGTAATACATCAAAAAAGCCCCACGGACCACAGGCACATATTCCAGGAAAAAGAAAGTGATGTCCGCGCTTCAGGGATATTCAGGTAAAATCATTCTTTATTTGGAATCTAATAAATCTCATAGCACCTTACAATCGTGTGATGGCCCAGGTAAGGGACCAACGCGTTTCGCCTCTCTCAGGGCTTGTCATGGTCTCTACAACTCACAAAACATAACAATGCCAATTTTAAAGATCCCGCTACGTAATGGCGTGTGTACGTGCACGGTCACGTGACAAAAATCACGTGATTCGGACTACACACACGCCCACCCAAACACAGCAAGGTATCGTGTATATAAGATCTTCAATTCTTAAAAACAAACAGATAAAAGGTAAGACGGGTGATGAAAAGACATTGAATGTATACACTAGATATAGTATATAAGGAACATACTGTTTACGAGGGTATTATAGAAAACCTTAAAAAATGGCTACGGGCATGCAATCTTGCTGTCCATTACAATATAATAACATAAACATATGGCAAGTGAATGAAATATGACATCCACTGGTTATAGCTAGATAGCTTTGCTTATGTCCAAAATTGTAAAGAACATTGTACAAAAACATTGTGTTCCATAACAGTGATTAAACACAATAATGGTATCGGCTAGACAGTGCTATTTCCATATCCTACATAGCCTATGAAGTATCCATTGAAACAATGAAAAAAACACCATATTACGATTTTTAATGTATATATATCTAGGACTCTACATGGCATGGTATGACCCTAAATAGCCTATGGAGTATTCAGTAAAGGTGTGAAAGGACAAGAAAAAAACATATTTTGTGTCTATAAGATCAACAATCCTCATGTGTGGCTAAGGGTAACACAGTATCAGATCCTGTCTAAGGTTAATTCCCAGAGCTGTGTGGTCTTGATACGAACACTCAATATGTCTCTCTGTTCAGAGCTTGGCATAGGCTAGGAGGATATGGAAATAGCACTGTCTAGCGGATACCATTATTGTGTTAATCACTGTTATGGAACACATTTTTGTACATGTCTTTTTACAATGTCTTTGGACATAAGCAAGCTACTCTGCTATAACCAAGTGATTGTCATATTTCATTCACTTGCACTATGTTTATGTATTATATGTAATGACAGCAAGATTATCATGCCCGAGCCATTTTTTAAGGTTTTCTATATATACCCTCTGTAACAGTAATTTTCCTTATTCTAATATCTAGTGTCCTACATTCAATGTCTTCATCACCCGTCTTACCTTTTATCATGTTTGTGTTTAAATTGAAGCTCTTATTATACTACGATACCTTGCTGTGTTTGGTTGGCGTTTTGTAGTCGATCACGTGATTTTTGTCAGTGAGCGTGACGTCCACCCCTATTACCGTAGCGGGATCGTTAAATTGGCATTGTATGTTTTGTGAGTTGTATAGACCATGACAAGCCCTGAAGAGGCGAAACGCGTTGTCACCTTACTGGGCCATCACACGATTGTAATGTTGCCTATGGATTTTATTAGATTCCAAGATAGAAGAATGGATTTTTTACCTGAATATCCCTGAAGCGCGGACATCACTTTCTTTTTCCTGGAAACACTTATACACTATAAATTAGCACCCCAAACTTTGGATACCTGTGTGCTAGGTAATATCACCCAAAACCTATGCAGTGAATACCTGTACAGTAGATACTTTGGATACCTGTGAACTAGCTATTACCACCACAAACCTATGCGGTGCATTCTTTGGATACATGTGCACTAGTTAATACCATACTAAACATATGCAGAAGATACTTTGCTTCAATGTTCAGACATTGTCTTTTTTGCTCATGAATATAAACTGCACCCCAGAAATGTAGATAATTTACATAATTAAATAAACAAGAATAACTGAAATATCGCATGGTCCTAAGTATTCAGAACCTTTGCTCAGTATTGAGTAGGAGCACCTTTTGAGTTAGTACAGCCATGAGTCTTCTTGGGAATCATGCAAAATGTTTATTTACACCTGGATTTGGGGATCGTCTGCCATTCTTCCTTGCAGATACTCTCCAGTTCCCTCATATTGGATAGAGAATGTTGAAAGACAGCCATTTTCAAGTCTCTCCAAATATGCTCAATTGGATTTAGATCACAGCTCTAGCTGGGTGAGACAAAATGACCACACTGTTGTTCTGAAGGCACTGCTTTGTTTTTTTTATCTGTGTGCTATGGGTCATTGTCTTGTTGGAAGTCAAACCTTCGGCCCAGTCTGAGGGCCAGAGCACCATAGACGAGGTTTTCATCCAGGATATCTCTGTACTACATTCATCTTTACTTCAATTGCAACAAGTCGTCCAGTCCCTGCAGCTGAAAAACACCCCCATAGGGGATTGTATTTGGAAGGTTATGAGCAGTGCCTGGTTTTCTCCACACACACCGCTTAGAACTGACAATAAAAAGTTCAATTGTCATCTCATCATACCAGAGAATCTTATTTAACATAGTATGGAAGTCCTTCTTTTGTTTTCTTTGCAAACTGTATGCAGACTTTCATATGTCTTGCAATGAGGAGAGGCTTCCGTCGGCACATAGTTTGCCATAAAGCCCTGATTAGTGGAGGGCTGCAGTGATAGTTGACTTTGTGGAACTTTCTCCAATCAACCTTCTGCATTTCTGGAGCTCAGCCACAGTAATCTTGGGGTTCTTCTTAAACATCTCTCATCAAGAAGATTTTTCCATGATTGGTTAGTTTGACTGGACTGCCAGTTCGAGGAAGAGTTGTGGTCATTCCAAACTTCTTCCATTTAATATTTATGGAGGACACTGTGCTCTTAGGAACCTTGAGTGCGGCAGAAATTATTTTGTAATCTTGGCCAGATCTGTGCCTTATCTTATATAGACAGGTGTGTGCCTTTCCTAATCAAGTCCCATCAGTTTAATTAAACACAGCTGGATTCCAATGAAGGAGTAGAACCGTCTCAAAACAGATCAAAAGGAAATTGGCAGCATGAATGTCACAGCAAATGTTCAGAATTTTTCTTGTCTATTAAATTAGCAAAAATATCTACATTTCAGTTTTTTTCTGTCAAAATGGGGTGCAGAGTGTACATCAATGAGCAAAAAAATAACTTTTTGGAACTTACCAATTGACTGCAATGAAACAACCTGCAATGAAACCTTAAAAAATGTAAAGGTGTCTGAATACTTTCCGTACCCACTGTATAGAGTGGATGTTGCCTTTGAAGAGGGCCCAGCAGGCCAATTTGGGACACTAAATCACCCACAGGTCCTTATGGACCTTTGGTTTAGTTTCCTAAATCACCCTTTATCAAGTCCCTATGTGCCCACTATAAAAAAAAAACTGTTTACTTTCTTATACTTACTTACAATGTTCTGGTGCTCCCTGCACCTCCGCAGTCAAGTAGTCAAGCTGACGTAATACACGGCATTTCCGCAATGAAGTCAGCTTTTACAGCTCTTGTCTCACTATGTGACTGCGCATGTGACTTTTTTTTTACTTTTATACCAGTTTTTTCTTTTATACCAGCCATGGAGGGACTTGGTTAAGGGTGATTTGGGACACTAAAACCACCAGTCCATAAAGACCTGTGGGGGTTTAGTGTACCAAGTCATCCGGACAGGTCCTCTTTAATGTAACAATACTAGTCCATTGCAAGATTGCAAATTGGCATTGTATAATTACGTTATGTGATGTATGATGTGGTGACCTACAGCTCAATGTATTGGTGTTTGCACAGGTATGTACGCACATCTTTTTAGTAATTATTAAGTAAGTTTATTTTTATTATTAAGATTTTTTTAAATAATATCCATAAAAGCCATTTAAAATAGTGCTGGAAACTGTCAGGACTGGGAGTCTGTGGACACTCTGGACCACTGCAGGAGATGGTACTAGCCAAAACCTGGGACCGGAGTCTAAGTGACACCTGGTCTTCACCAGAGCCCGCCGCAAAGCGGGATGGTCTTGCTGCGGCTGAGTACCACCAGGTCGTTCCATTGGTGCGACTAGGCTGCGGACGCATTTCCGTCGGGTTTTCTGACTTATCAAGGATCGCGGCGCAGGGACAGGGATTTTGAAGGGCAGTGTGTCGCACGCAATCAGATTTTGGCACAATCGCTCCGGCTTTCATGCAACACAAATTGGGGGTCGGGCCATAGGACAATCCGACGGAATCGGACAAACCGCAGGATTTAACTTAAAATTGTGTCGCAATCCAAGCACTTGCACCAGGAACAAGATGGTGAACTCTGGCAGACCTGAGTAGAGAAGCGACACATGCAGGATATCGGGCGCACAATTTTTGTGATTGGCGGCAGAGTTCATCCTCGTCGGACATTCTGGATCGGGTAAGTAAATGTGCCCCAGTGTGTGACACTGATATTGGTAGACTAGTTAAAGAGAACCTGTCACTAGGTTTTACCCCCCTAAACTATTAGCTCCCTCAGGTAGGATATGAAATGTCCTTTCTAGAATTCCGTCTTTTATGTGACATCTCATCTGTTTACCTATTAAAAAAAATCACTCCCAAAGTCAGGCAAATATGACTGTAAATATGACCCACATTCCATTTTCATACAAAGTAAGTCAAGTTTAGTGGTTTCAGGGAGAATGTCACTTCGGAAGCCCTATCTTCTGCTCTATAAGACCTAGAAACATTTTGGGGCACATGTATCATAGTTTCAGTTAGGCAAATTGTCAAATTTTAGCGACTTTTGCAGTTTTTGCGCCATTTTGCGACTTTGTTGTGTTTCAATTACGCCTTGTCTGCACCTTTGTGCAGTGTGCCTTATGTTTCACTGTTTTCCAGATGTTCCGTGCGACATTTTGCCGTTTTAGCGCCATTTTTGCAAAGGAAGTTTTATTTTTTTATGGACCCGATTTTAACATGTAAATTGGAATTATTTCACATGCTTTAACTGTTTCTCATTTTGCACAGTAACCTCTTTTGTCAAAATTCTTAATTTTTTTTTTTTATTGGTTACTTCTAAGGGTGAGGTCACACGTAGCGGTTTAATTGCATTTTTAATGCATTTTGAAACTAATTACAACAGCTTAGGATAGGTGATTTGCCTTATTTCATTACTGTTAACATTTGTGTTTACTAAACGCAATATAAACGCCACGTTAATGCATGTGTTAACATTGCGTTTACTATGTGCCCCTTTGTGTTATATTAAAAATACCAATTACAGGTGGTCCCCTACTTAAGGACACCCGACTTACAGACGACCCATAGTTAAAGACGGACCCCTCTGCCCACCATGACCTCTGGTGAAGCTCTCTGGATGCTTTAGTATAGTCCCAGACTGCAATGATCAGCTGTAAGGTGTCTGTAATTAAGCTTTATTGATAATCCTTGTTCCAATGACAGCAAAAAAATGTGAAACTCCAATTGTCACTGGGGCAAAAACATTTTTTTTCTGGATCTACCATTAAAAAAAATATACAGTTTCGACTTACATACAAATTCAACTTAAGAACAAACCTACGGACCCTATCTTGTATGTAACCCAGGGACTGCCTATACATCTTATTAGTCTTGTGGTTCTATGAGATTTGGACATAAAGGCAATTAAAAGTAGGCAATAACTGGATCTTTTTTAGCAATTAGCATTTCCAACTATCTGCTTATCTGCCTGTATCTCCAGTTCTGTAAAGCAGTGGTCTCCAACCTTTTTGTATTCGGGGGCCAGCTGCACCCAAAATTTTTTTCCAGGGACCGGAGCCATGGAAAAAAAAATAGTGTGTCCAGCAAATAACCCATATTTAACCCCAACTCATATATGTGTCATTTCCTGCAGCCCCTGATCTAAAATGACCCCTTTTCTGTAGACCCACTTTATAGTGCCCCCTCCCTTTTCTGTGGCCCCCTTTCATATTGCTCTCTTTTATGTAACCCTTTGTTACTGTAGTTCGCTTTATAGTGCCCCTGTTTTTGTAGCCCCCTCCCTTTTTTGTAGCCCCCCTATTTATATCACATATACTTGAGTATAATTTGACCCCAGATTAAGCCGAGGTACCTAATTTTACCACACAAAAAAAACCTGGGAAACTTATTGACGTGAGTATAAGTCTAGGGTGGGAAATGCAGCCTCTCCTCATTAATAAAACATCCAAAGCAGGGCTTCATCAAAAACCCATAATAATGTCCCCTGTCCGTCCTCCATAGTAATGTCCCCTGCCCGGCCCCCATAGTAATGTCCCCTGCCCAGTCCCAATAGTAACCTCCCCTGTCCGGCCACAGTATCACCCTTTGTCCAGCAGCCCCCACAGTAATGCCCCAGTCCAGCGGCCCCCACCGTAATGTCCCCTATCCAGCAGCCCCATAAAAGTAAAAAACTTTAAACTCACCTCTGACGCTCCTCTTTAACCTGCGGCTCCAGGTTCTTCTTCGTCCCGCAGCTGGCGGCCAGATGCACATCTATGCACGTCACACTATGACGTAATAGAGGTTTTAATTTTAAGTTCTTCTGTCGGCGGCCCAGGACTGGGTGTTTCACGGGCCGGGCTTGGGCCGAGGATCGGTGGTTGGGGACAACCATTGTAAAGCAAAGAATCATAAGCCTGAAGTGCTATGAAAGATGAGATCCTCATCTTTTAATTGCTACATAAAGCATGTTTCTAAGTACTATTAAAGGGAACCTGTCACCAGGAGACCCATTTTTAGCACTCCCCCAGTCCCCACAGAGCATAGTACATACACTGCCAAAGTGTTTTTTGTATAAAAAATTGGTTTTACAGAAAAAAAGATATGTTATATTGTACCTTTCATTAGCATCTGCTGTGTGACTAGGCAGTTGCCCAATGGGAGGGGCTGGAAAGGAGCAGCCCCCCCCCCACCATTGGGGAACATGTGACCTTTTCAAATATATGAATAACTCCCACACTCGGGATTGGCTGTAGAGAAGCAGGGGGCGTCCCTAAGCCAAGTGATGGGTGTTTTCATATATTTGAAAAGGTCACATGGAGTAGCTGTTCCCCATGGGTGGGGGGGACTGCTCCTTTCCAGACCCTCCCATTTGGCAACTGCCTAGTAACACAGCACATGTTAATGACAGGTACAATATAACATATCTTTTTTTCTGTAAAACCAATTTTTAATACAAAAACACTTTGGCAGTGTATGTACTATGCTCTGTGGGGACTGAGGGAGTGCTAAAAATGGGTCTCCTGGTGACAGGTTCCCTTTAAATGTGGTTATGTGGTCATATTTGCCTGACTTTGGGAGAGATTTATTTTATAGGTTAACAGATGAGTTCTCACATAAAAGAGGGAATTCTAGAAAGGACATTTTATACTCTACCTGAGAGCAGTAGTAGTTTAGTGGGTAAAACCTGGTGACAGAGACCCTTTAAGTAGAAAATTTATAAAAGATAGTGGGAAACAATAATTCTAGGTAGGCCATAACAATATAATAGACTAGCATAGGTTCCTCCAGTGTGCTATACCACTTCTGATAACATAAATCCCACCCCACCCGATATGAACTTAGGTTAATACAATTATGAAAGTAACAAAAAAACCCAGCAAGATGTTTATGTGAATGCAGATACAACAGTAAAGTGGGATAATATATCAAACATTATCATAACCAGAAAATAAAAAGAGATGTAGGATTCATAAGTAACCACTCACCATTGTTTCTTTAATCTATGTGAGAGAAAAATAAAATATAATTGGCTCCTGCTATGTTTTTCTTCTTCTCGCAGAAGAAAAAAGCATTAAAAAAAAGGAACAAGAAAGGCTGCTGTGAAGGTCACTGAGTGATAGAACTTCCTCAGGGCAGTGAATAAATTAAATCCAGTGGAGAAAAAAAAACTAAAATGTGATTTCCAGAGTGTAAAGCACAAAGTCTAAATGACAGTGATTGGCAGGCAAACTATATCCATGCAATATAGAAGACTGCACGTTCTCATTTACCTCAGTGTAGGCAGCGAGCGCCCATTAAACATCCGTCTGATGCCCAAATTAACCTTCTTGGCAAACTGAAAGAGGCACAAACTATCATAATCAACCTTTCATTATCACAGCAGCCTCTAGTTAAAGGGTCAGAATAATTGTGCCATCAGAGCACTGATTGTTTTCAATCAACAGAAGGCTCGAGTGACAGCTCAGTGATAGAGTAGTTTGATGAAACCGCACCAAGCCTAATCAGAGCAGATGAAAGGAAAGCATGATTGGTGCAAATGAACAGTCGTGCCTCTTTTTTCATTTACAATGTGAAATTACTCTTAAAATCATGGCGCCCCACATCCTCCCTGTATGAGGACCTCTAGAAAAATCTTTGACATGTTATGAGTTTTGACACAACAGACTTATAAAAGCCCAGGTCTAGTTATCTCCTGCAGATGTAAGTGGATGTGTAGACTAATTTTAACAAATTTGCTTTATAAAAAAGCTAAATGAGTGCGGATTTGCCACATATAAGCTAATGCCTTATTGTTGTTTCATTAACAGAACATTTGTCACTCCTTACACAGTGAGCGGGAAGTATAATAAAATTTCTAGAATCACTTAAATACAGTGATGTGAAATATTTACTATGGCAATCAGTGGAGGTATGAGGCATGTGTGAAGGAGGTTTCCTGCAAGATACAATTCAGCTAGAACAGGAACACAGTGCTTACACGTTTCAAAAGCCCTTTATAACAAATTACCAGCTTCTAAGCAAACAATGGCACCCATTCAATTAGATGTAAGCACCCAGAATACATTGGGGGAGAATACTGTCATTATTTTCACCTTAAATGCCATGCCACATTTATTTAGGTGTTTAGACCATTTTTAGGCAGCATTCTGACTTGTCCAAAAAGGAGTGTGTAATCAGGGAAACGTGTGTTCCCTAACCAGGGAGCCGAAAAAATTCAGTCAGTGAAAGGGTAGCCATGTTCGCAACCACAAAAGTAAGCGCTATAGTAATGTGCAAAACTGTAACAAACATATATTACCTGAAGTCAGGGTACAACAGAGCGCAATGAGAGACGCGACCCAGCAACTCCCATGATGATTCAGAATGCTGACCACATTCCTGGTGACAAGTTAGCTTTAACATCTTATTATTACCATTATGATACAATAACCATGCTCTTTAAGTAAAATATAAACTATACTTATTGGAATACAACTTTAGAGCACAAAATGTAATACATTGTAAATAGGCAAAACCCTATGCAGTAAGTGGATAAAAATAGTTTCAACAAAAATGAATGGAATAACATTTGTTGAATGAGTCTATTAATTTGTGCTGAGAAATAGTATCGCCTCCATCTGTTCCTCCTTCATAGAGGACCTCAAATATGCTCTAATTATTTTAAAGCTAGAAAAGAGCCTGTCAATACAGGGAAAAAGTTTAAGCACTGTGGTTCTCAAAACTCCCTGCTTACTTGCCGGCCCTGGCTATATCACCTGCAACTGGGCGACAGTCCCCTCCCTGGGTTCGTGCATGGAACAGTAAGACAAACAAAACCCCCGAAGTTGTTTGGTCCCTCAATAAAGCACCAGAGAACTCAAACTGAAATTGCGCAAGCTGAGCCACAAGGGAAAGCCTTATTCTTTTTGCTGATGAAAAGATCCAACCTGCGTTTGCTTTTGACCTTATTGTATGCTGAGGTGATGAGTTGTTCATTATACTCTCTTTCTAGCAGTCTTTCTCTAACTGCTGCTGCCTCTTTTATAAAAAACGCATCTAAATGGCATAACTCCAATATTGTTACCTTCTATAGAAATTCTGACATCAACGAAAGTGATGCTTGGGGAAGTCATAAGTGAATTTAAGATTCATATAGTTGTTGTTGAACCAAGTCATCATTTACTGAAAATTCTGCATAGTGCCCTCCCAGAACCAAATGAGGTCATCAATAAATCTGCCCATCCACCTGATGTAGTCGCTGAAGGGATTTACGGGGGAGAAAACAAAAAGCTCTTCCCAACCTATCATGTAGATATTTGCAAGTGAGGGGGGAAATCTGGCCCCCATTGGGGCCCCCTCACTTGCAAATAAAAAGGCACCATCAAGCAAAGTAGTTGTTGTCTAATAAAAATTTAGTGGCCATAACTATAAAGGCTGTCTCGTTTTAACCCTTTCATTACAATGTGCTATCAGCACATTGTAATGAATGGGGAGGAAAATCCCCATATACTACCATACTGTAGTATGGCAGTATATCATAGGATCGATCAAACAACCTAGGGTTAAAGTACCCTAGGTAGTCTGAAAAATAGTAAAAGTATAAATAAAAAAAAAGTTTAAAAAGAAATATAATTAAAAAAACCCTAGAAATTCAACTTGCACCCCTTTTCCTAAAACTGATCTAAATATTAATAAACAGTAAAAATCATAAACACATTAGGTATCTCCATTTCCGAAAATGCCCGCTATATATATCTATAATAACGGATTTTCACTGCGTTTAACCCCCCGTAACGGAAAATAGCACACATTTTGAAAAATATAAAAAAAATCAATAAAAAGTGATCAAAAGGTTGTACAGTCCTAAAAATTATAACAATGAAAACTTCATCAAAAGTCTCAAAACATGACACCACCCACACCGTACACCGAAGTATGAAAAAGTTATTGCCGCCAGAAGATGGCAAAATAAAAAAAACTATTTTTGTACAGGAGGTTTTAATTTTTGTAAATGTATGAAAACGTTATAAAACGTTATAAAACCTATACAAATTTGTTATCCTTGTGATCGTATCGACCCAAATAATAAAGTAGACATGTCACTTGTGGCACACAGTGAAAGCTGTAAAATCCAAGCCCACAAGAAAAAGGCGCAAATGCGTTTTTTCACCATTTTTACTGCATTTGGAATTTTTTTCCTGCTTCCCAGTGCACGGCATTTAATATTAAACACCATCACTATGAAGTGCAATTTGTTACGCAGAAAATACGCCATCACAAAAATAAAAAAGTTATAGATTTTTGAAGGTGGGGTGTGAAAAAAATAGAAATGAAAAAACAAAAAAAAGGCCAGGTCGTTAAGGGGTTAAGTCCTACATAAATTGTAGCACCTCAGATATTATATTCTTGACGGCCTGCATTACATGTAAAATACAGTATGTAGGATGTACTACCTGTCCGGCCAAAGTCCTCATCAGAAGACATGTTTCACTTGTGACTAATTCTTCTGTTAATGTTTCCTCTCTTACACGGCATTTTAGAGACATCCACAAGGGGGATATATCGAGTCTTAGATAGACAGGTATAGAAAAAAGTTTCCAGACCCATTATGGGAGGGGATCACCAAAAACAGTTATTCAATAGAGAATCCTATTGGGTTTTTGTTTGGGCCCCTAGACCACCCAATGGGATGAACTATTAGCATGACTTGATTACTATTTACTAAATATAGTTTGCAAATGAATGTTTCTGAATTCTTATGTACCTTGTCATTTAGTATATTCATGATCTTTGTATTAAAAATGTTATTCAGCAACTTATTTAGGTGGTAAATCTATCTGCCTGAAAACGCGGTGATTTTGAATTTCGAAAATGGCAAATTTTTCAAAAAATTTATCATATTTGCTTTTTTTTTGTAAGTAAACGCCAAACTTATCAGCCAAAATTTACCACTAAAATGAAGTACAACATGTGGGGAAAAAACAATCTCAGAATCGTTTTGATAATTAACAGTGTTCAAAAGTTATAACCATATAAAGCGACGCAGGTCAGAATCCAAAAAATCAGGCTGAGCCTTAAGCTACAAAATGGCTGCGTCCTTAAGGGGTTAATGGACTCGCAGTAGACTGGCAGTCGCGCTTGCAGCATAATAAATCAATACAAGTTGAGACAACTGGAAAGTGCCTTAAGCAGAAGTGATTTAAGGAAGGATATGTAGGGGACAGGGTAAGGGCAGATTCACATAAGTGGTTTTTCACAAGTGGTCACTGAAGCCATGTTGGATTATGGACACATAGGAGCAGATTTATCAAGCTGTCTGAAAGTCAGAATATTTCTTGTTGCCCATGGAAACAAATCACAGCTCCCCTTTAAAATATTCATGAGCACTGGTAAAATTAAAGCAGAGTTGTAATTGGTTGCCATGGGCAACTAGAAATATTCTGAATTTCAGACAGCTTGATAAATCTGCCCCAATGAGATCAGTTTTCAGGATTCGGTGATAGGTCACTGATGCCTAACTGAACCATTCTTTTCATTCTGCTTTTTCACACTTAAAGGAGTTCTCCATAGTCATAACAAGTTATATCTTGCTGATTGGTCCGGATCTCAGGGATGGCACCTCCACGGATCTCGAGGACGGATCTTGTACCCCTGATTGGGAAAAGGAAAAAATAGAATGTGCACCCTATCACACCTGATCTCCTCCATTGTAGTGGTGCTTGCAGCCTGGTCCACAGCAAATCAACACAACCAGAAAAAAAAAGTAGCCAGGGCTTCCGGCACTCCAAACTATCCACCAGGATCCACAGTAATAATAATCCTTTATTTACTTTCACATGTTACATTGTAGATGGAAAAACAACACCAAGAGTGACGCATTTCGATGCTTTGCCGTCTTGGTCATGATCTAGTCACATGCGCACGTCAAAAACATTGACTGAAACACAAATGCCATTTCCGGAGGGTAATCCGAAACCCCGGCTTCCATGTCCTCCAGATACACGCTAATCAAGTCCAGTGGAAATACTAGTGAAGGCACTGGATCCATCCTTCACATGACTTGGGTCAATGACCGTTGTACCCCTGTTGCACTCGAGATGACCAGGGCAGCCAGTCACACATTCATCTCTATGATGCTGACAGAGAGAACTGAGCGTTGTACTCTGCAATCTACGTCAGTACCGTAGAGATGAATATGCACAACTGACAGCTCTTTTTATCAGGAGCGCAACAGGGGTGCAACATACCCCTTTTCTTGAGATCCATGGGGGTCCCGTCACTGAGACCCCCACAAACAGTTTGTTAGGCTTGCTATGCTAGTTAACATGTTATGACTAAAGAACCACTTTAAAGAGCATCTACCACCAGGATGAAGGAATGTATGCAAATGTATGCTCCATGGGGGTTAATGGAGCCTGGACTCCCTCAGGTTAATTTGCATACAGTCTTTCATCCTGGTGTGAAAAAGCAGATTGAAAAGAATGGTGCAGTAAGGCATCAGTAAAAAAAAAAAAAACGAGACCTGTGAGGATACGGCACTCAATAAGGTTTAAATTGTTTTGTTTTTTTTTCCTTACATCATACCAATAGCACATGGTGCAATTTAGAGGTCTAAGCCTAATGATGTATCTGCTGGGAGGGGGGCGCAGCCTTTATCATACCCTGTGCACGTGTATCGGCTTATGATAAATTCCCCCACTGTTTTTCTAAATGTGGCAAAGGACAAGAATAGCGGGCAAAATTAGTAGAAAATTAGTAAAGGCCCTAACACCAAAACTTGGGTGATAACTAGAAATGAGCCGACCCGTAATTAAGGTTCAACTGCTTGATCCAGATGTATTTCCCGATGGCCAATCCAGCAAATTGAGGCCCCAAACAACTAGCCATGGCCATGATAACACCTTCTCAGCATCATTGAGATATAATGAAAAAGGTAGAAATAAATTTAAGAGTTAGCACCGAGTATAAGCCGAGTTTTTCAGCAAAAAAAATGTGCTGAAAAACCCTAACTCGGCTTATATTCGAGTCTATAAAAAAAGTGTACTCACCTTCCGACGCCCTCCCGGTAGGTCCTTTTCTAGCCATCGATGTTCTTGCTTCAGCTCCCTCTCTACATGAGGTGCTGTCGCTCGAGCTGTGAGGTCACCATCTCGCTGACATTCCAATGTGTGCGCCGCCGTTGGCACACACCATGATGGGACAGGGTCTGCAGGCTGTATACTGGGGGACAGAGGGCTACAGGCTGTATACTGGGGGGCAGGGGCTGCAGGCTATCTACTAGGGGACAGGGGGCTGCAGGCTATATATTGGGGGGCAGGGGGTTGCAGGCTGTATACTGAGGGACAGGGGGCTGCAGGCTGTATACTGGGGGCAGGGGTTGCAGGCTGTATAGTGGGGGCATGGACTGCAGGCTATATACTGGGGACAAGGGGCTTCTGGCTATATACTGGGGGGCATGCGCTGGCTGGCTGTGTACTGGGGGCAGGCTAGGACCAATGCATTTCCTACACTCGGGTTATACTCAAGTCAATAGTTTTTTCCAGTTTTTTATGTTAAAATTAGGTATCTCGGCTTATACTCGGGTCGGCTTATACTCGAGTATATCCTTGTTCATATGTTGTCCTCACAGGACACGTTTTTTCAGTTTGTGTTCTTCCTCAAAGGGAGTCTATCAGCTTCCAAATCAACCCCCAAGTAAGAATGCACTGCGTAGGACACCTTTTGAGCTTTCCAAACATACCATTACTGTTTCTTAGCTATCTGTTTTTATAGGAAATTCAGTTTTTATCTTCAAACATTTAAGCTTCTTAGTACACTAGTTTTTTCTTTCTTCTCAGATGTATAATGATTGATATTTACCAGTACATGGCCCTGGACTGTCAAGCTCAAGTACATAAAGATAATAATGGAATGGAAGAAAGTGCATGTAAAAGCATGCCGTATAAGATGCCTGACACAATGTTGAGGGGTGATATGAAAACTGGTAGACCCCCGCATGCTGCCTGCTTATCACGAATCACCAACCTTCTGTGGAAAAACTGCTGATATCTTTACAATTTTCATTTATTATATATAGAATGGAGATTTGTCAAAGTCAATGACTACTTTATTTGACTGAACCTAGTCCATGATGAACAATTTAATGACATTCTGTAGCTCTGCCTCCAGCCTGTCTATCATGTACTGCTTATATAAAACACATTGACACTAATCCTCAGTCCTCCCCAATCCTCACCTCTGTTGCATATTAGATTCATCTATGGTATATTGTATTACTGCTATAACCTTTGCAAAAATGATGAACTTGGCTGCACTTCTGGCAATAAAACAGGGTTAAATTTGATTATTTTCCATTGGGTTTTCTGTGGGGGAATTACTTATTTACAAAGATAAAGCAAACTAGATTTTTATTGCTTTCTGAACACAATTCCAAAGTGCTTGATGTTTATGGTCATATGTACTTTATTTCCAATAACCATTAATAAAAAAAAGTATAGCCTCTAGCAATACCGTGGTTCTAAAGGCTATGCATAATGACATTAGTAACCCTCAGAGAGAGGGAAATGACAAGTAATAAATAGACACCATAGAAAAAGCTGTCACTCAAATAGCCTAGTTACCGTATATACTTGAGTATAACCCGAGTATAAGTCAAAGCCCAAACTTTTACCACCAAAAACTGGGAAAACCTATTGACTCAAGCCGAGGGTGGGAAATGCATTGGTCACAGCCTCCCAGTATATAGCCCGCAAGACCCCAGTACTATACATCCAGCCCCCTTTAGTATAAAGCCAGCCAGCCCCCTTTAGTATACAGCCAGGCAGCTCCCTTTAGTAGCCAGCCCCCTTTATTAGCCAGGCAGCCCCCTTTAGTATACTGCCAGCACCCAGTTTGCCCAGCACATTGTACAATTGCAATTGCACATTGTAATGAAAGGATTAACACGAGACCCGAGGCAGTCATGGCGACAGATCGCTGCTCCCCGATGACATCACGGGGAGCAACGATCCTTGTAAAGATGCAGCACCCATGCGCAGCCATCTTTTTAGAGCCACCAGCAGAATTGCCGGCGGCGATTGCTGGGATAACACCCGTGATAACACCCACTATCGGTCCTATTACGGTGCGCTTCGGTAAGGGGTTAAAGTGCCTGTGCAAGATTGTGCAATTCCTCATTGTACAAACATACAAGAAAATACATCCAAAGGTAAAGTGCATCGATTTCAAATGCATGTATATAAAAATGTCATTATTCGCTGTCCGATTATACATTACAAAGTGTAATCATAAAGTCTACAAGTGCAAAGACAAGTGTTCAAAAAAGGGGTTAAAATTACCCAAAAGGCTCTGTGGATCCAACCTGCACATGTGTATTGGTGCCAGAGGCTGCCAAGAATGACTCATGCCAATGAGTCATTATTGTATTCAGCAGTCCAACTTATTATGAGTTTGAGGCACAGCCACACCCCCTATATAATGATGTGACCTATGTAGTGATGTGACACTTATGGTGCTGATTCCTCTAGTTCCTGGTCCTGGCGGCCATGCCCCTGCAGCCTGTGTGTGTATGAGATACTCCTAAACAAATGACTGACAGCTCCTCTATGTGCTGCCTGGTTTTAATGCCCCCTGCAGCCTGCGTGTATGAGATACTCTTATACACATGACTTACAGGCTGTATAATGATGTGACACTCCTGGTGCTGGGTCTTCTATGTACTCCCTAGATCTTGCAGCCACGCCCCATGCAGCCTCTCTGTGTGTCAGATACTCCTATATAAATGACTGACAGCCTGCATAATGATGTGACACTCCTGGTGCTGGCTCCTCCATGTGTTTCCTGGTACTGGCGACCATGCCCTTGTCTAGCTGAAATCTGTGTCTCTCACAGGCGGCAGATAAAGCACAAACACTAGCAATATACATTACACACAGACATGAGCAGGGGGAGGAGAGGGGGGTAACAGGAGTGACATCACTTTCTCTCTCCATGTGACCAGCCTCATTTACATAATAATGAAAAGATGATTTTATAATGATTAATGTATGAATTAACTAGATAAAGGCTGGAATGGATCCTTGTGAGCTGCTCCAACAGGTAGTGGTGACAGAGTTAGTGACAGAGACTTGATGACAGGTGTCCTTTAAGCAATAAAATAAATTCTGACGAAGCAGGGTGCGAGACGTACATTGGGTTGTTCGGACAGTGTGGTACTGGACTTGTGGGGTATGGCCTCTGGTTGGTATTATGGTAGTATCATAGCTGGCTTAAAATAATTTTTGGTGATTTAGAGTATGAGACTAGACTTTGTGTATTTCACCTTCTGTGCTCCCCAAAAATGTGTAATTGCTGCTGTGATATTTCTGGTGTTTTACCAGACCTTGTTACAGATTTGGTATATGATAACTCCCAGTCCAGATATGATCACACTGTCTGTTGTTTTTTTTTATGTGTATCTCTTTTAATAGGTTTTTTTTTGTCTTTGTGTATGATGGATGTGATTAATAAAGATTAATTATTTGTACCATATGAAGTACTGGTTACTGTACTTATTCAGTGCTATTGAGGTTTTTTTTTGGTTAAATAAAACATAAATTCTGTAGGTTTGTCTTAAGTTAAATTTGTATGTAAGTCAGAACAGGTATATTTTGTAATCATAACTCCAGACAAAAAAATGTTTGGTCCCTGGACAGCTTGATTTTGTACATTTTTAGTTGTCTTTGGAACACTGATTAACAAAAAAGCAAAATTGCAGACACCTTTGATAACTTTTACAGTGGATCTTAGCAGTCTGGGGCTAAAGTATAGTAAATTACTAAGTACTAAGATGGTATTAGTAATCTTAACAGGAATGTAGTTGCATTACAACTCAATGCTAAATGTCAAATGGACAACAACTGAAAACAACTACTAAGCATAATTTACTATAACTCACCTGCCAAATTTGCTCTTCGCTAAGTGATGTTAGTTGGTCACTCTTTAGGACTTCACGGAGCAGACGGAATGGCAGTGCAAGAACTTCTTCTGGATGACTTTTCAGAAGCTCAGACAAATGCTTTACTAGAAAGTCAACTACTGCTGTCTCCAGCAATGTCAAATTAAACAAGTCGGCTAGTTTATACAGATCCAAATAATTAAAGCTATTAAGTTCCTGAAAGACAAAAGAAATATGGAAAGTTAATAAGCCTCAGTGAAGCATCCATGATTTTAGTATTTCATGCTTACTCCCAACAATGCTCAACACCATCATTAAGTAACAAAACTTGTGTGACAAGCCTGTGAGCCTGCTCCATACTTAGCTGATGTCGTCTGTATTATGCAGCTGAGACCTGTGATCTGAGCTTTCACCGATCATGGACGTTAACACCTCAAGTGTCAGCATTTAAGCGACAGTGCACCACCCATGCCATCATCTTGGATCTGGCTGGCACCCTGTTACATCATCGGTTGGCGCCAGCAAATTGCTATGACAGCCAGGACCCTAACCAAAGGTTCCATCATAGGAGGATCTGTAAAGGAGCCTGCTCTTTCACAAATACAGTGATTTTGCAATACACAGCAATACTGTTCACAACACCCCCCTTTCACTTATCACAAGCATAAAAAAATCTTTTAAACACATAGATTAAATAATAAATCAAACCTATATAAATTACTATCCCCTCGATCGTACCAACCCAGAAAATAAAGTAGAAGTGTCATTTGGAGCACACATAGCAAACCGTATACAGGCGGTCCCCTACTTAAGAACACTCGACTTACATACGACCCCTAGTTACAAACGGACCACTGGATATTGGTAATTTATTGTACTTTAGTCCTAGGCTACAATAAACAGCTGTAACAGTTATTAAAGGTGTCTGTAAAGAAGATTTATTATTAATCCTGGTTCTTATGACAACCCAACATTTTTAAAATCCAATTGTCACAGAGACCAAAAAAGTTCTGGCTGGGATTACAACGATAAAATATACAGTTCCGACTTGCATACAAATTCAACTTAAGAACAAACCTACAGACCCTATCTTGTATGTAACCCGGGGACTGCCTGTGTATGAAGCCCACAAGGATATGGTGCAAATGTGTTTTTTCATGAATGTCACTGCATTTGTAATTTTGTATCCAGCTTTCAAGTACACAGCATGGAATATAAAATGCTGCCAGTAGGAATGGAATGAAAACAAGCTCTCTTACAGCTCTCTATATTGAAAAATGAAAAGGGATTTCTGAAGGTGGGGATTGAAAGTCCATCGGCGGCAAGTAGTTAAGGAAACCAATATTATATAATATTATATTAGAAGAAAGTACAAAGAAATATGTTATCATGTTAATAAAATGCTGGTTTGGAAAAAGGCAATCATGACAGTGGAATTGACATAAAATACTAGAAATAATTTTTCTAATCCACACGTTTTGTGGGTCTGCAATGTTTAAGACCCAAAGACCGAAGAAGAACAGATCCAGTGACTATTTAATTGAAGACAAAATATGGCTAGAAATACTTAAAGGGGTATTCCAGGAATAAGCTTCATTCATATACAAATGGGATCTTAAAATATAAGCTAATATGTAATTAGTTGTTATTTAAAAATTTGCTCCTCATAGCAGAAAAATGCTGTTGACATAGACTGTAATGAAGAAATAAAATGCTACTGGCCCTTTGAACAGTCTGTTGATTTTCTACGTGCGGAGCAGACACAAGACAGAAGATGGCCGCTGGTCACATGTCCATATCACATGTTCTGCACCTGCCTGGGCAGGTCATGTGATCATCATTATGTTTGGCTGTAGTCGGTTGATTGCAGTGCATCCAGTATGGCCAGTGTTGTGGTGAGACATCATCTCAAAGAGGTAATGTGCAGTGATGGTAGTTACGCATCATTACTATGGTAACATAGGAGGTCAGTCTGTTAAATCATCACTGTGATCACAACGTAAGAGGGAGGAGCTGTTACTGAGAACTAAAGGATCATGGGACTTGTAGTTTCCAATGGTGGCCATCTTGGTGATAACCCCACCTACTTTAGAGAGGTCATAAAATTTTGGAAATCATAAAACAAACTATGTAAGCACCATTTTATGACTAATTACATTCAGTTTTGTTGTATTAATTTATTTATAACATCATAGTTTTTTGTACCAGGCATTCATATTCCTAGAGTACCCCTTTAACAATACTTGGAAATATAATTATAACAGGAAAACAGCAACCAGGTATAACCTGACACAAAAGATGGCAGCTGACAACAGTTGTATACAACACATATCACATGCTAAAGTGACAGGGGAAGAAAAGCAAGAACTAACATTTCATTGGGGATAAGAAATGAACCACTCTCATTGCTAGTGTAAATACTGATATATGGGATGGAGAGTTGCAGCCCCTAAAAAAGGTACAATCATTAACATTCTTACCCATGAGTTGCGGGGTGTTCATTTTTGTAACTTTTTTTTAGGGGCCACGACTCTCCGTCCCAAATTTGTTTCAAGAGACATGGTTATGGCATCATAGCAGCAGATCTCTTGGAATCATATTTACGGGCACAATTGTTACATCATCAGAGCACCATCACAAGACTTTTCCAGCAATGCACATTTTTTGTAATTACCATCAAAGTGGGAAAAAGTAAAGAAAAACAAAGTCTATTTTAGGCTTTTAACAAATCTGCAAATAAGAACACACACACATATATATATATATATGCATATAAATAAGGACACTCAACCAAGGTATGAGACAAACTATTTTGTGAAATCATGACTATAAAGCTCTATTTTGATATAAAAAAAATGACATGCTACATGCTGTGTACCCCATCTATCCATGGTTTTAAAAAGGATTCATTTTTAATTTGAAAAGTGGGATGGCTTTGTGGAAAAAGGTCTAGATCAGCTAAAAATAGGTGGGGCTTAAAATGCATGACTGTGCATTAAATAATATTTTGGCACATTTTTGGCATAAACTAAGTCAACAAATAGGTATGTCAAGTTTGACAGTTTTCATTTATGAAAAAGATAGCATGGAAGTATCTCTAATTACAGCCCCATAAGGGTCAACCTTTAGATTTACAAGGAGATAAGATAGTGGGAACATGTTAATTGAGAGCCTACATTAACAGTATCCGCCCACTTTCCTGTTCCTAGATCTACTTGTTTGTATAAAATATATGCAGATCCCTATTTATATATGTTGCGCCATGGAAGTAATGGTGCTCTATAAACATTCTGATGCTAGTATGTTGTTACTATGGGAAATTGTGATAACAGTGCATTTATTTTTTTCAACATAAAAATAAAGACTTGTGAGAGAATCACAATTTAGTATAAAAATGTTGGCAAAAATCCAGGATTTTTTTTATTTGCACATGCGACACTGATTACAACCTTATTTTCAAAGTGATTGCTGAGTCTTCTTCAATGTAAAACGTTAAAAATGTAAATGTTAAGTTTAGATCTGAGTGACCTACAAAACGCTAAGTATGATGGAAGAATGATCATTAGTTCATCAGTGTAATTTCCTTCTAACGGTTTTAAGCAGACTTTTTTTTTCCATACTGAGATTGTCATATCACACATTGCTAGCTTAAAATGAGTGTTATTACATGCGTCTTAGGGTTAGCTGCACAGCTAAATTATAATGTCTGTTCCTTTTTCTTATGAGATATAACATCTTGATCAATATTTTTCACAGACTGGGGTCATAATGACATTAAATTAACTGTTACGTACATTGCAAAAACTGAATGTTGGGGCTCATTATCTAGAAAACTGGGAGAATTTAGCATATGCTTAATTGGTTTAGGTAAAAAGCAAGTGTGCATGTGGATCGGGCTATTAATTCTATAGCACATAGAACAAGTATTTATTCCTAATTGAGCAGACTGATAAATTATCATTCATACATCAACTCCACTTCCTCTTTTCACTTTGAGAAGTCATGCACATGAATTTCAATATTAGTCACTAATTTGCACAATGTGAAATGTGCTCTGTCTTTCATTTAATAATTACTATAATATGAGTAACAGAATCATTGCAACACAAATCTTAAAGCACTTATTGCATGTTTGGTTAAAAAGCAGAACATTATAAACTGTGCAATTAAAATTTAAAAACTTTCCGACTGTTTCAATTTTTTAGGGTAGGTTAGTGTGAATTTTTTTCCTACTTGGCTTTTAAATAAAATTATTTAAATATGACATTGTCAGCTCTATGTCATTGTCAGCTCTATAACAGTCAATAGAGGATTATGATATGGACGGTATGAGTTTTGGCCCAGGGCCCAAGCATCCAGGCAGGTGACAGGTCTTCTCTGACAGAAAAAAAATCAACTGCATCTGTGTCTTCAAGAAGCTGCTGGTGCGGACTGGAAATTTAAAGTGCCAAGGAAAAAACAAATAGTGGCACCAAGTGGCCCCAAATGTACAAGAATAGAAATACAATAATACTGCTTCTATGTACAATAATACTGCCCCCAATGTACAAGAAAAGAACTACAATAATACTGCTCCTATGTACAAGAATATAATTGTACAGCCCCCTGTAGTATATAGCATGCCCAGCCCCCTGTAGTATACAGCCTGTCCAGCCCCCTGTAGTATACAGCCTGTCCAGCCCCCTGTAGTATACAGCCTGTCCAGCCCCCTGTAGTATACAGCCTGCCCAGCCCCCTGTAGTATACAGCCTGCCCAGCCCACTGTAGTATACAGCCTGCCCAGCCCCTGCCCGCAATACAATTCCTGTAAGGGAAAAAAACAAACACTGTACTCACCTTCCAATGCCCCCTGGCAGGTCCTCTTCTATACCGCGATGCTCCCGCATCGGCTCCATGTCCCTGCGTGTCCCTCCGTGTGCCAAGCGGCCAACGTCACGGTCCCTGCGATGGACTGCGCGGGGACACGGAGCCGATGCTGAAGCATCGTGGTATAGAAGAGGACCTGCTGGGGGAGGGGGCGTCGGAAGGTGAGTACAGTGTTTGTTATTTTCTCATGACTCGAGTATAAGCTGAGGCGTAGTTTTTAAGCACATTTTTTGTGCTGGAAAACTCAGCTTATACTCGAGTATATACGGTTTCTCAAATAATACAATTTATCAGGGATAAGACTCCAAATAGTTATGTTACTACTAGACCTGTTACATACAAAGCAGTATATAAGTAAATTCATAAATACATAATGCATAGTATTAATTCCATAAAAAGGCAGTGAATCCCGGGAACAACAGTATCCATAAGTCATAAGGTAAAAGGACCAGTGCCAGTATATAGTTAAAGTGTAATTGTAAAGTTATAGTGATTTTACCAAATTATTATATGTGATTCCCCCCTTTGGAAACAAACAGAACGATGCCTAGTTTGTGCTGCTCACCCTTTCTTTCCAAAGTTATGGCATTTTCTGCTCTGAAAGTGTTAGACAAAAATCTCTCTCACTAGAGGTGAAGTGGGCGGAGACTAATGTCTGTCAGTCTATGCCAGTGGTGGCGAACCTATGGCACGGGTGCCAGAGTTGGCACTCAGAGCCCTTTCTGTGGGCACCCAGGCCTTCACCCCAACACAGTTTGCCAGATACGACTCAAGGCTTTCTCCTGTGGTCCAGTAAAGCCCAGGACGTGCCATGCTCAGCGCTATTTTAAAGTGACATCCTTGGCTGCCAGGACTACTGGAGGAGAAAGAAGGTGTGGACAGAGATGGATTGTCATTTGAGCTCCTGTTCTGGGTCCCTTTTTCTTCCTCTTCAGGGGACCCTGGAAGGAAGCTACAATCCAAATTTCTCCATCTTTCTATTGTATTGGTGAACTTGGGACACCAATACGATTAAAACCTGTGATACAGCAGGGATCAATAAGTTACTGCTTAAATTGTCATGTAGGCACTTTGCGACATACTAGTGGGTTTTGGTTGAGGCGTGAGCACTCTATCTCCAAAAGGTTCGCCATCACTGGTCTATGGCCTCAGGCTGAGGCCAGTTAGCTTGCCTACAGATCCTATGATGCCATGTGTTCTCTCTCAAAGTAATTTAGCATTAAAGCATTAGATTCCCACAAGTAAATACACTGAACACTGCAAAGAGCACATACAGAATGTATATGGTGACAGCCTGGCAGCTTCCATTACATGGAGGAGCAGGAAACATGTAATAAGTGGGAGAAATCACAAGTAAACCAGTTACATACAGTCTATAGCCTAATAAGTGGTAAAAATCATAAGTGCATGAAGTATATAGCCTTTGCTGTGTGAGCACTAAGGGTTAATAGCTTATCTGCTGATCCAGAGCTGATACTGCCAATGACAAGGTGGGGGGATGGAGCAGCAGGAGATGCAAAGATAGACAGAGAAAGTTCTGTAGAATCACAGACTGAGATGTAGGGACTGATAGGGAACAGTGGAGAACCTTTACCTCACTATTCTGTGCAGGAGATTTCTGCATGCACACATCCAGCTCTGCTATATTCACATGACCTCCTCCCCTGTGAGCAGGGAGCAGCAGCCCCTGCCCTCCCATGAACTCATCTGATAAATCTACAGACTTCAGGACATGCAGGGGAAGCAGCTATTGCAGCATTGAGGTAATCTGAGGGGGATAGCAAAGAAACTACTGAATATAGGTAAAAAAAGATAATAGGCAAAGTTGTTTTACATCCCAAGAGCTATTGATTTGTAAAAAAAAAAACATTTACAATTAATCTTTAATAATCAATATGTCCCTAATACATATTAAATACACACACCCATTGAGACTCCTGTTGAAGGCAGTAACCAGTCACCCCAATGTGCGTTTCACACTCCTTCCACTTCCTCAGGGGGCTGCCAATTCACAATTCTTACCTGCTGCATGGGTTCAGACAATTTCCAACATTATTATATAATATCATCTAGTATTTTGCACTAGTGGTTTCTTGGGGGAATTTTCACTGTACTATAGTTTGTTGGCGTATCTAGGGTTTTGGTTAATAGCGCGGCCCCTTGAAGTGTAGTGGCTTGACAATGCGGCCCATGGACTGAAAAAAAAGTTGTGCACTCCTGTCCTATAGTCTCCGATCCTCAGTCTATAAACAAGATTTTGAGTACTGTATATACTCGAGTATAAGCTGACTTGAGTATAAGCCGAGGCACCTAATTTTAACACAAAAACTGGGAAAATCTATTGACTCGAGTATAAGCTTAGGGTTGGAAATGCGTTGGTCACAGCCTCTCCAGTATATAGCCAGCAAACACATGCCCACCAGTATATAGCAAGCAGCCCCCCAGTATATAGCCAGCCCCTGCCCCCCAGTTTATAGCCAGCATCTGCCGCTAGTATATAGCCAGTAGCCCAACAGTTGGGTATATTGTATAATATATTAATATGGAACATAGGGACATAGTAAATAAGCAACATCGTTGTTGTCCCGGGGACGTTATACTGTGGTATTTTCAGGTGGTTGGTGTGGAAATGTGTGGCATGGAGGGAAAGCATGGCAAATTCTACATACATACACTTGGAGAAAACAAGGAAATGATGTTGCTGATGTCACTTCTGTATGTGTGATCACTACCGTAGTCACTTGGTAACACTCCTGTGTGAGAAAAATCTCAGCATGTGTAGTGTCATTCACAGAATGTCAGTGAGACAGGTCTGTTTTCTTAATGTGGGATGGCATTGTCAGGGGTTGTCCTCAACTATTATAAATGTTGTTGTCCATCAATCTGAGAAAAGTTATAAGGCTGTTACAACACAATTGAAGCCCCTTTACAATATGAAGAGTAATCAGAGATGTAAAACATTTAAAGGAAATCTACCATTAAAATCAAGCATGAATAAAGCAGGGACACTAACTTATAGATCCAGGATCCTCTTTGGTGCAGATTCACAGGCTGTTAAGACTTTCTCATTCACCCCCTCTGCTCTTCCTTGGCACTCCCCTTCTTCTGCCTGATGCAGTAGATGAGGTCAAATGAACATAGGCAAGAAAATATTCCAGTAGGGTGCTCCTTATAAAAAAATCAGTTTTTCCTCCCTGCACCACAACATCACCCACTAGAGAGAGGGGTCCGCCCCCAAGGACAGGAAACCCAGACTATAAATTCCAACACCTCCTCCTGGTCCTATGTGGTTTTCCTGTCCCTGTCATGACACTAAGGTCAGTCTAGGTTCTCTAGACCTTCTGGTGGGCTCATGGCTCATTACGCTCCATAATAAATTTAAGGCCGCTGAACAGGTTCTTTAATATCGAGAAGTTCAAGATGGAATCACTGAAATTCATGATAAATCTACTATACAAGGATTGTTTTATGGCGTCAATTGATCTTTCAAATGCATACTACCACATTACCATCACTTACAAAAGTACCTAAGGGTTGCTGTTTTCCTATTCTATTCTATTCTCCTATCCTATCCATTCTTCAGAGTAAATTGGGCTGGTTAATCAACCTAAAGAAAACCTCCCTCAACCCATCCAAGTAAAAAATATTTCTGGACATTCGTCTGGATTCCTTGTGCCAAAAATTGTTTTCTGACGGAAGAAAAGATAATGAAGATTCTTCCAGTGGTTTCGGAACTATTTGTGAGCAGAACCGCAACTATAAGCAAGGTGACGGTCGTCGTGGGCCTCTGTACAGCATCCATCCCGGCGGTTCCCTGGGCTCAGTTCCACACTCACTACCTGGATGGAACAGAATCCAGCCTAGAGAAGATCTTCCGCAGAATGTCCTAGACTCCCTTTCTTTTGCATGTATATTTTTCAGTAGCAGAAAATTATCTAAGCTCCCTTCCGGAGTATCACATAAGAGGTAAAGGAGCCATGGGGCCTGGATGCGCTGTCAATAAGGTGGAGCTTCAGTAGGATGTTTCCACAAGGGGCACTAGCTAGGAATTCTTGCAAAAAGAGATGCCATATAAGACATATTTCATGCGATTAGGCTAGGGCTTTCCGTGAATATATCTACTCATTCGGTGCTGGCTTCTTTAACACGTTGTAGTTTGAGGTGTGTAGGCAAGAAGAAGCGCTCTGTTAGCGCAAAACAATTCGTCCCAAAGACACGCTCCCGCAGAGCACTCCCTCTCCCTTGTACTGTCGCAACCATCTTTTAAGGAAAATGAAATAAAGGAACGATTTTAAGCTATCTTCAGGGTGAGTGCCTACTTCTTTTCTTCTTATAAACCAATTGAATCATATGAACTTATTTATGCTTTATCAATCCTCTATATATTAGTTTTGGACGAAGCTAGGTTAGAATCCCGCCAAGGGGTCATATTGATATCCCCAATTCTAGACCAAACAACTGCGGTTCTTGATGCTTAAAGAACTATCAATTTCGGATGACTGAATTCTACCAGAAGTTCCCGAATCTCCTGTCCCAGGACCCAGCTTACCATTCCGACGATCACGTTCTCTCTCTTCAATCACTTGAATTCCATTGCAGAAGAACGGAAAGATAGTGACCTCTGCCAATTTACCTTTCTCCCATCCTTGGGTTTGTCAGGTTTCTTAAAGTACTAGCCTTCTTCATATGACCTCTCTCTGTTCAGATTCCCCCACCCCCCAAGGTCGACCTCAAACCTGTTCTATAATCAAAGGTCCCTGACCCATCTGTACGTGGTTGACTACGCGGCACTATTTCCTTAGTGTGCCATGCACTGCCACAGAGATGGGTGTTTTGTGGCAGTCTCAGCCTTTGCTTTGTACGCTTCCTCCTTACTCATCAAGATTTTTTGATATCATACCCCCCTCTCAGCAGAAATGGAAATAGGACAGTATCCATAGGGTAGATGTTCGGTCGTACCTGTTGAGACCGTTTTTGCGTAGATCTGTTAGTTGGGAGCGAGTCTACAGTCCTTATATGATTGTTAAATTTTTGCGATACAAATGTAGAGGCAAGTAGAAGTCATATTGAGTAATGGATATTATCATAACATAGGAGATGGGTGTGTTCGACACCCGAATTTGCACTATTATGAGGGTGCAGGGCTGCTACTTTGTCGTTTTAGTCCTCCATGGGGCTTTAAAAGATCTGTTCACTGTCCGAGGGAACGTGTGTTGCTCCTGCGGTTTTTGGGTTGAAGATAGAGGAGGCCCGTTGAGAGACAGTATGAGGTCGTGTTCATCCCCCTGCTCCTTTACTAACACTACTAATGTGTATAACTCATAAACTCTCCTTTGTAAGAAGGGTGCTTTCTTCTGTTGTCCAGCCCTAAAAAAAAGTCTATTTTGTTCTCTCTTGTGGGTGCTGTTGAGGTGAAATTAAAAATGTAAATCTCGTACATCTCTGAAATTCACTGAGGAGCAGGAGGAGATGCTGGAATTTATGGTCTGGGTTTCCTGTCTCTAGAGGTGGACCCCTTCCTCTGGTGTGGGCTGTCATGGAAAATTCATCCTAAGGTCAGACTATACAGTGACCAGAGAAACTGCAAAAACTCCAAGACCCTTTTACACGAGTTTCTAACATTATAACTGAAAAAAAAGACTGAATCAGTATGTTTTGTTTGGATGAGTTGTTGGGAGAATAAATAATCTTATTAATATGAACATGTAGCACTTGTTAAGTTTTTTTCCAAGTCATAATCCAGAGACAAATTCTACATTACGGAATACTGACTTGCTCCTTTATGCTCCATACGGGAGGCCTTAGAATCAAAAAATCCTGTGGTGGGGAGCGATGTGAAGGTTCTCACCAGGTCTGGCCTTGTCAGGGGCTGCTCCTCAGTGTCCTCTAAATCTCTGCAGTAGGGAGACCACACCAGTTGCGGGGAACAGACTGTAGGAGTGCTAGAGAGGGGGAGAACGGTGAGAGGGGCCATTTGAGCATGGATGACCTACTGACCAAAGTAAAAGTGTTTTTCTATAGTTGTTTACAGGGTCACAGAATATAAGCAAAAACCCTTCATACAAACTGTGAAGCACCGTACTGGAGGAGTGGTGATTGGTTTTGCAGCCACAAAAATTTTAACTGCCCAAATCATAATTTTTTTTTGCCTTTTCACTAAACATAAAAATTTTAATTAGAAGTGATTGAAAGGTCATAGAGTCCCTAAAATTGTAGCTGCAGTAAAGTTATGAAATTTAGCTATAAATATTTGTTTCCAGTTCTCTTTAACTCTTTTAAAGGAATCTACCATTTGTTTTTATGCATTGTAAACCAAACATACCGTATATACTCGAGTATAAGCCGACCCGAGTATAAGCCGAGACCCCTAGTAGTATACAGCCTGCCACCAGTAGTATACAGCTTGCCCCCTGTAGTATACAGCTTGCCCCCAGTAGTATACAGCACTGCCCCCAGTAGTATACAGAACTGCCCCCTGTAGTATACAGCACTGCCCCCAGTGGTATACAGCCTGCCCACAGTAGTATACAGCTTGCCCCCAGTAGTATACAGCACTGCCCCCAGTAGTATACAGCACTCCCCCCAGTAGTATACAGCTTGCCCCCAGTAGTATACAGCCTGCCCCCAGTAGTATACAGCACTGCCCCCAGTAGTATACAGCCTGCCCCTAGTAGTATACAGCACAGCCCCCAGTAGTATACAGCACTGCCCCCAGTAGTATACAGCCTGCCCCCAGTAGTATACAGCACAGCCCCCAGTAGTATACAGCACTGCCCCCAGTAGTATACAGCCTGCCCCCAGTAGTATACTGCACTGCCCCCGTAGATACAGCACTGCCAGCGTTAAAACTTAATAAAACTTATATACTCACCCTCCCGTGGCCCCCGATGTGCAGTGCTGCTCCCCCCTATGTCCGGCCGGTCCTCTTCTGGCTTCGCCGCCTGTCTTCTTTCCTTCTGCCTGGGGTCGCCCCCATTGTTCTCACCCCCGGACGGCGCTATATGACGCGCTCCGTCTGCTTCAGTACCATCATACTAGGCGCCGCCTGTGGGAAAACCATGTGAGCGCCGGCACGAAGTTTACATAGTACGACAAGAAGGCGCGGAAGCCAGAAGAGGACCCCGCTGTAACATCGGGGGAGCAGCGCTGCACGTCGGGGCCACCGGAGGGTGAGTATATAAGTTTATTATTTTTTAAATATTTTTTAACTCGTGTATTGACTCGTGTATAAGCCGAGGGGACGTTTTTCAGCACATTTTTTGTGCTGAAAAACTCGGCTTATACACGAGTATATATGGTACCTTGACTATGCTGTAGCAACACTGATGCAGAAACATATATTGTTTAATCCCTGAACTGAGTGGTTTGGCTCAAAAAAAACAATTATAAAATTCAGGACATTGGGAAAACTGGGTGCAGGCTGCATGTCTTACATAAACACATTACTTCCACATACACAGGAGCTGCCTGAACTGTCCAGACAGGACAAATCAACCTGAGCTGGATGACTCTTACACAGCAGCTGTGGGATGGTGCAGCAATTGATTACTTCTGCCTATCAGGGGCAACACAGTAATGACGTATTCTCGGCTTCTGCTTAATTAGGGTAAGAGGAGAGTGTCGGGGCAGCCGCAGGAGCGACAGAGCCTTGTTATCCTAATTTTATAATTGTTTTTTTTAGCAAAATCACTCAGCCCAGGGATTAAATAAGATATGTTTCTGCATCAGTGCTGCTACAGCATTCTCAAGGTATGTTTGGTTCATTATGCATAAAAGTAAATGGTAGATTTTGTTTAATTAAATTCACATTTAGTCATAGCCTTTGTGGTGCAAATGTTAATTACGCTTTAGAGCTCAGATTGGATCGGCCACAAAGGCACACTAGTGTACTGCTGGCTTCCCACCAGTGAAGTTCAAAGCCTGTATGTTCAGAAAGTTTGTCCATTCACACATATCCAAAGCACATGTCCTGGGCCAGGGATGAAATAAACAAGCCTGGTAGTGGTTTAGAACCCTCCATAAGTTTAACAATGGAAAATCATATCTATTAAATATCAGGAAGGCTAGCTCCATCATCCTTACACATTTTGAGTAGGTGGGACTCCCAGAACTCCACTAAATCACCTAACACCCCTATTCCTGGACATAGACCCCTCTTGTCTGGTATGGGGTGAAAAGTATGGAGGTGCCCAGTGGATTGGAGGTAATGGCGCAATTGCTTCACCCTCCTATCCAGTATTATGATGTTTAATAACAACTCACCTAAAAATGTGTCTCACTGAGGTGGAGAGGTGGATTACATCAGCAAGTGAACATCCCATTTTCAGTGACATCACAAGCTGGGAGGTGGGAGGAAGACCCAACATCTACAATTTATGAAGTTATGCTAATAGCCATTATCAGACATCTTGAGACTCCATATAATACCTGGAAGGCTGCCCAAAACAGTTTCTAGCTAAGATCTCACAGCACAGATTTTATTAGTGAGGCTATTTGTATTATTCCCTTTTATTTTTATAAATATTTATATGTGACGCATGAATATTGTTTTACACCGCTTTTTAGCTGACAATTGTATATTTTATGTGTGCATTGTACTTTTTGTATAAATTTTTTTTTAAAAACAAGTCTCTGCTTGTAGCCTTAAAAACCAAAGTTTTAGAAAATATAAGGATACTTTGATCCATTCTTTAGTAATCTAGTAATCCTATATTTTATTGCATAATTGTAAATATGTAATTTGGGTTTCTAAATTGATCAGGGATTTATGTAGTCAGACACCTATTGTCAGACACCTCCTTATTAACATTAATCATTAAATTAAATACAGGTGGTGGCAGTGAGGAAATTAAGTCAGTGCCAGGGTTAGGAGATTAAAGATCCCATCTTGCGTAGGTGGGAGTTGCTTTATGTGCTAAATGTCGAGGCTCTCTTGAGTAGGTGCCGTCATTCTGGAGCAGAAGTTCGTCACGGTAGCTATGAAAAAATAAAATTGTCTTGCAAAAAATACACCCTACACAGCTCCTTACACTTAATTATGTAATAGTTGTATTTAAAATAATGGGGGTCATTTACTAAGGGCTCTATTCGCGTTTTCCCGACGTGTTACCCGAATATTTCCGATTTAAGCCGATTTTCCCTGAATTGCCCCGGGTTTTTGGCGCACGCGATCGGATTGTGGCGCATCGGCGCCGGCATGCACACAACGGAAATCGGGGGGCATGGCAGAACAGAAACCCGACGGATTCGGAGAAACCGCTGCATTTTTTAAAAAAAAGTGTCGCTGGACACGCACTTACCTTCACCGGGAATAGGATCGTGAACTCCGGCGGACCTCGGCGGACTTCAGCGCAGCAGCAACACCTGGTGGATGTCGGAGGAACTGCCTTAGTGAATCGCCGGAAGACTGCTCGATCGCGAATGGACCGGGTAAGTAAATCTGCCCCAGTGTGTTAATATGGCAAGTTATTTTTCTAGAAAATATTTTTTTAAGAAATAATATAACAAATATAATGGCAGGGGTCAGGTTATGTTAAAGAAACTTTTAAAAAGCAGTGGAATTATTCAGATTCACGACAAAGGTTTTTTTTTTTTTTTTTTATATCAACATGCCAGAAACTATTGGAACCTGTCATCATGTAAACATGACCTTTATGATGACAGGTTCCCTTTAAGAACCAGATGTTTTTTTATTAAATTTTGATATGTAAAACCATCATAATTTAAAAAGAATACTCTCTGTACATTTTTCCTCCGTTCCTACTAGTGATTAATATTGCCTCTCTAAAAATGTCTAGTGTTCAATATAAGGCGTCACCGGATTTAAGGCGCACCTGTATAATGATGAATGACACAGGTGGCAGACCTGGCACAGTTCAGGGCAGCTGTTGTCTGTAAGTACGTTCATATATAAGGCGAACTGGACAATAAGGTGCACCTTTGATTTCTGAGAAATCAAAGGATTTTTGTGGAGTCTTATAGTCCGAAAAATACGGTATTGGTCCATTATCGTATTAATTTATTGGCCCTTTATCTCAATTTCCCATCTACAGAAAAAAGCACGTTAGAAAACATTTTTAAGAAGTTACACCAGTAAAAAAGCTGTCAAAAATCATGAATCATGTATTACAATTTTACATATTCTATTACCATCTAACAATTAAAATATGATACAAAAATAACACTTTCTAAAAAAAAAATCTGAAATATATTCCTTCAGACATGTACCAAATTATGTCAGGCCAACTTCCATTCGTCATCTCCTTTCGACCTCCCTTAGTGAAGTAGATGCCAAAGCCTAGATGTAAGGAGGATTTGTATCAATTCCAAACAGACAAAAACACATGAATGAATTAAAGCTGACATAAGTAACAAAGATCACTGTTCCCTCATGGCAAGTAAGCCCAGACGAACCAATGAAGTAACTGCACTCTATACACTGCCTTTGAAAGATAATCTCTTGTGAAATACAATTCTTCATATTATCAGGTGCCTCTGTGCTGCAAATCTACAGTCTGGAGCAACACTACAGAGATCAGAAACATATTGACTTTATTCAGTGAGTCACAAACGCGTTTTATGAATGGCTAATTAGATTAGAATAAAAGTGTACATTAGCTCGAAATGTGTGCTGCCCAAAACAGCCTCAAATAACTGCCCAGAGTCATTTGTGGCTCCATCCGCGTTTGGCTGTGATGAACATAGGCTGTAAATAAATAAAGAAATAAATATATATATATATATATATATATATATATATATATATATATATATTCATGACTATAAAAATTGTGCAATTCAAAACTATGAATAAACAAATGTAGAATTATATACTTAACAGAAAAGTGTGAAACAACTGAAAATATGTCTTATATTCTAGGTTCTTCAAAGTAGCCACCATGTACTTTGCTGCTTTGCACACTCTTGGCATTCTCTTGATGAACTTCAAGAGGTAGTCACCTGAAATGTCCCCAGAGATATGTGAAATGGCGTATGCCTGCATCATAGTGGCCTCAACTACCAGGAGCTGCCGGCTCCCCCAAGGAATGACCTTTGTGAATAGATCCCTATGAAGCTCTCCTGCCGGTAGTGGTCCCCTATTCTATAAACTCGTCTAGGGTTGGAGGTATTGTGGTTTCCAGTACTCATGCCGGTGTCCCCTAGTAGCCAGTAAAATAAATGAACTAAGTACTCTCCATCCAGTGCTCCTCTTCTCATCATCAGCAGCTAGTGTGAACCCGCTCCGTTTGATGTGCGATGTGTGCCTGGCATAGCGCACAAATCTGGGTCCCTCCTACGGCTCGATTTGAAGAGGAGCTGAGATGAGTTTATTCTTTATGTCTGGGGGGCAGGGTGGGGGTGTTCTGACTACCTAGATCTGCAGGGGGGGGGTAGAGCGTTACTGGGGAGTTGGCGCTCGGCTAGTATACGTTAGTCTGCTTATACAGGGCATATGAGTGACCGGGGACTTGGCCTTGCGTGTGCTGTGTTTTTCTTGTATGAAGGCTCGTTCTATACCGTCTTATGATGTGTGCGACCTATACTGGTGCCTTTGTATTTAGATATACTCATCTTTGTCTGGTGGGTATATAGGTTTACAATCACATTTATACTTACTTTCTTAACTACCGGGGCACAAATTAATTATATTATTGAAGACCTCTGTACTTTGTTTTTATTTAAATGGGGCCCTAATAAGTCTAGATATTTGGGGTGGAGCCATGGCTAAGTTATCTGGCGGCCATTTTACAATGCTAAAATGGTGGCATATTGCACATGTTTTTACTAATACTTCTGAGATTGTTTCTCCTGCTACAACAATATTAACCTAGACTGCTCCCTGCCAGGACTAATGAACCGTGTCTGGCATATCTTTTTCTTCTATGAACAAGATTGGACTGAGGTATATGTCCGTACACCGGTGGGCCACCTTCGACCCAAAAAAGCCCTCGTTCTTGCCATTAGTAATATACAGGGCTGTGCATCTAGGTTCCTAGTCGACACAGAGTCACTTGCTTCTAAAAATCTCTAAAAACGGCCCCCACTAGAGGATGACGGGTCTACAACCGAGACAAATTAGGACCATATGTGGAGGAAATATGGGAAACCCTGTACCATTACCAGGTGTAGAATGATTTACCTTGCCCTCCTCTACACAGTAATGACAGGGTTTTCGGCGGTCATCATGGTGAATGATGTGATGAGAGAGAGTGGGTGCTGACACTCGGGAGGGTGTGGTGCAAGACTCTTGGGGTGGGGGGTTGGTGCTAGGCCCATCAGCCTGATGACATCTTCTTGGGTGCAGAGTATATAAATTTTTCTAGTGATAATTTTTGATTTTTTTCTTCTCTTCAGCATCAGGGATCGGCCCCCCGACCTGGTTCAATGACGCGTCGCCCCTCTGGATCCCCGGATGGAGGTCCCCACAGTTCTATCAAAATCCCCCTGAACCTTTCAAACAAGATTACTGGCTAAAGCCCCCCGGTGTTGAAGATAGTAAGATAGTGGGGCCCCCGGGGGGGGGGGAAGATGTTGTGTGGTGGTGTGTGTATTTATAATCTATGAGAGAGATCATTGTATCGTAAATTTTTATATTGTCAATGAAAGTATCTGGAAATAATCCGCTGCTATGTCTTCTAATGATGATAAAAGGGTGTGAGACCTCACCCCCACTTGTATACTTACCCCTGCTACCGACAAGTGACCGAATAGGTCCTACAAACCCAGAACTAAATTATTCTGGAGGGGACAGATTAAAATAGATGGAGTCTACCTATAAATGTGCTTACTAGACATGTGTGGTTTTTAATAAGTGTTATCATGAGAATTAATTATGGAACGATAATTCACAAATGTTTAATCAGGTCAATAAAGATCCCATAATATGTTGGTAAGTTTAAAAAATAAAAAAAATCTGTAATATAAAATGATATCTGTAGAGGCGCCTGAGGACTCCATCCATAGTATTAAAGGTAAAAAGTGTTTTTGGTAAAAAGGATTAAATAATCTACATTTTCGAGCAATATACACACATATAGAAGTTACTGAATGGTCCAGGAGTCTGGTATCAGAATTTGTTTGTTTCACATCAAAGATTACATGAGGGAAATAGTCTTTGTTTATATTGTTAGTTACTTATCATTGTCCGGTGTATTTTTTTTCTTCATTAGGAGATGAGCATAGGCACGAAACTGCTCGAGCTCGTTTAATTCGAGAACAAACTTTGGCTGATGCTTTTTCAAAGGACCAAGTCGTCTGCAATAAAAATGTGTCATTTAATGTCTTACCTGATCAACTTATTAATGTAATGGAAATCATCTGCCAAATCTCCTTTAAACACAGTAGACACATTGCAGATGTTCTATTCCGTTACTCATACTAACTGTTATCGAATGACACGAGTTGCCGGACTGGTATGGGTCTTCCAATTCGTATGTGAAGAACAATTGGGGGCTGGTCATTTACTAAGGGCCCGAGCGGGTTTTCGGCCACGACGTGTTACCCGAGAATTTTGCCGATTTGCAACTCCCTTGCTTACCGCCCAAACAGGCTGTGCCCACACCACCGTCACGGGGGCTGCATAGATCCCGACACAGCATGTGCTGCCCCGTCCCTTCTTGTTACAGAATAAAAGACGAACTTGTCGGGATTGATAGGACTGCGAGCGAGTGATATGGGCAAGACCACAGACTGAGGTGAGTACGGCTGTTTAATTATAATTCCCCCCCCACCATCTAAAAGTAGGGTGTAATATTCCCTTGAGCTTTGCCGTTAGTGCACACACCAGGGACGTTCCTACAAAGGCGAGCTTCTGTGAGTGTGGTTCGTGATTTTTTTTTAAGCAGGTACGTCCAGTAACTTCTCAAAACGTCTTGGTGCACATTAATAATTTATATTATTGATTGTTCTAATAGTAAAAGGTTGGGATGTTTCGCTCTGTCCATAGTCATTTTGGGATAAAAATTTCGAAGACAACTCTGAAAATTGATGAAAGTGGTGCATACAGGTGGCGCTCTACTTAGGGAGCCCTTTATTGTCATACCTTTTGGTGGGACACGACTTCTTCACGAGCCATGCAAAGGACAGGATGTCCAGCTACAAGTGTTCATACGATCAACCTGCGCACAACTGTATCACAAACCATCATCACGTGGAAGAGTACGACCACAATGGAGGAACTTAAAATCCATCCTTTCAGTGATGCGACGAGTCCTTTATTTGGATTTCTCACCTCAGATGCTGTGATAGCCGCAAGAATCTTGGGCCGAATACTGACCACATTGGGAAACCCCAGGGAGAGTAGACCTCCTGAGGACATATTTCGGCTCTTGAACAATCTCCCGTACGTATGCACCATTACGTATCGGGGTAGAGCCACAACCAGACTGGTAGACGAACCCCCCTGGTCTTTTACTTTTAGTTTTTATACCCACATCGATTTCAGATTTGGTCATTGGATCCAGTTGAATGGTGGCGATTTCTCAAACTTTTTGGGAAACATTGTTTAAAGAAACTGTTAAATTCTGTGGTCCCTTGGTCCTTTCCTTTCCTCCTAGGAGCATCATTGTGTACCCCGATCTATTGCGATTATTGTCATTGACCTCTATGAGACCATAACCTTCGCTTTCCTATTGATACAGACCACTTCTTCCTCAGAATATTCCACCTATCAGACACCACGAAGGCACTCGCACAACCATCCTCCCACTAAACTCTGTGGTTGATCACTGTCCCTCATCTCCGGCGCCCCACTGTCCTAAACCAAAGGCTAACTAATGCATTCATAACCAAACGTCCTCATAAGAGCTTTCCTTCTTCTACTATGGATTCATGTTCAATCTAAGTTAAACCTAATCCACTAATGCTTTGCCACCCGCGGCACCGATCCCGTCACCTCTCGCTGCCGCCTCACAACTCTATTGCCTATCTATTTTCTATTTTTTCAGTATTTAAGATTATTATTTTCATATCGTCCACATCTCCCACTCAAGGCCTTCCTTCGCTGCGGCTGTGCAAATCCATTTCATCTGGAATGTGCGGACCCCAACCACCAAAAAGTTTGGCAAACCAGCGTCTCTCAAACTATCTTTTTTAGGCTATTACATGCCTAGACTGCCTATTACAAACCACTTTCTTTCCCAGTAAATCTACTGTTTACAGTTCCCATCTAATGAAATCTATCAGCATTAAATATCACGGTCTTAGCAGGAGATCTGGGCACCATTATACAAACTTGTACACTCAACCACAACCCGTGTTTATACAATTACAGAACATTTTATATAGTTAATTACAACAGATACAGTGTGACACCTCAAACCCACATTTCTATACTTACGTATATGTCAGGCACCTGTCCGCAAACCGCGCAAGCTACCCCATGCTTGGTGCTAGTGTCAGACAGGTAGTTGGTGGCAACTCACCCTGGTGACGGTCCCTGCGGGCTAACCAGGAATCCTGCCTAATCTCTAGTAGCTGAACCCACCCTGTAAGGGCGAACTCACTTTCAGGAACCTAAACTGACTGGTCCCTGATGACCCTACAACATGACAATGGAAAACCTACTTGTCTGCCAGCTTCTTATGTGGAGCGGACAGGTAATCCGGGATACTGGTATATGGTCAGGTGTTTCCACTGGGTACGGAGACCGGCACTATCAACAGAACAGAAGTTTTGGTCACACACTCATATAAACATACTGAGGGACAAACAACAAATACAGACCGACCAAGCCGAAGTCAAACAACCGGGAACCGGTTCCAAACCAGATGGGCGGCAAAAGGTTACAGAATCGTATACAAGTCTAATGGTCAGTAGGCAAAGCTAACAGTACAAACGTACATAATCAAAGAAACGCAAAGCAAGAGCATCTAATACACAGATACTGCCAGCACCGACTATTTGAGGGGCTGAGCAGAGTTAACAAGCAGTAATTTGACACTGCCCATCCAGCACATGACTGCCTTCGTGCTGTCCATCACGTCAAACCTCGCAGTGACAAGGACAACACAATTACGATACCTTCACCCCGCTTTCCCAGGATCAAAAATGCCAGCTTCAATCCCAGGCAATCTCTAGTATTTTTGCTTTTTCTCAGAGCAAAAAGCCTGAGTGGCATCCGTTCACAACGTTGTCGTTCTTGACCTGCGTTTTCAAATTATTGCGTTTGAAACGCCATATACAACAGCTTAGGAGGGTGGTTTGGCCTAATTACGTCACCGTGTGTAACCTTCCGTTTTAACAAATGGCATCGTAAACGCGATGCGTAATTTCGCACGCGGTTTGACAACTAAACGGTAATGGGATTAGCAAGTCACCTCTCATCGCCTGTTATATGCGTTTCAACGCAATGAACCCGGACGAAACCAAAACGCAACCTGTGAACCGCCCTGAAACCTGATTCATTCAGTACAATTTGCGAGTCCTGACGGACCCCCCCTTTTAATGTGGGGCCCACTGGGACCCTCAACAGACAGGAGTCACCAATCCGTATCCCGACTGCAAATAGGATCTCGGGCTTTTACAGACTTTTGCGGCTTGTGCCCAGGACCGAACTGGCTGGACACATGGCATCTACATACGGGTTTCTGGACAAATCCATATACACACAAAGAGAAACGGGGAACAAAAACCAGAGACCGCCAATAAATGGGACTTGCGGTAGCAATGGGAGTCTTGGTGATTGTCACAAACTCAGAGCGCTAAATAGCTGTACCCCAATCTTCCTGGCATTCAGAACACAATTCCGAGGTACTGCTCAAACCCACAAACTGTCTTGATCTATTGCCCAGCATTCTCAGAGAACAGGACTGGTTTTCAGACAGTTGTATCCCACTTTTGTAACACCAGATACTCACAGAATACGACTGGTCTTTCGCCCCTCGTCAAAAAACAGACTTCCGGTACCCTCAATTGCAGTTAAAACCTTGTCAATGAACAATTGGCAAATTTCCTTGGCGTGTTCTGAGGCAATTTTTTCTGCTAGCGGAAAGAAATGACACATTTTAGATACAAACGGGTCACGTAACCACCCACTATTAGCTGTCATGTCGCCTGACGGTGGCAATTCTTGACAAATTTTCATAGATGGACATGTGTCCATGGTTTAGACACCTGAACATAACTAGTGGCATAGGATATCCCTTGGGCAATCTCTGAAACCTGGCCCTTAGTACAACTAGAGCCACTACCTGCCTGCAACATTTCCTCCACAGCATGTTTGCCTTCAGGCCACCAATAAGATTCAGAAATCACATTCTAGTACTGACTGTCCTAATGTGTCATGCAATGCAGGTACCAATGACTTCCTCCCATCCACCTGGACCCGCGTGGTTGGGTAGGTCAAATAAGAGCTATTTCCGCAGGGGTTGTTATCGGGACCGGATGCGATTATCACAGATAACAGTAAATAAACTCCGGCTCACTAGCATACACAAGTAACCTTATGAGGCAAAAACAAGACCAAGGTTTCAAGGGGTTTGTTACAGTCCACATATCCCAGGTTAATGACTTGTTAGCGCTACCAACCCCGAGTCACCAATGCGGACCCTGATCCCATACATCTTACTTATCCGTGTAAGTAACCAAAGATAACGGTGACCTCATCTGAGGTCTTTACTGAAATACCTGGCACCTAAGTGACCTCCTCGGTATATCCCTTCGATGCTGAGCTTCTTCACACCGAGGTCTGCTAGACAGGAAACTGTCGATGATATGACCCGGAGTTCCCAAAGTACGGAACACAGGACATCCTCATTACGTAGATCTCTGCGTAGCTGAGTTGACCTGACGCCCCACTCTCCATCTCATGATGGCCCCCCCTCTTCCCTTCTATTTGCATGGCTCCCCTAGTATTTTTCTAGGGGCCTTTAGACAGCTGCGGTAGGACAGTGGAAAAAGGATTTTACGAAAACAGAACTCACACGTCAAACATGCTTACGCTCTCATCGACCGTCCTGTCTACTCTCACTGCTAGATGTCATGGCCTGTTCACGAATTTCTTTAGTCTCAGGATGTTCCCACAAACCAGATTTTTTAATAGCAATCAGACAGAGCCACAATCTGTACTGGTATCTTAAAGGCTCTATCCTCCCAACCCTTAGAATGGAACCATCTCCTGATCAGAGCAATAATCCTCCCGCAGCGCGTTTACCCTGACATAAGGAAGTCCAACATGAGCCCTCAGCAAAATTGGTTTTATCTGGCCTCTCTCATAGTAAAGACTCAAAGGCTGAAAAGGAAAGGTCTACTTGAGACACTTCTCTGGGGCATCGAGTATCTAATACGAACAATGCCCACTTTCCTGAGTGCTACCACCAGACGTGGACATGATTATGCCGACCTCTGTGCCTCATTTAGCCAGAAGACTGGGGCCTAAGGCGGAAATACATCGTTTGCAACTCTCCCTAAGGGAACAAAGAAGAAAATCTTCTATTCTCAGCACAGAGTCAGGAAAGCTAACCTTAGGCTCATACACAAACGACCTGAAATCAAATGGAGGGTCGCTGTTCTGGCCTGGCTGTCACGACGTCTCAGACAGGTTCTGACCTTGTGAATCCAGACTCTGTGCTTGACTAACACAGCTTCCATGGCCGTCAATAGTGTAGGTACAGAGGCTGGTTATTATGTCAGCACCCGTCCAGCAACCGCGCAACCACAACCAGACTTGGCACTAGCTGTCAGACTACGTAAGTGATGGCGAACTCAACCTGCGACGTCCCTGCGGACTAAGGCCCTGCCTAAAGCAGATAAACCGCCCTGGTAAGGGCGAACCCACTATCAGGAACCTAACTGACGGTCCCTGAGTGACCCTACAACATGACAGGGAAAACCTACTTTGTCTGGCAGCTGCTGGATGGTGGAGCGGACAGGTAACCGGGATACTGGTATAGGTCAGTGTTCACACTGGTAACAGAAACCGACACTAGACAGACAGAAAGGTGGGGTCACACTAGGAGATAAACAATACTGAGGGACAAACAACAAATACAGACAGACAAGCGAGGTCAAACAAACCGGGTCAAAACCAAGATGGCGGCAAAGGTACAGATTCGTATAGCAAATAGAATGGTCAGTAGGCAAAGCAGAAGTCAGTACACAGAATAGCCAGAAACACAATAGCAAGAGCACTAGATACACAGATACTGCCAGCACCAAATGAAGGGGCTGAGCAGAATATAAGGCAGTAATGGACACTGCCTCCAGCACTGACTGGCTCAGCCGTCCATCACTCAAACCGCAGCTGCAGGCAAAATGAGTTCAGAGGCACACCCAGCTTTCCCAGGTTCAGAAATGCAGCTGTCAATCACAGGCAGCTCTGGTTGTGGCTTTCCAGCAAAAAGCCTGAAACCTGATTCATTCAGTACAATTTGCGAGTCCTGACAATATACACTCACCGGCCACTTTATTAGGTACACCATGCTAGTAACGGGTTGGACCCCCTTTTGCCTTCAGAACTGCCTCAATTCTTCGTGGCATAGATTCAACAAGGTGCTGGAAGCATTCCTCAGAGATTTTGGTCCATATTGACATGATGGCATCACACAGTTGCCGCAGATTTGTCGGCTGCACATCCATGATGCGAATCTCCCGTTCCACCACATCCCAAAGATGCTCTATTGGATTGAGATCTGGTGACTGTGGAGCCATTTGTGTCCAGTGACCTCATTGTCATGTTCAAGAAACCAGTCTGAGATGATTCCAGCTTTATGACTTGGCGCATTATCCTGCTGAAAGTAGCCATCAGATGTTGGGCACATTGTGGTCATAAAGGGATGGACATGGTCAGCAACAATACTCAGGTAGGCTGTGGCGTTGCAACGATGCTCAATTGGTACCAAGGGGCCCAAAGAGTGCCAAGAAAATATTCCCCACTCCATGACACCACCACCACCAGCCTGAACCGTTGATACAAGGCAGGATGGATCCATGACACCACCACCACCAGCCTGAGCCGCTGATACAAGGCAGGATGGATCCATGACACCACCACCACCAGCCTGAGCCGCTGATACAAGGCAGGATGGATCCATGCTTTCATGTTGTTGACGCCAAATTCTGACCCTACCATCCGAATGTCGCAGCAGAAATCGAGACTCATCAGACCAGGCAACGTTTTTCCAATCTTCTACTGTCCAATTTCGATGAGCTTGTGCAAATTGTAGCCTCAGTTTCCTGTTCTTAGCTGAAAGGAGTGGCACCCAGTGTGGTCTTCTGCTGCTGTAGCCCATCTGCCTCAATAGTTGTACATATGGCAGCATGACCTCTAACTACAGCCATGCATGACAACATCCTAGTTGTTAAAATATGGCAAAAATGATGTTGCACATAATCCCTGTATTGTCCATATCAGTGCCAACATAGTATCACACATTGCACAGCTAAAGAGTGCAGAAACATGAGGTACATTTCTTTACTGAATCAACATTGTAAGTTGGACTTGATGAACTTGAGTTCATAGTAAACCATTACTATGAACTAATCCCAGGGTTACCCTAGGGGTACCTCTGTAAGCACATTGGTGCCTTATTATGCAAGGGGTACCCAGGGTACCTCTGTAAGCACATTGTGCCCTTATTATGCAAGCATAGGATCCTGCTAAGTTTATTATAGCAACGGGATCTCTAAATGCCCCCAGGCTGTCTCCTCTATAACGGTCAGATGTAATGGGAAGAAAATTTATCGTCATATTTTCCCTACAATAAATAAAATTTATAATTTATTTCTACTAGTAAAAGCCCAAAAAGAGATTAAAGGGACAGTATTAAATTTTTGTACAGGGAAAGAAAATAATTATTTGATCCATGGCTGATTTTGAAGTTTTCCACTGACAAACACTGAACAGTCTATAATCTTTAAGGTAGTTTAGTTTTTAACATTAAGAAATAGAAATAACAAAAATCCAGAAATCCCATTGCTATAAATTTTGCGTAAGAAATATTTTGAACCCTTGTTGGCAGGCACAGCATCGAGATGTTTTTTGTAGTTGATGATGAGGTTTGCACTAGTCAGGATTTGCCACTCTCTTGCTGGTCATCGTCTAAATCATTAAGATTTTGAGGCTGTTGCTTGGCTGGCTGTTCGAATTTTAGGATTAAGTCTGAAAACTGGCTAGGACATCCAATACCTTAATGTGCTTCTTCTTTTGAGGCCCACTCCTATGATGCCTTAGTTTGTATGTTTTAGGTCATTGTCTTGGCAAGGAGGAAGGATTTTACTGTACATGGCTCTATCCATCTTCCATTGAAGCAGTGAAGTAGTCCTGTGCCCTTAGTCATGTCTTCATCAGTGGGCAAATAAAAAAATCAGCAAGGGATTAAATAATTACCACCATTATGACACCTCCTGTGCCTGAAAATAATAATGTAAACTACAACAAAGGGACAAGTATATGTAAAATAAGAATATTATAAAAATTAAGACCATGACAGATTTTTTTCCAATTGGTAGAATAAGTACAATATTATAATTTGTAACCTTGTTTTTGTCCACAAGAGGAAAAATAGCATGAGCCCCTGAGTTTTCCACAACCAAACAAACAAAGATCTTAAAGGCAATGTCACATTAACTTGTCATTGACAAAATGGCGGCAAGGTACAGAATCAGCAAGCAGAGAACTCCAATTGGGCCCATTTCATAGATCATTCATAGATGTTTAACAGTAGCCCTTTTTTAGTAGAGGATACAGGACCGTCAACTATATTTTATTTATTTGCCTCTTTGAGATGAGGCCTGGGCTGTAACAATGCTCTTGTGGATTTGTGTCCAATTGTCACTGATTAGAACAAATAATTTTCTGGAAGCAGAGTAGTCAATGGTTTAGACTCTTGCACATCAGAGGAACCAAGGCTGCAATCATTGGATTTTTTGCCCCTGAATCAACAATACTTTGTCAGGCCCCTTTTCTCTGCCAGGTAAGACATATTAGCGACTCCTCTTCTTTAAACTAGGTTCCTGAAAAACGAGGGCACCTAGTGACTCCTCCCTTGATCACACTTTTTGTTGGGATTCTCCCAAGTTTGTGGTTTACAACTCTTCCAATTTGTTTCAGTTATTTTAAATTATTACCTTACATGTCCCCGTTTCCATTTAGATAAACTGCATTGCGTATTGTATTAAACAAAGTGACGTTGGGGTCTTTTTTGGGAGGTACTCACATTAACTCCCCTACTTATTTTTATGTATATTTTCTATTTAGCTTTTTTTAAATGTTTTTAAATTTGTTTCCTTTATCCTTTCGCTTCTTCCTTACTATTGCATTGGAACTTGTGTGTGGATTCATTCTTTTTTGCAATAAAAGGTAATTGTTTCATCTATCTTTAGCATTGCAAACACCACTACTTTTTAATATACAGATTATTGGCTACCATGCACATCTTGAGAATCCCAATTCTCCCTTATTTGGAAGCTTTCCCCACAATATACACAGAGGGTGCTTTTCCTATAACTGTAACACATTCAGTCAGATCCTGAACCATTTTAAAAAGATCTGCATCAACCCTGAACATGGCCCATGGCCTCCATATTAGTTGTATGGGTAGATGAGAGGTATAATATTCTGTCACAACAGGGGTTAAAAGCCTAGAGCTTCCCACACCTCTGAACCTCAGGTGGAAACTGGGTAGAGGTCTCTACTACACTTGTAAGAACAACCAGTGAAGAATGAAAGTGTACAACAAACACAGAACAGGCAACTTAGAATCAATTTAAGCTAACAGGGTCAGAACCAGATGACATCAAGTACCATATCAGTAAGCACCTAATAGTCAGGAACAGAGTAAACCGGGTAACGCAGAAGTAGTAAGCAGAGAGCAGAGTACAATAGAAGCCATGGTACACAATTCAGGCGCTGAATGCACATATATAAATGTAGTGAGAATAAATGTAGTACCGGGCCCACCTCTGAAGCCTATTGTTGTTCCGCCATCTGTCTCTCCACTGGAACCAGTGATACACCCCCTGCTCAAAAGGAGCCTACTTGTCAATCAGAGCCTCTCATTAAAGCAAAGTCTGAGTCTGGTCCACCACCCAAAGTACTGGAAAAAAGGAACAATTCAGAGAGTCTGAGAGTTATAAAATTCTATGAATGTTATAACAAACATTTATTTTAAATTTTGAAGATTAACCCAGAGACTAACTCTAAAAGGCAAACATAAATGCTGAAAATTCCCAACTGTATATGTGATGACTTTAGATTATATACTCCACTAAAAACAATCTTTTTTGTGGTGTGATAACAAGGTAATAGATGAATATTTAAAAACAGATACTTCTGATGCCAGTAATAACTGGGAAAATGTTACTGTAATCTACCACCCAGAGGATTTTGGACAATCAGTATGAGCCCCTGGAACATAAGCCATGTGTGGAATTTGACCTAATTAAGATTTGAAGGACTAGCTTAAAGCCTGACAGTTTGTGGACTGGGAAGTTGCACATGGATAGAGGACAAGAAACTACCTCTTTCTATCAGTAGGAAAAACAAATGTCAGTCACAAAACTTATCCTCGTTCTTGTTAAGGTTTAAAAAGTGTACTGTTGGGAATAGCGGAATAGGGGCAGGGTAAGGTCATTAATGACATATTCCAATTGAAAGTGAAATGCAGGTACTCATGGGGTTTGTAAATTTGGCATCAAAGTACAGAGTTGAAAAATATAACATAAAAATTTTCAAAAATATTTCAAACTGTAGTCTCATCAACAGTAATATGATAATACATATTAGAAATTAGAATGAGTATCAAGTTAGTGGAGCCTTTAGCAAAAGATGACAAAGCAGTTTTAGAAAAATAGCATCTTTTATTCTAGTTTCATTGTGTCGTTTTTGTGCTTTTTCAAATTTAGTAAATTTATCATCTTTTTCTGTTTTCATATTATGATAAAAGTTGTGAAATTTTGTAGGGTTTATGAGATGAAGCCCAATCATAGATGAATAGATTTGAAATGAGCGTGTATCGAGGGAGTATGTCTACATAAGTCATAGGCCAGAATTAAATAAAATTTAAGTACTGCATTCAAATAAATTAATATTAAATAAATCGTGTTGTTTTTTAAAAAATTCCCTTTGCACACCTGTGTCCCTTGAAACTGCTACTGTGTGCCTGTAACTGTTCAAAACTCTACACTCACTGAAATCAAAGTCAGTTATGACCAATGAAGGTCAATGGAGATGGGGAAAAAGGGCCACACCACCAAAAAGTCACATGACACACTAGTCCTTAACTGCTCACACTAAGCGTTTCCTTTTTTGCTTCAGCCTAGTATTCCCAAAAGCAGATGGACTTTATTACTTTATCATATGGAGAAACTATCACAAACGGTAAATATAACTCTTAATCCTATATCTTTAATGCTTTAGAATCTGACATTGTGACGGATAATTGGTTATAACTTTGGAACGCTTTAACATATCCAGGTGATTTGGAGATTATTTCTCGAGACACATTGTACTTCATTTAGTTGATAAATTTAAATGACAAGTTTTGTGTTTCGTTCTTAAAAAAAGAAACTTTTCCTCTCATTTTTCTAGGATATTAGAGGCCTAGAACTTAGGGGTTTTTCTAACTTTCATGAAAATTAGGGACAACTCAGCTTTCAAGTGACTTTGAAAGGCCTAAATAATAGTAAACCCCTATAATACTTATAGAAACTACAACCATCTATGTATGTAAACAACTTCTATTTAGTCTATTAACCCGTTTAAGTGTTTCACATGGAATAAAACATATAAAGTGCGATTTAGGAACTTTTGAAATTTTTTGAAAATACAGTGCTGGGCATAGAATGAAAGCAGCGCCATTCAGAGCATATATGCATTGTCACATTGTACAGAGCTATAAATTTTAAAAATTTTGGTAATGCAACAAAGGAGTCCTTATTATTGAGATACATGTATAGATAATTATTTTGGGGGGACACAACAAAAAAACAAATATTTTATCTTTATTCTCTGGTACATTACAATTACGGTGATACCACCTCATTTTATCAATTTTTTCTTATCTTGCTCATTTTTACTGAGCAAACCAATTGGAAAAAATCCACTTGTTTTCTACTATCGACAACTTTTCAGGGGGCATAACTTCTGTATTTTTCTGTTTGACAGATCTGGCTTATTTTTTTGCAAAAAGAGTTGTTTTTTCATACTACATATAGTGGGTGCGTAACTTTTAAAATCACTGTTTAAACAATTTTTTGTGAGGGTATTTTGATCAAAATTGCATATTATGGGAAGTTTGTTGGGTTTTTAGGTCTTTTTCTGGTGGGTTCAGTAATTAATTTAGAGTATTGTACAGATTAATATGGACAACGCAATACCAAATATGTACATTTTTATTGTGCTTTTGTGTTTTTATATCATTTATTTGGATTTTATATGTAACTGGGGTGATTAGGGGACTTTCATTTTATTTATGTAATTATTGATATAAAATGATTTTTACAGGTTTTTTTTACATTTTTTCAAATCCCCCAGTAAGATCACCAGGTGCGGTCCAATCCACGGGGGGACACACTTCAACCGGGGGGGTGATACTTAACCACGGCTTGTAAGTAGTTAAACCACTGGGATCCTAGATATTTCCAATCCCCGGTGTTAGTGCCAGGTCTAGGCCTGTGATGACACAGACGAAAACCGCACTTGAAGGACCCGATGTCCTACAATCTTTTTTCTGATCGCACCAAGATTGAAGGCGACACTTCAGAAGGAGTACCCTACGGCCGCTTAGTACGTAAAACCTATAAAAAGGCATTGAAATCTTACCACTCAGCATATAAAGAGGGACTATTATAATAGATCCAGGTACGGTGGACTGTGATAATCTTCTTTTAATTATTATCCATGGCTTCCTTACTTGTGAAAATAAGTTTTAAATTATGCTAATGAGCATTAGGGGCTCTGGTGGGTGTTTTTCAGAACCAGTCTCCCCTCCCCCGCACTTCTCCTGTTGCTAAGATACACTGGCAGAGGGAGGAGAGTAGAGAGCATGGGGAGGGAGAGAGATGTTCTGTTTATCAGCCAACCGGTTGCACACCCATCCCCCTGTTTCTTCTCACCGGATGGACGTTGGAGGAATGTCCACACAATGACCGGTGGAAAAAACGGCCTGAACAGATCTACTTTATAGGTAATAGATTCATATGGTAATGCATTTTAAGCAGCGAGAGGCTGAACTGAAAAATAGTGTTATGTATAAAAGGTGCTGATTGTGATACAACAGTGGGGGTGGATTGTCTTTCCATGTGAAGTCTTTAAACTAACTTCCCTTTGAATACCATCACATGCACGGATCTAGATTGGCTTCTGATAACCACATTTACAGAAACACATGTGCTTGTAGTGCGCACTTACATTACAATGAGAGATGATCCTGCAATTTAGTCAGATAGTTCATAATTAAGAGCTGTTTGTCTTCCAGCACTTACCGTTATAACAGCTGATCTCAAGGTGCTGTGTAACATATCCACAACTATTAATGACCTATCCTACATATAGGACATTAGAAGCATAGGGTCCGATAACCCCTCACAGATATGGAATGGGATGTCCCAAAAGCTCCTATGAAATGGTCTTCCAACAGTCTTGAAGAAGTTTCCAGACATGCTTAGCACTTGTTGGCCCTTTTGCCTTCAATCTACGGTCCAGCTCACCCCATACCATCTCGATTGGATTTAGGTCTGGCTGTGGAGGCCAGGTCAGGTGGCATAGAGCCCCATCACTCATCGCCTTTACACTGCCTGGAGGTGTTTTAGGTAAATTATATAAAATAAATGACAGTCCAACTAAAGGCAAACCGGATTTAATAGCATGCTGCTGCAAGATGCTGTGGTAACCATGCTGGTTCAGTATACCTTCACTTTTGTATAAATCCCCAACAGTGTCACCAGAAAAGCACCCCACCCCACTCCTCCATGCTTCACAGTGAGAATCAGGCATATAGAGTCCATTTGTTAACCTTTTCTGCGTCGCACAAACACACAGTGGTTGGAACCAAAGATCTCAAATTTGGATTCATCAGAACAAAACACATATTTCCACTGGTCTAATGTCCATTCCTTGTGCTCTTTAGCCTTGTGCTGTTAACCTGCGATTTCTGAGGCTTGTGACTCAGATGAACTTCTCCTCTGCAGAAGAGGTTACTCTTGGTCTTCCTTTCCTGGGGCTTTTATCACGTGAGCCAGTTTCTTTGTAGCAATTGATGGTTTTTGCAACTGCATTTTGGGACAAAGTTTTTCCAATTTTGCGGACTGACTGACCTTCAGTTATTAAGGTAGTGATGGACGCTCGTTTTTCTTTACTTAGCTGCTTTTTTCTAGCCATAATACAAATTCGAACAGTCTTTTCAGTAGGACTATCAGTTGTGTATCCACCTGACTTCTGCACAATGCAAGTGATGTCCCCAACCCCATTTATAAGGCAAGAAATCCCACTTAATAAACCTGACAGGGCAGACCTGTGATGTGAAAAACTTTTCTGGTGACTACCTCTTGAAGCTCATTAAGAGTTTGCAAAGCTGTAATCAAAGCAAAAGGTGGCTACTTTGGAAAATCTATAATATAAGACACTTTTTTGTTAAGTATATAGTTCCACATGTGTTAATTCATAGTTAGTCTGTACCGTATACAGGATAGGAGTATCAGCAGTACTAAGCAGAGCTGTGCCCATATATCAAGGTTAGGAGTAATAGTAATGTTCTCAGCCCCTATATATATGCGCAATTTTTTATTGACATATGCTGCATTTGTAACATGACCTATTAAGCTGGGCTCACATTTAGTTTTTGACATACGTTGTAAGGACATGTCAGGTGGTTCTCCAATGTGTCCTTACAACAGATGTCGCCCGGTGACTCCTCCAACCCACTGCATGTGGGAGTTGGAGTGAACAATGGCAGCAGCTAGTGACTGGCTGATGCTGATGTACTGAGTGTTTCTATATTTATCCTTCAAACTAATATTGGTTATGTTGTTTATGTTGTTTCAGAAGTTTGGAGGTCTAATTCCTAATACAATATATAATACAATTCCTATATACAATATACAATACTATTTTACTGAAGTATATATCCAATATAGTGAATACCTATTAGACCCTACTTCAGGATTGCTTCGGAACTGTTAACACCCGTTAAAGGCATTAGTGGTTGGTGTCTGCTCCATAATACAGCAGTCACCTGCCCTGTATGGATGGGGCTCAGCCCATTAGCTCCCCCTTACTTCCCTAATGACCCTGTTCTGTATTATTAAGGGGCTTGTCGTTAAGGTGTTAAGTCCTGTAAAATTTAATTTGTGAAGGCATATAGAGTGGGAAAGAAGAAACAAAGTTGTGTATTCTGAAATTGATACAGATAATTCATAGGAATGTTTTTGGATATGCAAGGTGGAGGCAGGACAGAGAAAAAACAACAGTGAAGAATGTTAAAGTCAGAAAGACTTTCCAATAATTTGCCCAGCAGATGTTGACATCGAAGAGCATGTGCCAAAGTATTGCAAACAGAGCTTATCTTAAAATACATATTGGGTGACGGTGGGGCATGAAACATATAACTCCTTCTGGTTTCAAGCATTGGTTGCTGACAATCTGAATATTCTCAATGCCATGTGGTTTGCAGATAAAGCATGGTTTCAATTGACCAGCTGAACACGTAAAGTACAATCAGTCTCTGAATTAAAAACGTACGACTTACATACAACCCCTTGTTATAAACGGACCGCTCAGCCCACTGACCTCACGTGATACTTTCTGGATGCTGTTAATTTACTAAACATTAGCCTCTGACTGACATGGTCAACTGTAAGATTTATCAAAGTTTTCTGCAACTAAGCTTTAATGTTAATCCTTGTTCCCAAAACTTATAAAAATTCTATTGTTACAGGGATGAAAAAATATTTTGTCTGGAGTTTTACTTGGAATAAACCTGTTCCAACTTACATACAAATTCAACTTAAGAATAAAAATAAGTGGCAGCCAATCTGTCAATATGTCTGGGTCACACAGGGTGCATCCAAACCCAAATGGGAAGTTTGTGCAATAATAATAATAATGCAATTTTCCAATATACTTTCTGAATCAATTCCTCGTGGTTTTCTAGATCTCTGCTTGCTTTCATTATATAGCAAGCTTCATTGTTTATTTCCAGTGGATAGAAATCTAACTGTGGTCACACAGGTGCACAACTCGTTAGTATCATAGAGAGTAATCAGATGTCACGGGTGCTCCTGCGACCCGACTCCAGGGTCGCAGATGCATCCGTGCCCCTCTCTGCTGCCCTGGTCCCACACCGGCTCACTTACCTCAGCGCGATCCAGAGCTGACCCCTAGGAGGCAGGGACGCGCACGTGTGGGTAATTGGCGCTGGCCGGACGCCCATACTGTTTTAATTCCAACCCCATTTCTGTGTCCCCTGCTGGATCTTTGTGCCTTATGCCCTAGATAAAGCTGTGTTCCATGCCGTTTGCTGTTATTGTGATTTCCCGTTGTGACCCCGGTTCAGTTCCTGACTACGCTCCTCCACTGGCTTCCTTGACCTATTGCTACGTCCCACGACTCTGATCCCGTGCTGCCGTCCTGACCTCCTGCCTGTCCCAGACTACGATTTTGCTCAACTTCTTTGTACCTCGCCTAAGCTGCCACTGCAGACAAAGTCGCACCTGGTGGTACCACGCCGCTGCAAGTTCAATCCGCTTTGCGGCAAGCTCTGGTGAAAACCAGGTACTACTTAGATTCCAGTCCCAGATGTCGAATTACGTCATCATCCGCCGTGGTCCAGTGGGTCCACTACCCCCAGGAGCCTGACATTAGAGCTTTGTGTTATAACGAGACATGCACCTGTGTGACCATGGACAGATTTCTGTATGAGTTGGTTATAAACCTTTTAAAAACTATTGGGAATCAATTCAATGATTATTCGGAAACACTCATACTTCTCTTTTGGGGCCATTTGAAGGAGAAGTTTACTGTCATAAAATACAAATTATCCAGGAATTAAAAAAGGAATATTGTGCATGAAACTGCTTCCAGAACGTTCAAGAATATGGTGGTTCACAAATGCTTACAGAATTAATAGTTGGTTGGGCAACCTATCCAAATGGCACATTGATTCTGGTAGAATCTGGTACAGATTTAGCATTCAGGTCCAAACACATAACCCTATCTAAAACACTTATATACAGCTCAATTTTTACTACAAATATATTGCAAGGATTGAAGAAAACCATATGAATTCATTGGGGCCGTAATGGAAATTCATGCGAAGGCTGCAATTGCCACCTGAAAATGTTTGGGTTCTCAGATTAGTTATGAGAATCACAAAGGAATTTTACGGGTACGTTGTTCGGCAGCATCTGAGATCCTGCCAAATACACAATATGTCTAGCACTAGGATCTCTCCTCTCACATTCCAGGACAAGGTTTCTCTTTCAGGTCACGTAATCGCCATAAAAGTGTTAAACTAATGCCGCCTTAATGACAAATTAATGTCCATGAATAAAAAATACACCACTAATAGCACAGAGTAATTTGCCATTACAATATCATCATTGGACATGCCCCTAGTTTAATAAGATGTATTTAATTCATAACCTAATGAGTGATATAGAAAAAGAAGGAGATGAACCCGGCAATTACATTTATGTGAGTCTGTCACCTTATTTGTAAAACCTTGGAGTCATTTACATTCAAATTAGAGCAAATGAATGATTTCACAAAGTGTAATGATAAATGACCATTCCAGCAAAAATCTGGCCACATTGCCTGTTAAAACATTAAAGCATTCTGAGTGTTTGTTAAAAAAAATTACAATGTATTATGGCCAATGTGAAAATAATATCTGCTTACTTCTTTGTAGCTCATAATACTAATAATAATGAGAAAAATAAATACTTTCTGTGCTAAGCTCTTTTGTGCTGATGCAATGGTCAGACACTGCCATCTACTGCACTGTAATCCATACTGAACCCACAACGCTTTTACAGGACCGCATTAACCAGTGCAATGCGAACAATATCCTGCAAGGTCAGTAGGCAACAGGAAAATGAAGTAAATATATTTTGGGTTAAAGTCTAATTATAATCTAATATGCTCTTAACATCATTTGAACATACATTAAAGAATTTCCTGGAACTACTATATAGGGTTTACTGTTCATAATCTAATACATCTTATGTAGTACAGCTTAGGATTCTATGGGGGTCATTTATCTTTTTTCCCCCTACTCTTTCCTTTTTTGTTCCTTTTTTGCAAATTTTATTTTAAAATTTTTGCATCTTTTCAGGCTCAAAACAATGGTAAATTATATATCTCTCTATCTATCTTCTTAAATCTATCTATTTATGTATACATCCTTTGTCTCATCATTTGTCTACCCTATCATTTATCTCCCTGACTTTTCATCAACAAAACTATTAATAAACGTCCCTGTGCATCATCACAAATTCAGATTTATATAAAACAGGTTTTGTAAATAGTTGTATTCCCCCAAGAATAATAATACTATTACTAAGCAACATACTACCCACATTAGTACCACATTGACACAATGTAAAAGGGAGAATGTAATATATCGAGGATCACTGTATATGTTCTTTTTAAATCTTTATCTTCAAATCTTATACGTCAGCAGAGTTATCTAAATATTAACTGAAAAATCATTATCTATCTATCTATCAGTTATCTATGTACACATCTACTAAGATTATGCTATCTATCTATCTATCTATCTATCTATCTATCTATCTATCTGTTATCTATTTATCCATCTACTAAGGTTATGTAATCTATCTATCTAACAGCTTTCTATCTATCCATCTACTAAGAATAAGTTACCTATATCTATCTATTAATCTATCATTCTCTTCTATCACTAATTGACATACTAACTTATTAACATTATTTCTCTCATACAAAGATATGAGAGAAATAGGCACTTCATGTTGCATTCAGTTCCTAGAAACTCTTAGTAAAGATTTACTGATTGACAAATATTACATCAAAGGATAAAAAACTTAAAGCTAATAGGAAAAATTAAACCTCCATTATAGGAATGACTTTAAAGCTAGTTTTGTCAGCACTTCCCTTTTTTCTATTAAGAACAGTCAAAGCAAATTGCAAGGAAAAAGAAAATATTTTCTATCATCATTTCAAAATGGTTTTCCTCGGTTTTCCTCGGCTTTTTCTATAATTGGCATCAGAGAGTTACCTTGGTTTTTTGTTTTGCATGGTATTGCACCAGAATCTAAAATTATCTGCCATTCCTGACAGATCGAGGTGTGATACCAAACAACAGGCCAAAGCAAATCCTGGCATTAGTGTTCAATTTAACCTGCAATAAAGTGTACTGACATTCAAAATCGTCTCAGCCATTTCCAGGTCATATTTTTCAACTGCTTAGCAATCCTATCATTATTTCACTGTAATGAGGGGATAAAGGAGGGGGCACAGCACTTTTCCTAGCATTAATCTGCAAGCTGCCACTATGTCAAGTAACACAGTAATCATGTCACTAAATAGGTGTGATGGCTCAAGTCCAACAAAACCAGCTAAATGTCAGCATATCAAACACCTAAAAACACAGCACTGCTCAGTATGTGGGTTAAAGGCTATTTTGCAGTTTCCTAGATGCCCAAAACTTTCCGTCTCAGTCAGTTTACAAAAAAATAGAGTTCAAATACCAATTTAAATTATGGGTAACTAAGATCTTCTGAAAACACACAATGAAAAATGCATTTTTTGGTTCCTAAACAAAGATCTCATTTGGATCAGCAGAATAAAGAAGATCAGTACATCTCTCAGTGTGACCTTGGGGCTTATCTACTAAGGGTTGCGGATCGCACTTTCGTCGGACTGTTCACGGTTTTCTGGATTTGCGCTGCTTTGACAGGTATTTAACAGGAGTTTGCGCTGGGATTGTGTCGCACGCAATTGGATTGTGGCGCAGCTGTGTGGCTCCTATGCGACAGAAATCATGGGCGGGCCGTCGGATGATCTGACTGATTCAGACTGAGCGCAGGATTCAACTTTCAATTTGTTTCGCAAGACAATGCACTTACATGCACCAGGAAGAAGAAGGTGAACTCCGTCGGACCTGAGCGGGAAAAGCAACACATGCAGGATATTGGGTGCACGATTTTAGTGAATCACGGCACAGAGCATTATACATGGACAATACACTTTGGGTGAACTCCGGTGACCCTGTAAGTAAATGTACCCTAATGTCTCCAGTCAATGAACAGAGATGGATTAGGGCTACCATGAACCTGGGCTCTATGTAAATCATGGGCCACCAACGAATGTACGGTACGGAAATCGGGAGGCGTGTCCGAACGAAAACCTGACGGATTCCGAAAAACTGCCGCATTTAAAAAAAAAAAATGTGTCGCAAAACTTGCACTTACCTTCACCCATTAGTGTTCAATTTAACCTGCAATAAAGTGTACTGACATTCAAAATCGTCTCAGCCATTTCCAGGTCATATTTTTCAACTGCTTAGCAATCCTATCATTATTTCACTGTAATGAGGGGATAAAGGAGGGGGCACAGCACTTTTCCTAGCATTAATCTGCAAGCTGCCACTATGTCAAGTAACACAGTAATCATGTCACTAAATAGGTGTGATGGCTCAAGTCCAACAAAACCAGCTAAATGTCAGCATATCAAACACCTAAAAACACAGCACTGCTCAGTATGTGGGTTAAAGGCTATTTTGCAGTTTCCTAGATGCCCAAAACTTTCTGTCTCAGTCAGTTTACAAAAAAATAGAGTTCAAATACCAATTTAAATTATGGGTAACTAAGATCTTCTGAAAACACACAATGAAAAATGAATTTTTTGGTTCCTAAACAAAGATCTCATGTGGATCAGCAGAATAAAGAAGATCAGTACATCTCTCAGTGTGACCTTGGGGCTTATTTACTAAGGGTCGCGGATCGCACTTTCGTCTGACTGTTCACGGTTTTCTGGATTTGCGCTGCTTTGACAGGTATTTAACAGGGGTTTGCGCTGGGATTGTGTCGCACGCATTTGGATTGTGGCGCAGCTGTGTGGCTTCCATGCGACAGAAATCAAAGGCGGGCCGTCGGATGATCTGACTGATTCAGACTGAGCGCAGGATTCAACTTTCAATTTGTGTCGCAAGACAATGCACTTACATGCACCAGGAAGAAGAAGGTGAACTCCGTCGGACCTGAGAGTCAGGAACTCATAGCAGGCTTCTTAATATGGCCCACTTCCCACTTAAAAAATATGCATATTTGCATACTCACACATGCAAGTTAAAATCACACATTTATCCACTCATGCCCACACATGTAGAGCATACACACACACAGCTTTATACAAAGTACAGCATTTATAGACACATACAACATATATACTTTATAGCCTTGATGTTCCACTGGAAGACTTATAGTCTTGATGCTCCACTGGAAGACTTATAGTCAGTCATTGATGCTCCACTTGGGGATTCTAGAAAATATGCAAATACGGTTTCCAGGATGGGATAAAGAAAACATTGGGGCACATTAATTACCTGGTCTAGTCGCGATCCAGCGGCGGGTTCTCTGACGCTGATTCGGATACGGCCGGGATTCACTAAGGTCTGTGCGCTGATATCCATTAGGTGTGGCTGCTGCGCCGAGGTCTGCTGGAGTTCACCTTCTTGGTGCAGGCAAGTGCGCGTTTTTTCCGAATCCATTGGTTTTCCATGCTATTTCCGTTGCCTGCAACCAGGCGTGATTGCGCTGAAATCTGATCACGTGCGATATGGTAGCAAGCTAGTGTCTGTCAGGGTGTCTCTTTAACAGACAGAGTGCATTGAAAACCATCATTTTTAACAGCGGGGTAGAGTAACTAGGATGTGGCAATTTTGCAGTCGTTGTATGTAATTTAATGGTGGGTTCAAAACAGGTAAGGCAGTTTACATGAGTTTAGAACAGATTCCTATTACACATTGGGGGTAATTTACTAAGGGCCCGATTCGCGTTTTCCCGACATGTTACCTGAATATTTCCGATTTGCGCCAATTTTCCCTGAATTGCCCCGGGATTTTGGCGCACGCGATCGGATTTTGGCGCATCGGCGCAGGCATGCACACGACGGAAATCGGGAGGCATGGCCGAACAAAACCCGATGGATTCCGAAAAACCGACGCATTTTAAAAAAAAATGTGTCGCAAAACTTGCACTTACCTTCAACAGGTATAGGCCGGTGAATTTCAGGGCATTCCAGCGGGCCTCGGGGAACTTCAGCGCAGCAGCGACATCTGGTGGACGGCGGAGGAACTACCTTAGTGAATCGCCGGAAGACCCGAATCCACCGCAGAGAACGCGCCACTGGATCGTGAATGGGCCGGGTAAGTAAATCTGCCCCATTGTGTATGTAAGTGAATCACAATTTCACAAAAAATATATATTACATTGTTAAAATAACTGGTGCCCTCCACTTTAATTTCTTTGAAGCGGCTCTCTTGTTTTATTTTCTTCTTATTTTGCAAAATGTGAGGTTTTTCTGGTGTACAGCAAAATAACCAGAAAATTGGTACTAGTTTTTGTCTTTTGTTGCTTTTATGTAAGTGTTAGTGATGACAGTATGACAGAGGTTGGGTAGGGTGCTATTAGATCGGGGCTGCAGAGCCAAATTTTTTACAATTTGACGCATACAAATGGTATATACGTTTTTGGGAAAAAGACAGATTGCCTAGATTGTAATGGGTCCATGTGGCTTCCATTCCCATGTCATTTTATGTTATGCTATTATCATATGTGATACATTTTTAAGTCCTAAAAAAAGGCACCTAATTAAAAAATATACTAACATCAGTAAAACCTGATGACACCCTGTACCCTTGTGAATGACACTATGAAGTATTAGAGCTGTCTTGCAAATTAGGTTAGTCAGACAGTGCGGAAAAACGAGTGCTAGTTAGGATTAGGGTTCACACCCCCACACTACCCCCTGACACATAGTCGCCATACCTGATGCCTGCTGTTCGACCCAACCGAACCCTTATAGGATCAGTGTTTGACAAAGGCCTGTGACAGGCCGAAACATCACTGAATGTGATCATATTTCATGTAAATAAAAGAATCACTTGGCATCATACCTAAAGGAGTGCTTGGAATACTTTTGGTCTTGGAGTGACTATACTTTGTTTACTTGAAAATAAGACAGTGGACTAGGTCTTATTTTTAGAAGATGTCTTATTTTTAATTTGTTTCCTGCTAATTTTATAACATGCCCCTCTCTCGGATTAAGCAGTTCCCGAGAGCCAGTGACGTCACCCGGCTCTTGGGAATGCTCGGCTCTCTCAATGCCTTTCCACAACAGGAATTTGCATTCACAGAGGAGCAGACAGCTGCATATTGTTGGGCGACAGTTCTCGAAAACCGAGTGACGTCGCTTGCTCTCGGTGAAGAGGACCTGTGAAGACGCTTACACCCCGCAACGTCTGCACTTCGGGCCTTCTGAATCTGTGGGCCCTGTAGCAGCCAGGTGATAATTATGCCCCTGGATTTGGAGCAGAATTTGATGTCAGGAGGCACTAAGGTTTAAGCTTTCATAGTAAGTCAATAAATTAAAGATGTAGCCTAAACTCCTGCACTTCCACTATGCCCAAAAACATAAGCCACAAAAATAAAACTGGAATTTTTTTGAGGCCTATGAAATTGCAGGAGGCATAATGAACAATTTGTATACAGTAAATTATGATGGGGCTTGGTGATGCTCTGGGGCTACTTTGTTAAAAGACAAAATCAAGTTTCAGGAAATGTTATGAGGAAATATTCAGCAAATACCTACAGTTAAAGGTTAGGTTACTCAATGGCTCTTATTCATGACAAGCTACAAGATATGTTCAACTCTTATAAACACGAATGAGAAAACACAAGGGACTGCAAGTCTCACTGGTTTTCTCTTTAGTGATTATTATTGGATTAGGACCCCCAGTTAAGACACACCACATGAACCCCAGGAAGGATTACCCTCCTGAATACAACTCTTGTAACTAAGAAAAAATAGCCTCTAACACAACTTGGAAACAACCTTAAAGGGGTTGTCCACTTTCAGCAAATAATTTATATGATTTGTGTAAGGAAAAGTTAAACAATTTTCCAATATAATTTCTGTATCAATTCCTCACGGTTTCTAGAGCTCTGCTTGCTGTCCTGCTATAGAAAGCTTCTAGATCTCTAGATCTCTCCATGGTCTTGTGATGGACATACGCAGGTGCACTAGTCGCTATTTTTATTGAGACTAATACGAGCCATTTGATCCTATCAGCCAGTGCACCTGCTTCTCGATCACATGACCATGGCCTGGTTTCTATTCACTGGAAGTAAACATAGACGCTTTCTACAGAAGGACAGCAAGCAGAGATCTAGAAAATTGTGAGGAATTGATACAGAAAGTATATTGGAAAACTGTATAACTTTTCCTTACACAAAGCATATCAATTATTAGCTGAAAGTGGACAACCCCTTTAACAGTTTTAACATTACTGGTCAGCAGTCAGATAGAGGGGTTTCTGTATGCTTTTTATATGCTTTAGAATCTCATTACCTGGCTCCCTGGCAGCAGTGTGCGGAGTCCCAGGTGGGGGAGGGGGATTTCAAACAAGAATTGCTTGTGGTGGTCAGCTGAGGTAAACAGGGGCAGCAAGCATGAGGATGAGGGAAGGGTATGGCAATGAGTAAGGAGGAGGGGAGGTAGCATTGCGAAGATAACTCTTTTGAACTCCTCCACCCGGTACTGACCACACACTGCTGTAATGGAGGCAGGTAATGTTAAAATTTATTATAGATGAGTGGAATTATTCAGCTCCATGACTAAGGCATTTTTAAAATCATCATGGCAGACGCTATGATGACAGCACCATGTTCCCTTTAACCTGAGAAGGAACAGAAAAGTGTCTGACCCAAAGAGAAGCGTTCCAAAGCGTTATTTGCCAACTATGCAAATACAATTACACAGAATATCTACTAATAAAAGGTCAGTGATGTCACAAAGCTTACCTGGATCAGGTATTGGGAACAAAGGTTTAGGAGCTCAAGTAACTGTAGGTGACTGCCAGCTGCCAAAACATCTTGAATTGCCCCTGGTTCCAACAGTATCTATCAAAGAGATTAAGAAGGATTATTAGGGAGGTTATGTTCTCTGGTCTCCAGGCATTGCATCACTGTGACACAATACATTTTTCCACACACAGTGACAAACTTTATTATTTAAAGGGAACCTGTCAGGCACATCTAACCCCAAACCGAAGGTCCTACCTCATTTACTGTAGTGAGTTCTCTGCATGATGATATTGAAATGAGTTCTTGTGAATTAGAACATGATCCCCCCTGTCTGCGATGTAATCCTGTGAATTGAGTTAGCCAGGTGTTCCTGGGGTGTCTTGAGTCAGGCTGCAACTGTTGGGGGGCACACTATGATGGGGACCTGCTAGGGGGCACCATATGATGGGGAGCTGCTGGGGGTTACACTACGAAGAGGAGTAGCTGGTTGGCAGACTACGATGGGCAACCGCTAGGGGGGCACACAATGAAGGGAAACTGTTGGGGGGCACAATGTGGTGGGGAGCTGCTGGAGGGGGACACACAATGAAGGAGAACTGCTGGGGTGCACACTATAATGGAAAGCTGCTGGAGGGGGGCACCTCTTCCTGGGATAAGAAGCTTACATTTTTGGGATTTTCCTAGGTAAAGACACTTGAGAACATTCAAAACATTGGTACTTTCCGTATCTTCCTCCACCATGACCCCCAGGTTATTCCTCAAAGGACCCGCAAATTTGCCCTTCTAAAGATCCATTTCTGTTGTCCCTATTCTGAAAGTCATTTTAAAGAATAATTCAGTGAATAATACTATGGTCACTGTTACTCAGGTGATCTTCAACCTGTAATTCTTTCAGGTCTATTGATCCAGAAGTGCCCCCCTATTGTTGGGTCTTGACCCAGTTGTGACTGGTAATTGTCTTTTGCTAATGCCAAAAACCTTCTGCCTTTGTGGGACCTGCAGGTTTCTGCCCTTTGTCTATACCACGGTAATTAAAGTCCCCCATGATAAGTACTTCACTGTCCTTTGAGGCCACATCAATTTGACTTATCAGTAGTTCTTCTGTGTCCTCCATTATATTTGGAGCCTTATAACAAACATTTTCATCTTTTTTCCTTCCCTTATTTCCACCCATAAGAACTCTGGACTCTTATTTTCCGCACCAATATCATCCAGCAGGATGGGCATGAGCCATGTTTTCACATATAAACACTTCCACTTTCTTATTTATACAATTATTTCTAAAAAGACTGTAACCATCTATGTTAAGAGCCCAGTCATAGCTATTGTCCAGCCATGTCTCACTAACACCCACAATATCATATTTTCCCTTCTGATAATATACTGACCAATTGATTTCTATGGGTCTGTACACAAGCGTTTTTTTCACTGGTGATTATCGGGGCTGCCAGGGGCGTCGCTAGGTCAAAAGATCCGGGGCCCGTGCCCCGGATCTTTTGCCCGGTACCCCGGATCTCCCTGGCAGATCCCTGCCCGGGCATCCTCCTCTCTCTCTTCACAATCCATGTGCCCCACACAGATCCCCCTGTAATGTGCCCCACACAGATCCCCCTGTAATGTGCCCCACACAGATCCCCCTGTAATGTGCCCCACACAGATCCCCCTGTAATGTGCCCCACACAGATCCCCCTGTAATTATTTTGGGACAGTGTTAGGGGCAGTAGCAGGACAACACTGTCAGGGTGCAGTCACACATTGGAGTTACAACTGCATCACAATCAGTTTTGAGAAGGTTTTAGGTGCAGTTATGTTAATTTAACAAGTGAAAGACGGGTGAATTTGAGTTTGAAGGGGAAACCTGCTCCACAAATGGCATTCACTTGTTAAAATAACAAAACTGCACCTAAAACCTTTTAAAAACTGATTGTTATACATTTGTAACTGCAACGTGTGACAGCACCCTGACAGTGTTGTCAGTGTTGTCCTGCTGTGAACGCAACTTCGGAGAACCAAGATTTCAGGATAATGAAGAACATAAGATGTCTGTGTGGTGAACTCCACAGAAAGGAGACGTGGTGATCCCGAGTCCAAGGGTGGTTGCACATGTGGCGTTTTGAACCCGTTTTTGGAAAACGCTACAATTTTTGTTAGTTTTTACTTAAGATAATTGGTAAAACCGGATAAAAACGCATGCATTTTTTAAAACGCCTGACTAAAAATGGACTAACAACAGGTTCAAAACGTCACAAGTTCCACCACCCTAATAATGAAGTGGACATGTTACCTGCAGTCACTGGATGTAAGTCAGGATTTCTCTAGTGTTTCTGTAGCTGTGTAGCCCCCTCAGTAAATGTGAGGGGGTTATGTACAGGAGGGGGCATTACTGAAAGTCTGATACAAATGCATTGGGGCCCGTGCCCCGGATCTTTTTCCACCCTAGCAACGCCCCTGGGGGCTGCCTTTCAAGGTAGCAAAAGAAGGCACTGTTTCCCTTGGAAAACGTGCATACTTCCCAGAAACCCCTAGTGGAGCATCTATGGCTTTAAAGGAAACCTACCACTTGAAGTGATAGGTATAAGAAGGAACTACCGAGCACCAGCTCAGGGTGAGCTGGTGCCGGAGCTTATTTTTGTTAGTGTTTTAAACCACTGTATCGTGGTTTAAAACACTTTTTAAACTTTATGCCCGAAGCAGCTTCGGCCATAAAGTTTAAAAAGTGTCTTAAACCGCGATACAGCGGTTTAAAACACTAACAAATATGAGCTCCGGCACCAGCTCACCATGAGTATTGCCTTCTTACACCTACCACTTCAAGTGGTAGGTTTCCTTTAAGTCTCCACAAGGCTTTAAGGTGAACTTAATCGGCAATCTCTCCACAAGGAGAACACCTACTGCTGACCCTAGTCAATAGCCTATGACATAGCCAATCGAGATCCCTATGCTGTAATGAGGAGACCCAACCAGGTCGAAACAGTGCTGTCTATAGTTGGGAGTCTGTTCCTGCTGGAATAGATATAGTGGATTGGCTTGATCCCACATCATGTTTTAAGACTTCTTGCAGGTCATACTTGGTGTTAAGGGGGCTGCCTTTCAGGAAAGGCCTTTAGTAAGCAACTCCTAGTGCCCGATTTATGGGTGACAGGTCCTCTTTAAGGTGGCCTTAATTGGCAAACTCTCCATAACGGGAAAACCTACCGTATGACCCTTTTTCACTGGTGTGTACACTGTGAGAAAAAAATAGCAGCATGCACTATTTTTCTCACATGCGGACCACGGATCTCCATAGAAGTCAATGAATCTGTAAAAACAACGGGCAACATGCAGATGACATCCGTATGCGCTCCAACTGGTCAGGGCAGAAAAAACATTCTAAAACCATCTGTTTTTTTGCAGATGTGAAAAAAACGGATTACATACAGATGTGAGAAAACTGATGCAGATACTACACGGACTGCACGCAGATATCACATCTGCATTTTTGTGGAAACCCCCATCTGAATGAGCCATAAGACTTCCGGTTTCTCCTACTGGTTTGTGAGGCTTTAGTGCCACTAGTGTACATGCACTTTATATTGTTCCCCCCAGCCTTATTCCTTTGGCTTCTTTGAAATGAAAGTACTCCACTTCTGGTTAGTTTTTTTGCATTTACCAGCAAAGATTTATCTGTAACACCTATACATTTCCTTGTTCTATGTATTCTTGATTTCCTCCCTACTTTGCTTGTTAAGCCCATCCCCCTCTAAATAACCCTCTCAACCCATTTTTTTTTGTCACTTTCTTTTTATTGATTTTTAAATATTAAAAAAAAATTAACAAACATGTGTGTAATGCTGCACTCATATACATATAGCTTGATAGTACAATCCCTTTCTCTATCTTCCCTATCTGTACAGATATACTCCCTCCCTCCACATACAAGTTTAAAGCTCCTCCAGCTGACTAACCATCTTTTCCCCAGCAAAGATGCACCCTCCCCTTTTAGATACAGCCCATCCCTAGCAGAGCCTGTGTTCGACAGAGAAGTCAGCCCATATTTCACCAAACCCAAAACCTTCCTTCCTGCATCATTTTATAAGCCACTTATTTAGCTCCCTTAGCTCCTGCTGTGTCTTTCATGGTACTGGTAGTATTTCTAAAATCACTACTTTGGAGGTCCTTGACTTGAGCTTTCTACCCTAAAGTCATGCTTAAGGACCTTCCATCTCCCACTGACTTTGTCATTGGTACTGATGTGGACCATTACAGTTGGATCATCGTTAGCCCCACCCAGCAATCTTTCTATCCGATCCACAACATGCCAAACCCGAGCATTTAAAAGACAGCATACAGTCGAGCCTTCTTGGTCCTGGGGTTAAAGGGGTTGTCAAAACAAGTAAGCCCCTATTGACAGAAAAAAAAAATCACAGACAACAGATCAGTGGAAAAGACTGGGATGTGAAAACACCCACACAAAAGGGTGGTTCAGTAAGGCTTCAGTGAAAATCACCGAATCATGGATGAGAAAAACAATGCCAATGTTTAAGAGCCTTAAATATAAATGACCCCCATTATTTTGCCTGGTTGAATTGTTGTTTATGTTCTGTAAATATAATAAGAAAATTAGATTAATGATTAACTCTTTTCAAACCTAGAGCTTTCCATATTTACCTTGATGATTCAGTTCTCTGAGGTCATTAGAATTTCCAGGGAGTGTTTGTAAAGAGTCATTAAAAATGTTATCGGGGTCTTAACTGATCAGCTGTCAGTGGTGTACAGAGAGAAGGAATTACACAAACCGCTGCCAGGATGTGTGGGGGGGTGAGGGGTAGGCAGAGGTAGGTGATAGGTACCGAGGGCACCACCTCTGCCTTGGCTGTTGGTGGTAGGGGACGTGTATTTGCAGCACTGAGTCCCAGCCCTGCTCCTCTCCCTTGTATTTTGTCAGTTGGGGGGGGAGTGAGGAGTGTGTATTTGTGGGGGAGTGTGTGTTGTCAGTGAAGTAAAGCTTAACCCTTTAACGATGTAATAACACGTCACTAGTCGGCTGCCGGTGCACGAAGAGGGCTCACGAAAAGTCGAAAATGGCGCTATTTAAAAAATGTCTTGTTTCATCATATTTTGACACTTAAAACTTTTTCATACGATGGTGCATGGAGTACGATAGAGCTTTAACCCTAGATGGTCTTCTTGTTTTTAGCATATACTGTAATACCAAATATATGGTGAATTTGATATCGATCGGCTGTCACACTGTTACAGATCTTGCTGAATGACAGGTCCTGCAATCTCATAAAGACTACAGGCTGTCATGGGAACGGATCGTTGCTCCCAAATAATGCTGTGGGGAGAGACAATCCCACCAAATTAGGATTTAAATGCATTTAAAAGGTTAACAATTAAGATTGCTGCCGGGGTGCGTGCGGGGGTGTTACTGGTGGGTGTTTTCGGCAATATACAGCAAACACCTGAGCTGTATGGAAAGATAAAGAGCCCTATACTAGCAGAATATGCAGAACAGTATAATCCCTTCCTATATAGGATACTTTGATAAATAGTCAAATATGTAAGGAACATCACTCTAATGAATAAGAAAAAGTAAGAAAAATAAGAAAAGTTATACCACAGGACATAGTTGTGTTGATAGACTTTCTTATGACTTAACTCTTTACAGGCAGTTCCTAGATAGTCTCATCTAGAGCTAAATCATCAAGTGATATGTGGTAAAAAACAAGTTTATATTGAGCCTCCTGTCCTTATCTATCTTCTGTGTACAGACTTGAAGGCTTTCAGAAACACTGCTCACTACAGAAGAAAGAAGTATATAAAAATTATATATCAGCTGCTCTATTCACTTCTGAAACACAAAAAATTGCTTCAAAAGTTTAGTTAGGCTAAACCCTATTAATCTCACTCGCCGACCAGTATGTGCTCACTATGTAATCAGTTTTCTCCAGCCATAAGCTTTATATTATATTTTTCCTGAGTTTTGTAACCACTACTTGTTTTGTATGGATGAAGTATGATTGTGATGTGTTTGTATATGTTGAACACATTCAACTGAACATCAAGATGCTGAAGATATATTTATTATCCACTAGATGGCCCCAAAGATTAAGCAATAGAATACATCACTGGTAAGAAAAGCCTTGCAGAGAGGATAAAGGGAATGTTTATGTGGCACATCACCAACATTCATGTTTATTGCTAAGAATATATTGTGATTAAGTCCAGTAACCCCAAGGATCACATGGTAGTGCTATAAAAAATAAAGTATAATGCAACCTCATGGATATTTTCCTGAACTACCGATAATGGGGCACATTTACTTTCCCATCCGGAGGAGTTCACGGAGTACGGAGTGTCCGACTGCACTCTGGCGCGATTCACTAAGATCGTGCGCCCGATATCCTGCATGTGTTCCTTCCCTGCTCAGGTCCACCGGAGTTCACCTTCTTCTTCCTGGTGTATGTAAGTGCATTGTCTTGCGACACAATTTGAATCTTAAATCCGGCGCTCAGTCCGAATCAGTTGGATCGTCTGACAGCCCACCCCCAATTTCTGACGCATGAAAGCCACGCCACAATCCGATCGTGTGCGACACAATCCCCAGTTAAATACCTGTCGCAACGGCGCAAATGCCGAAAACTTTGAAAATCCGAAGAAAGTGCGATCCACTGACCCTTAGTAAATAAGCCCCAATGTGATTTGTGAGCTGTCGAGGATGCAGCCATACCCTGTGACCTCTGGTGTAGCTTTCAATGTAATCTTACTGTCATTTAGACATAAAGAAAGTCTCATTTTATAAAAATTGTACCCAATTTTAATTTACAATGTGCTATTTTTGCATTATACAATATATATAATTAACTGCATACATAGATTGGGCACAGCGTTAATGGTCGACTGTGTTTAAACATAATCACCAAAGTGTCAAAAAGTTAGAACATGCAGGGAGTTGTAGTTCACCCTGTTATTCATCATACTTATATTATCCACTGATAACCTGTGAGAAAAGCCAGTGCATTATGGGTGTTGTTGTTCATTCTTTTATGTCCCTTTTCTGTACTATCCACTGATAATCATATTGACAACTTTTGACATCCTGGGAGTTGTAGTTCACTTTGTTATTCACCCTCATACATTGCCCTCTAATGATCTGTAATTTAACAGCCTGAACAATTAGGGAGTTGCAGTTCACCCTATTATGCAACCTCTCTAAATTGTCGATGATAACCTATAACAGCCTTAACATCCTGGGAGTTGGATTTCATCTCTCTGTATTTGTGGTTTCAGCCAGTGCTAATTCTGCTGCTAAAATCACATCAAGATCGGTCATGCTGCATTTTTTTCACTCCCTTGGCCTCTCATTAAAATGAATAGTAAACAGATTTTCAGCATTATTAAAAAAATCTGACCTCTGGCTTGTTCCTTGAATGGCCTGCTTCCTGGCCTTAAAGAGGTTGGTGAGTTATTTTGCACAACGTTGCCTCCGTCTGATCCCTGGATACGGCTGTCACCACCACTGGCTCCCCATCCATTACCCAGGGACTCATCCGACATACACCTCAGGGGTTTCCCCAGGGAGAACCAGTACATCAGCCTCTCCCTCCATATTTCTTGCACACACCACCTGCTGGAGACCTCCCAGGCTGTAGGACAGCCCTCAGGTCCCCATACCAAGCACCATGACATCAGCATGCCTAGGCTGCAACCGCCAGCAACTCCGGTATTCTGGGCTCCGGCTGTCTCCAGGCCCCAAGAGAAGGCTAGGCCCCGGTGGGGGAAGTTGCACTTGCTTTATTGCTGTGTGCAGAATCTCTGTGCACTCTGCATAGACATGTAAACAAAGATCCTACACTGATAAATAGGAGGGACCTGCAACAGGAGATGATGCCTCAGCCTGCACCCCCCTACCAACTCCCTGTGTCTGTAAGTGAGACAGACGGAGAAGAAAAAGACACACTGGAGCCTGCAATGACAGACGTACTGAAGGAGTTAGATACAAGAAGTTGTGTAGAGATGCAAAGTGCAGAATGTGGATAACAGGGAACGGCTGAAGCTCTCACAGGAGGCAAAGACACAGGTAAATGTACATGCAGAGACCTGTCTAATGGAGCAGATTTAATGAAAAAAAAACTAGCATGATGAACCAAGGACACTTACTCATAGATCCAAGGACTGTGACTGTGGTAATCTTTTTATATTTGTTTTCCGTGGCCTCCTTCCTTCTAAACTCAACTTTCAAAATTATGCTCATGGGGGTTATTAGACCCCCTCTGTGCTGCATCTTCTCAGGCTGATACACTGCATCACCCCCCCCCCCTGCTTCAACCACACTTCTCCTTCCTCTTGTCTGATGTAATCTCAATGGGGCAGAAGAACAGAGTGGGAGTGGAAAGTGTTTCACAGTGTAACAGCCTGTGAAGCTGCAGCACTGAAGGGTTGTGGTAATGCTCCCCAGTAGCCCTTCAGGCTCATGAGCATTTTTTTACAAGTTCATTTTAGAAGTACCACAGGCGCCTGGATCTATGTGTAAGTGTCCCTGGTTTATTGTGCTTGATTGTGATGGAGATTTCCTATAACGGTATCCCATTTAAATAAAATAACATTACAGAACAATGGGGGGAATTAAAGTACATGTGAAGGAACAAAAAAGAAAACAAATAGAGCTGTTGGAAAGTTATAATACAATACCTGTCCTGTGTAGGCAAAGTCAAGGGCCTGCTTTAATCCAAGACTGGTGACACCATGTAAATTGACTTCATCGGCTTCACTTTCAACCATGCACAGACTGAACATTGCCTGTATACCAAATAAGATGCAGATTGGTGAACTGAGAAACATGTATTGCTAAATGGAGGACAAAACCATTTATTACTTTTTAGTTTTTTTGCAATTCAATATGGCACTTAAGAAAAAACATCTAATTTTCAGTGATACTTGAACATCCTTCTTCACAACAGGGCCCACACTCCAATTGCTTTTATAATGTCTTGTTTTATTTGTATGCATACACTATGATCTGTACAGCGCTACGGAATATGATTGAGTGATATAAATAAAGCTCTGTCCAGGTCATAAAAATATAAGATGATATGTAATTAGTTGTCATTTAAAATTTTGCTCCTCTTAGCAGAAAAATATTGTGGTCATGCACTATAATGAAGAATCAAAATGATACTGGCCCTTTAATAAGTCCAGGTCATGGTTGGGGGTAGTAGATTGATTATAGTCGATATTTAAGTGTAACATACCATGGAATATACAGGTGTGTATTTTGGGCTCCAAAATGGGTATTGTGGGAATACCAAGCCATATTTGTTGTATATTAAAAGGCCTTTTTTTATCAAGAAAACAAATTCTATATCTTTGGAAGAATAGGACCTAAGGTAAAGAATTGGGAGACAAGATTAGATCTTTTATGCTATGCAGAGTGACAGGAGGCAATGGATAAAGGTATAAAGCCAGAAAAGGTATGGGAGCTATGAATAAATATATCAGGATGAACTACAGTCGGCTGTTATTTTAAGAGTACTGTCAATTGGGTTTGTTGTGTAGGGAAAGGTATCAAGGAGAACCGGCAACCGCCAGACGGAGGGTTTGTGGGTGGGTGGGTGGTTGGGATAGTATAAGAAATATTAAAAATTGTATGTAATTATTACTTTAAGATATGTTGTTGAAATGATAATATGTTTGGAAAATAAATGTTCTCTTTTTGTATATTATAATAAAAAATATGTAAAAAAAAATGTTTGGCTGGTTGGTTGGTAGCAATGTATCCAGTATGGCAAGTGTTGTGTTGAGACACCACCTCAGTGAGCTAATGTGCAGTGATGGCAGTTACACACATCATTAATATGGTAACAGGGTAAGGCTACATTCACACTGCCGTACAGGGGACGTATAGATGGCAATGGGCAATAGGACATGTCCTATCTTTCCCCAGTATACAGCACCGTGCCCCATGTTTCTCTATGGAGAGGGGCAGGGGTGAGCGGCGCTCATCCCCTCCTCCTCTCCCCGGTGTCAACGTGTTCCCGCCGTGCTACGGTATAGCAGCCACAAGTTAGTGTGAATATAGCCTAAAACATTTTGTTAGATAATCACTGGGAGCAGAGCATAAGAGGGAGGAGCTATTACTGAAAACTGAGGATCACAGGATTTGAAGTATGTAGTGGCGGCCATTTTGGAGATAACTCCGCCTACTTTAGAATGCCCATAAAATTAATCATAAAAGCTCTGTTCTGTCATTTATGATAATTGAGTTGTGCTGGATTGCTTTATTTATAGCATTATGGGTTCATATTCAGATGTTCATATTCCTGGAATACCCCTTTAAATAAATAAAGCTTTATTAAGAGAAGCTACTTTACAGCCAATATACACCAGTAATACAGGATATGCTAAAAACTCTGCCTGCATTCAAAGCGATGCACTGATTCACTGGTGAATGTGGCATTTTGCCAGTGAAATATGCGGTTTGTCTGGAGGGATCTATTGGCCAATCACATTTGTCCCAAATCAGTCAGAAAATCATTCTTACTGTAGGTAATTAAATATATTTCTGCATAATTTCTGGTACTGGTATTTACATTATCTCTTAACCACTGAATTGGGATGCCCATCCTTTCTAGGAATAGGCTTCCTTGTACACCTGTACAAAATGGAGAAGCTGATGAAGGATGAGGTTCGTGAGCGCCTATATAGCACATATGGAAAACTTTATCTTTTTTTTCCACATATTTTATTTACTAAAATAATATTTCAGAGAACCAAGAAATATGACTATGCAGTAAATATTCATATTAAATCCACATATGGTGATCCAGGGATGGACTGCTACGCCTTTTCATACCATTGTTCACTGTATGGATTAGCATAGTAGAGATTGTGACTTGGAGATGTAGACAGATTAAAATTGGTCATAAATTTTGTGGTTTGTGCTTTCTGAAAACTTCTAGGAAATGGTTATGTTGTATACACCCTCTTGCTTTGTGGTAAATGAATCAACTAATATTTATTCGGAAGAACAATACTGCACACACAAGCCAAAGAAGAGTGTTTGCTTTTATTTGTGGTTGATAACTGTGCTCTACTGTGCAGAAAAACACCATTAAGGATGAAGTCTGTTAATTGATGTACTTTGCTTTCCTGCTAATCATGGCTTTTTACTGGATTAATGTTAACATATGTTATTATCATTAACAGAAGACGAAAAAATAGCTGTGACCTTTCATGGATACTGAAGTATAATGATCTATGAGATCATTATTCATGTTTTCCTGAAATTTTGTCTGTTGAAAAGTCTTATAAGCAATGCTTCATGGGAAAAGTTCCACAGATCAGCTCTACTCCAGAACCAAGAAAATTTCTCTCTAGTGCCACCTACAGTAACCTAACCAATTAAAGAAGCCGCAGGCAGCAGAACTGTGGACTTCCAGTGGAGTGGTGTTCCATGTCCCGCTGGCTTCCGGCAGATGGAGGTGGCTGTACAGTAATAACTGTATACCCGCCCCTCCATTATAACTATTCCCATATCAGTGTTTGGAGGGGCATCTGACAAAAACCAATAGGACACAGACATCGCAGGAAGTCCAGAGTCCTGATTCCTGGGGGTCACATGACCCATGGCTCCCAGCGAACTTTAACAGGTTAAGTATAGTACGGGAGACTCTATTAGGGTGTTATATTTAAACTATTAAAGTTTAATATAAGTGGTCGACCCATAGGCAAGGTTCTTTCCACTTCCAGTTCAACTAACTAGTTGTCTATTGCGATTCTTTTTATACTATGTTTACTTTCAAATGCTCATCGCCATGAAATGATGATCTAGATATAAATAGTACACAACCTTTTTCATGTTCATATTAGTTTCAAAGGAACAAGAGGTTGGTTGCTCCTATTTTTCTTTGAATAAATCTTCCATCACTTAATTGTATAAATTTAAACCTTTTCAAGTGTGACATGCAGCATGGAACTATGTGCATGCAGATTGGCAAAGACATTGGCCCACATTTTTTCATACGTATTATGTACTGTAAATGTACTATGTACTGTACTATGTGCAGTTTGCCTGTGGAATGTGCAGAGGGCGACAGATTAACCCCTTAACCCCGAGGCCCTTTATTCGTTTTTCAATTTTGATTTTGTCACTCCCCACCTGCAAAAATCTATAACTTTTATACACTGCTCAAAAAATTAAGGGAACACTCAAATAACATATCCTTGATCTGAATGAAGGAAGTATTCTCATTGAATACTTTTTCAGTACAAAGTTGAATTTGCTGACAACAAAATCACAAAAAAAATCATCAAAGGAAATCAAATTTATTAACCAATAAAGCCCTGGATTTTGAGTCACCTACAAAAGTAAAGTTGCAAAACACACTACAGGCTGAACCAACTTTGAACTAATGTTCATAAAACAGTCAAAATCAAAATGAGGCTCAGTATTGTCTGTGGCCTCCACATGCCTGTATGACCTTCCTACAAAACCGTGTCATGCTCCTGATAAGGTTTGAGAGATCTCCTCCCAGACTGGGATTAAAGCATCTGCCAACCGCTGGACAGTCTGCTGATGTAGCAAGACATAGGGGCTTATTTACTAAGGGTCTGCAGACTTTCGTCTGACTCTCTGACTTGTTTGGGTTTTGCATGGCTGTGACAGGTATTTAACAGAAGATGGTGTCGCACCCAATCGGATTGTAGAGCAGCTGCGCTGGCTTTCATGCAACAGAAATGGGGGGGCACATCGGACGATCCGACTGATTCGGACTCAGCACAGGATTTAACTTTCAAATTGTGTTGCAAGACCAATCACTTACATCCACCAGGAAGAAGAAGGTGAACTCTGTCAGACCTGAGCGGGGAAGCGACACATGCAGGATATCGGGCGCACGATATTAATGAATCGCAGCACAGTGCATTTTCAGACAGTGCACTTTCTGTGAAGTAAATGTGCCCAATAATGTCGCAGATGTGCTCAATCAGATTCAGGTCTGGGGAACAAGCGGGACAGTCCATAGCTAGCTATCTCTGGCGAGCACATGGAGGTCTGTGTGGCCCTTCAAAGAAATGCCACCCCACACCATTACTGACCTTTTGAAGACATATACTTGAAGATTTAAAGGGCAAGTGCACCGCTAATTCTAGGAATGGACTAAAAGTCGGCCTCTCCCAGCATTCCCCGCCGGATTTTTGTGATATATGCCTCAGAGAAAGCTTGTTTTGTGCCCTAGTGCCTGTCTGCTGATTTGCTGTTGTGACCCCGGTTTTGTTCCTGACTTTGACTCCGTGCTGCCTTTCCTGACCTCCTGCTTTGTTCCTGACGTTGATCCCGTGATGCCTGTCTTGACCTCCTGCCTGCCCCCGACCTTGATTGTGCCTCACAACTTTGTACTACGCCTTGGCCACCACCACGGTCAAAGTTTCGCCTGTAGAGCGACCTGGTGGTACCCCGCCGCAGCAAGTCCATCCCACTTTGCGGCAGGCTTTGGTGAAGACCAGGTGTCAATGAGACTCTGCTCCCAGTTGTCGGCTTACGCCATCGCTTACGGTGGTACAAAGTTGGATCAGCCTGTAGTGTGTTTTTCCACTTTATGTGAGTGACTCTAAATCCAGGCCTCTATTGGTTAATGAATTTGATTTCCATTGATGATTTTTTTGTGATTTTGTTGTCAGCACATTCAATTTTGCACAGAACAAAGTATTCATTGAGAATATTTCATTTAACACTTGCAAACTGTTACCGGTGGGTGTTTGCTGCAATATTGTTGCAACCTTGTATGGAGAGGGCTCAGCCTAGGAGCCCTCTCTATACAGCAGCAGCCCACATGGGATTACATGTTGGTAAGGGGTTAATCAAAACTAGAGCACGGTCTTCATTAATCTGGTGCACCATGCACTGTTCTGGAAATGTGCACCATTTTTTTGGGTGTATTTTGTTCATGCTGCAAAATTGAGGCACATGTCAGTAATAAATGGTCACATGTCATTGATACGGACACTTTATAAAAACAAGTCAGACAAAAAACTGGCCCACATTTATTAAGGCATTTGTGGAGTTTGCCTCTCGCATGTGTCGGGTGCACCAGATTATTAGGTGTGCCATAAACTCCATCTAAGAACTACCATGCCCCTTTATGTGCACAATTTATTAATTGCAACATCACATTTGTGATCTAATTGATCGTGTGTAAAATTAATGTAATGTCCAGTATGTAGGCTCTATGACTAAAACTAGGATAAGTAGGCATTTATCTGATGTAGAATAATGTGGTTAACAACACTGCAATAACAAGACATTTTTGGGAAGTTCCTTCAGGGAACTGTAGTTCTTTGTCCTTTAGTGCAATAGAAAAAGCGACTAAAGCAAATCAGGCAGCGATCATAAAAGAAAACCCCGATGGGTTAAATAAAGAACAAGAAGGTATACTCCTCTTCTGGCGATTCATCATCGAATCTTGGTTTATAAATATTTGGAATCTACAGTACCAAAATTATGATGCACATATACTTATCTTGTTATATATATATTCTTTAAAGTACCATATATACTCATGTATAAGCCGAGTTTTTCAGCACAAAAAATGTGCTGAAAAACCTCACCTCAGTTTATACGCAAGTCAATAAAAAGAAAAAATCTTACATACTCACCTTCCTGTGCCCCCGATGCTCGGTGCGAGTCAATTGAAAAAAAAAAACCAAAAAAAAACTGTAACTGTAACAGCCGGCATAGATGCACTCTATGGGCTGGCGCACACACTATGATGTCATCAGCAGCGACACCGCCCCATCATAGTGTGCACTGACCGGCAGATCACATAGTTGAGTCTCTGCCGTGGGCCAGGCTAGTACAGGATACCTGTGGGGACAGGAGCATAGTGGAGCCGTGCCGAGTATCGGGACCACCTGAAGGTGATTGTGGAAGTTTTATTTTTGTTCATGTGCTTGGAAAACTGCGGGCTGACTGGCTATTAAAGGGGGCTGGCTGGCTGTATACTTAAGGGGGCTAGCTGGCTATATACTACAGGGGGCTGGCTGTCTATATACTGGGAGGCTGTGACCAACGCATTTCCCAACCTTGGATTATACTCAAGTCAATAAGTTTTCCCAGTTTTTGGTGGTAATATTAGGTACCTCGGCTTATACTCAGGTCGGCTTATACTTGAGTATATACGGTATGTGTGGTAAGTGGCCCTGTTTTTATAAACGGTATGTGCATAATATTATGGTATTTATTCTGTCAGTAATAATTTAATGAATGAGAATGTGTGGTACAGCATACACTCATGAAATAAAGACTCAGCTCTGGCACGGATTGTCTTGGCGGATCATGAGATGGAAGTAGGAGGAGAGTTTAAGTTGGGCTGGCAGTATTATACACTAACTCATGTGCAGGCTGCATATGTGTTATAGGGCATTGTAGCTTAGCAAATTGTTTTGTGGGAAGTAATTAAAGGGAAACAGTCAGCATAAAATTGATCTAATTTACCTGTAATTTGGTTGTATAATGTAAAGGAGGCGGAGAGTTTAACAATGAAGTCAAGCTTTCCTCACTTCCGAATGCCCTCGTCACTGTAATTGATGGCCCTACATCTAGACACATCACTAACCAGATCTCCTTCATACTGAGGCGAGGAGAGATTGACTTCAATACTGAGGTCTCCGAGATCTCACTTCAAACTTGATTTTCTAAAAGATGCCATTACACTGAGCCATGAAAGAAACATGACCTGGAAGGTGTTAATCTGCTTCACAACATACTGGTAATGGTTTATTAGGTCAATATGATGACAGGTTCCCTTTAAGGATAATGTGCATGTTACGTGTATTTTTATGGTCAGGAGTGATTGTAGTCATATGTAGTCATTTACAGTTTCTGACAGTCTTGCTGGCATCTCTGTGTATACAGAAATAGCAATTATCAAGTTGGACAGCCCACTGGACTCCTAAGCAAGAAGCAAGCAGTGATTTACATGGAAAAAACACTAGCAATACTGAATATTTATACACAATATTATATATCAACCTACTTAGCTCCTTCTACTCTATAACATGCTGCTGAGAAATAGATCTGCATGTTAGGTACTAGATTTTCAAATCTACATGAGTAATTTACATAAAGGTATGTGAAGTCTTACCCGAAAGTAATCACTACAGGCTGCCAACACAGCCTTATGTGCATGAAACTTCTGCTCTTCAGCAACGAGTGTGACATCACACAATATTCCATCAGTTCTCTGTTGATTTAATGCAGATAGAACAGCATCTTTGTGTGACATGGACTGGCAATGCCTCTGACCTGTCAGCATTTCTTGAACACTGTAAAGGAAAATTAGGGAAGGTAATCAACAAACATTATTCCAAATAATAAGATATTCATAAAATTATGAAAAAAAAATCAGACATGAAAAAACTGCTCTATTACATAGAAAACATATGGCATGTGCTAACAACTGAAACAGCTAAAAAGAGACATTTCTGGCAAAGCTATAGAACATAGCAGACCTGCCCGATAGCTGTGGTTCTGACACCTGATCCCTATTTCATTACCTCCATGATGATGTATAAATAGATATGTCTAGCCAACTTATCGTTCATACAGTGTATGGATGCAGCTGCACTGCATGGACTTCCATATATTTATCACATTGGGGCAAATTTACTTACCTGGTCCTGTCGCGATCCCCGATTCGGACAGTCCGACGAAGATGAAGTCCGGTGCGATTCACGTAGCTCGTGTGCCCGAGTTCCTGCATCCGTCGTTTCCCCGCCGAGGTCCGCCGGAGTTCACCTTCTTCTTCCCGGTGCTTGTAAGTGCGTGTCTTGCGACACAATTGCAAATGTTAATCCGAATCCGACGGGATATCTGACGGCCCGCCCCCCGATTTGTGTAGCGTGCATTCCGGCAATGATGCGCCAAAATCCGATCGTGTGCGCCAAAATCCCCTGTTAAATGCGGCGCAAAACAGAAATCGTCGGGAAACCCGATGAAAATGCGCTCCGAGGACCCTCAGTAAATGAGCCCCTATGTGTCCCAATTCTGGCAGAAAGTCCAGAGACGGGAAGAGTCTTTTGCTATAGTAAATGTGACATGTGGGTCTGGGAAAAAGCAAAGCTGGTGGAGGAGATTTATGAGCCTTTTCCAGCAGAAAACTGGCATCGAAGGCTTAATAAATCTCCCCCAATGTATGGACAGATTAAGGAATGACATAGATTCAAAAGAAAAGATGATCCAGATTTGTTATTTAAGGGGGCATACAATTACTTACTAAAATCGACATGGAGGATATGACCACTGGTAGGGCCACTTATGTTTTGATTTACTTGCAAGAACTTACATGCACCAGGAAGAAGAAGGTGAACTCTGCTGGATATCAGGGGCATGACCTTAGTGAATCCCGGCAGACCTGAATCCTCGTTGGACTATGCGCCGCTGAACGCAACTGGACCGGGTAAGTAAATGTGCCCCTTTGTGTTTGGTGGTGTTGGTGGTGTACCCTAAAAGACACAATTGCCTCCCAATTGTCCGTTTTCCCTATCCCCCACAACCGCATTTCTAAGTGCGATCTGTTAGTAGTAGTAGTAGTAGCATGGAGGAGTAGCAGTAGCGTGGAGAAGTAGTAGTAGCATGGAGAAGTAGTAGTAGTAGTGTGGAGGAGTTGTAGTTGTGTGGAGGAGTAGTAGTAGCATGGAGGAGAAGGCATTCTGTAAAGTAGTAGGCATTCTGTGGAGGAGGAGTAGTTCTGTGGAGGAGTAATAGTAGCATAGTGGAGGAGTATTCATTCTGTGGAGGAGTAGGAGTTCTGTGGAGGAGTAGGCGTTGTATGGAGGAATAGGCGTTGTATGGAGGAATAGGCGTTGAGTGTAGGAGTAGGCGTTGTGTGGAGGATTAAGCATTCTTCTGTGGAGGAGTAGGCGTTCTTCTGTGGAGTTCTGTGTACTATCCCCCCCCCCTCCCGGTCATGTCTCAGGTGACCCCCAGTAACTATGCCCCTCAGATCCCTGATTTTACTGGCAGTCCTGGGTTACGCAGAGACACAGCAGGGCTCAGACCAGTGGATTTTTGTTTTTCAGTGGAAGTTCTGTTTTTAGTGAGGACAAAATTGGTCTGAATATATCCCAGACCAATCTCTACAATGCACAATATGTTGCCCAAAACCCCACTTCTTTTTATGCACAACCCCACAGGTGGACTCCAGGCAGTGAAGCAGAGATTGAGAAATATTGGGGCATAGCGTTTCTTATGGGACTGGTAAAGAAGCCCACAATTAGGGACTACTGGAATTGCTGGAAAAGTAGTCTGGGATTTAGTACACAGTGGTAAAAAATTTTAATGACAATGCATTTCATCCCTGTATTGGTGTCTTCATCAGGTCAGAGTCTTCAGGAGGATCCTGCCCGGAGAGTGGCAGAGATGATTCTCTGGCTGATGTCCAAACCGGAATCCGAATGCCGCAGGTAGACGACTGCGTGCTGGCAGTTGACGCGATTTGAACAGGAATATTGCAAACACTTACCGTTAACACCCGCGATCGGTGCTAGCAGCATTGCCGGCGGCTTCAAAAAGATGGTAGTGCATGGGCACCGCCATCTTGACGCGGATCGTCGCTCCCCGTGACGTCATCGGGGAGTGGCATGACAGCCTCGGGTCTAACGAAGACACGAGGCTGTCTTGTTTTAACCCATTCATGAATGAGGATGAAAATCCCCATATACTGCCATGCTGTAGTATGGCAGTATATTATAAGATCGATCAGACAACCTAGGGTTAAAGTCCCCTAGGGAGTCTGAAAAATAGTAAAAGTAAAAAAAAAAAAAATAAAAAATGATAATAAATAAATACAAAAATTCAAATCACCCCCCTTTCCCTAGAACTTATATAAATATTAATAAACAGTAAAAATCATAAACACATTAGGTATCTCCGCATCCAAAAATGCCTGATCTATCAAAATATAATAATGTTTTTCACAGCGTTTTACCCCATAGCGGAAAATAGCGCCCAAAGTAAAAAATGGCACTTTTTTTGCCATTTTTGAAAAATATTAAAAAAACAATAAAAAGTGATCAAAAGGTCCTAAAAATTATAGCAGTGAAAACGCTTTCAAAATTAGCAAAAAAATTACACCACCCACATCTCCGTACACCAAAGTATGAAAAAGTTATTGGCGCCAGAAGATGGCAAAATTAAAAATAAAAATACAGGAGGTTTTAATTTTTGTAAATGTATGAAAACATTATAAAACCTATACAAATTTATTATCCCCATGATCGGGGTGAACAGTGAAAGCTGTAAAATCTAAGCCCACAAGAAAACGTCGCAAATGCGTTTTTTCACTGCATTTGGATTTTTTTTCCCGCTTCCCAGTACATGGCATGGAATATTAAATACCGCCACTTTAAAGTGCAATTTGTTACGCAAAAAATAAGCCATCACAGAGCTCTTTATGTGTAAAAATTAAAAAGTTATAGATTTTTTGAAGTGAAAAAACTAAAAAGGGCCAAGTCGTTAAGGGATTAAGGAGCTAATATCCAGTCACAGTGATAAATTAGTTTTTTTTCTAGACTGAGTGGTATCATGGACCCATAATCGCAAGAAAGGGCGCGGTAGGAATAGAATCAAATAATAAACACAGAATCGTTTGTTCTTTCTCCTGACAATTGCTGTTAATGACGCATGCACCCTGCACTCTCACCTTATATCTATAATTACTTTAACATATGTTAGAAGATCTGATGTGAGAGCATTTACATTCATTTGCACATCAACGTAACCAAACATCATTTCCATTTTACAGGTCATAGGCGTGACAGCTGACAGCCGCTGCTTCTGGTACCGGCTCCGTTCGTGAGCCGGTGCCAGAAGAAGGACGTCATAGTGCGTCCTGGTGTGCTAAGTATCTAGCCACCGGGATGTACTATAACAGCCAGGTGCGTCTAGGGGTTAAAACATGCGGTTTAAAACACAATGCAACAGCTGAAGAGAGATTTGCCATATGTTAACGTTGTGTGAATAAACAACTGTTAACAAATGCATTAACATTGCATTGCATTCCTTTTTAAACGCAAATGTTAACAGCAATTTCATTAAGTAAAGCTCTACTCTGCTGCGGCATTGCGTTTTAAAACGCATTTGTTAAATGCCACATGTTTGACGGCACCCTGAAAGAGATTAAGTCAATGTTTTAACCTATGGACAACCCAGAGTATGGACTTCATCACCATTAGCTGCCAAATTATTTAAACAATCTTGGTTACCCATCCCATGTGTTTCCATAGAAACACATATGTGGAGCCCAGCCCCCCACATTTACAAATGCAGCACTAGCAGTACATGTACTCTGAAAGAGGTTTCAATTAAGAACAATTTAATTGAGGTTGACAAGCTCTAAGAGTTCGGAAAAGATGCAGGGCACATTTACCTGAGGCATATCTCAGAAGGCATCGTCCAGGTCGCTTCCTCTGAGTCTTCACACTTAGGAGTTAGAGAAGGAACAAGCAACCATTCCAGCTGTAACCAAATATAGTAAATCATTAGAAAAAAATAGAATTTGTAAAAACATTATTAGGTAAAACTGAAAAAAAGATGCTCTGCTATGTTAAAAAACATTGAATTTCAGATGGATAATCTGTGTTTATTTTTTTTAATATTCCTCATGAAGCACCAACATAGTTTCCATGCTGCACTTAAATGGCCATTATTTGTAGTCCCCAGTGGGGCTCACAAACTGGTTTGTTAATCTCCTAAACATTTGTTCCAATTTTATAGGAAAAAGGTAAAACTATTAGACCAATGTATAAATACTTTGCAGTACATGTAAGATCTATACAAACTGCTTTAGGTTCTGTTAAACTAATACAAAAATACAGAATGTAAACAACACAGGGGCAATGCAATTAAGTTTAGTGAACACTGTCATCTGTTTGAGGGTGATACCACACATGCCGTTTTTAGTCCGCTTTTAAGCCTGCGTTTTTAGTCCATTTAAAAACGCATCAGTTTTTGACAGTTTTTGTCAGTTTTCCCAATTATCGTAATAGATAAACAGGTTGTGAGCAGCCAAATACATGGTAAACGGCCCAAAACAGATGCGTTTTCAAAAACGCAAGCGTTTTTTAAACGGACTGAAAATGCATGCTTAAAAACGGATCAAAAACGCCATGTGTGGCATCACCCGGAGGAGGAGCAGAACTTCTTAATGATATGTCCCCACCAATTATGATCCACACCTGCTTTTGGCTTCAAAAACTGCATCAGAAAAACTGAATGCGTGGATTCATCCTTAAGCAAACAAAACTAACAGCACCCCCAGGTAGGGTATGACATATCCTTACTACAATTCCTTCTTTCATGTTTTCTTTCTACCATTTACCTAAAAGGCAAAATTCCTGCTGAGTCGTATGCAAAAGAAACATGTGGTTTGAAAGATTACATTCTTAATAAAAATGACCTCTGACTGCTATAAAGACCAGTATAGATTAGTCTGAAACGGTGCTTCACCATTAGCCTTTTAAAAGAACCATTCTCTGCTTATTTGCATGAGATAATTTTTAGTGGGGAGGTAGGGTGGTAAATGTTTCCAGAAATGAAGGACGACTAGATAGAGTGCTGGTAGTCTTATCTGGTGAGAGGGACGCTTTAAAGGAATGTGATTTTAGATGGTGACAGGTTCCAATAGTCTATGCTATGCTGATTTTAAAATATGCCTTTGTCAGCATTCTAAATCATTTCAGTAGTTTATAAAAGTTTAATTCATATTACCTGGCAACCTGACAGCAGCATGTGGTGAGTCTGGGGGAAGAGCAGCTGCAGCCTGTGTGTGCCTGTGTCAGTCTTCCCTCCTCCACACTCATGCAGCTCCCTCTCTCCTCCCACTTCCAGTCATGTGCATTGAGCAGGCAGGAGAGGGAGAGGGATAGTGTTTAGGAGAGGAAGAATGCATGAGGAGACACAGGCACAAACAGGCTGCAGCTGCCCATACTGGGATTTACCACATGCTGCTGGAACGGAGACAGGTAATGTGAATCAAATTATTAAAAAAACTACTGAAATAATTAACAATAGTAGTTTTAAAGCATAACATAGGCTATTGAAACCTGTCACCAGCTAAAAATGACATCCCTGGTGACAGTTTCCCTTTAAGCCAACTAAATAAGGGGGACAGATAAACAACCTGTGAAAAATGAAAGTCAACTCATAGCCAGGCAATAAGATTCTTACTTTATTTGTAAATAGATAACTACTACTGAAGTATAACATCAGTAATGTTTTGTACCTGCATAATTAATCCTGCAATTGATAATTACATTTATGCATATAGGGCATGGTTAATGTACCCTAAAGGACCTAAGAAATAGTGAAAAAAAAAAGGAAAAAAAGTTTAAAAAATGTAAAAAATGTATAAAATATAAAAAATTCGAATCACCCCCCCTTACCCTAGAACTGATATAAAACATAATAAACAGTATTGGCGAGTCCCAAAATGGCCAATCTATCAAAATATAAAAACGGTTATTGCCAGTGTTAACCTCCGAAACGGGAAATGGCACCCAAATGTCTGAAACTTTTACACCTTTATACATGACATAAAAAGTGATCAAAATGTTGCACAGTCCTCGCTCAGTTTTGGCTTGTGATTCCAAGTGGCTAGTGAGTTTAAGTGGAGTTGAAAAAAGCGGAGTTTTGTGTGTGTTAAAAGTGAATCTGTTGTTTGGGTGATTGTGGACTGAGTATATAGGTAATAGCAAGGCACTTCTCTTAGTGTCACAATTTAAATAGATTTTTTTTTCCTTTCTTTGCCTGGTCGGCTAATTGGGAGGAGGGATTAGTGTTCACACCTGATAACTTAAGGTCTAGCAACTCACTTTTGAGCTCGCTCAGTTTTGGCTTGTGATTTCGTTCGCGAGCAGGGGAAATAATGTTATTCTGGTCACCTAGCAACCCTTACGTTTAAAACGCATTGCACTCGCATTGCACTTGCAATGATTGCGAGTGCAATGCGTTCTTGATGCATCTCCATAGACTTGAATGGGGCGTGAAAAACGTGCGTGACCCGCAAAAATAGAGCATGCTGCGATTTTGACGCGCGTGCAAACGAACGCAAGCACGTGCGTTAAAAACCACGCTAATGGAGAAAGACCCATTGAATACAATGGGACAGAGTGCAATGCGAGTTCTGAGCGTCAAATGCACGCGCAGAACTCGCGCGTGAAAAACGCCAGTGGAGAAGGGGCCTAACTCTCTGTAGTGCAGTTGGGTGTTTTACACCAGTCAAGGGACATGACCAGGTGGGAAATAGACAATAATCTGACCATTGCGCTTAATTTCGATTTTGTATTCACACCTCTGATGAACTGTTGCCCACAATCGCAACAGGGAAACATGTTAGGTGTATCCATGTCCTTACTGACATAATGTTTTTTTTAGAACAGAAGAAAATAAATAAAATTAAAACAATAATTATTAGACCATCCGGAGTTGTGGTTTTGCATTGAATTTGGTTTTATGGACATATTGTCCGTGATTTATGCACTCTAGTGGACTGAGATGCAGTACCTTACAGATGTAGTACCTACAGTACTCTTTTTGCATTAATTATATAGAGTGGGACCCCTGCATACATCTATAACACTTACTTGGTAGACTTTGTATCTTTACCATTACAGTCTATGGGGGATATTTATCATACGCCAGCGTATGATAGCCCCGCCGCTGCGAATTCGCAGCCCGATACATGAAGAGGCTTCTGCCTCTTGATGTATCGGGCTACCAGATGCGCCTGGCGTAGAAAAAAACGCAACCGGCGACTTTTCACTTTTCACTTTTCACAGTAACGCCCCGCGCCGGCCCACTCCAGTCCGGCCGCGCCCCCCGCTCGGCCGGCCGCGCCCCCCCCTTCACGCCCCACTGGCATGAAGGTGGCGGATTGTGAAAAATAATCGCAAAAGCTAGCAATAAGCTACCATTTGCGATTATTTCAGGGCCTCTGCGCCACTGGCGGTGCGCAGAGGTCCTGATAAATATCCCCCTATATCTCTATATCTATGCATTAGGGACCCCCTCTGTTTAAGTGATACACGTCTCTGGTCCAAGCCTGTATTTAGAAATAAAATAGAAATGGCTTCTGTGTCCTATTTAAGCCTAACTTTTGTATTTTAAATATCTCAATAAAATATAGATGTTTTAAGTGATCCTCACTACAGGCAGTTGTATATTGTTGTTATGCTAGTGCAGTGGTGGCGAACCTATGGCACGGGTGCCAGAGGTGGCACTCAGAGCCCTTTTTGTGGGCACCCGGGCCATTGCTCCAGCACACCAGATGGAACTCAAAGAATTTTCCTGCAGTTCCAAGCAACTTAAAAGATGCTGCTTTCAGTCATATTTTGATACTTACTTCGCTACTTGGGACTCTAGGAAGAGGGAGAATTAGACAGGGTCGAATTATTTTTGGAGGACCTCTTGCTGGCCCCATGATTCTCTGTGTACAGAGGGACACTGGAAAGAAGCTAAAATGATGAAAATCTTCCATCTTTCTACTGTGTTGCTGTCCTCAGGAGGCCAGTATGATGAAAGTTGTTGAACAGGGAGCAACAAGTTACTGCTATAATTTTTGGTTGGCACCTCGCGATAAATAAGCGGGGTTTTGGGTTGCAGTTTGGGCACTCAGCCTCTAAAAGGTTCACCATCACTGTGCTAGTGTATAAGGGGCCTTAGAGAGGTCTACATAAAGACATGCCCACAAACATCACATCTTTACAACATCAACTAATGCAACATACACAAGATTGGTCTAAAATTACTCAATGATGATCAGAGACACTCATAAAGTCAAACAGAAAATGATTACTTCTGCCAAAGATGGTTCTACAAGCTACTGATTTATGTATGACAGAATCTTAAACCATTGAGAAAATCAAATCATATGATTTTTAAATAATTAAAATTAATTAATTTTTATTTTATTGCCAGAAATTAGTATTTGATACATAGAAAAACAGAACTTTAAGGGGTATTCTGACAAATACAAGTTTCTTATATGTACTCAGGATAACAAAAATGCAGCATTTCACATATATAAGTCCAACCTGTCTCTATCTGTCCTAGACACGACCCTGTAACTTCTGACTTAGGGCTGGCCCCATCTTGGATTTCTGTGTGACATTGTGGAGTTGAGATTTCTGTCTCTTTCTGCTGGAGAATGTAGCCACGCCCACTGCACGTAGCACAGAGACACTTACATCCTGCCAGGAGATTGTCACGAGAGAGAGGCTGCGAACTACAATATACAAGGAGATAAGTGATACGGGGGAAGGGGGATGCAGGCACATATCTGTGATATATAGCAGAGCCCACAGTGTAACAGTGTAAAAGTCTGTCAGCCTCTTTCTGTCAGCCTTTGTGTAATCTCATGCATCTCTGATCTGTCACATATCTCCTTCAGTGTCAGTGTGTTAGTACAATGTCAGAAGCCAGATGAAAGTGTATATATCCAAACAGTGTACACGAGGTGTAGTCAGCTCACCTGGGACGTGGTCGACACAAGGATAGCACAAGGATAGCACGGTTACCTCCAGCTTCCGTGGAGCAATCAATGTAAGTCCAAAACACCGGCTCAAGGGAAATGCGCTCAACTCCAGTTGTGGTAAAAAATATAAATTCTTTATTGAAATCTTCTATTGTGTCATATAAAAGATAAAAACATAGGCACGGATAGCACTGAGTCAAAAAATACAAGTCTACGCGTTTCGGATGAAAGCTACATCCGACGAAAGTGCAGCCGCAGGGCCCTTAGTAAATGAGCCCCATTGTACTTCATGTTGGTGTTATGTTTTTCATTAATTTATAAAACAAAATGGATATTTGGCAAAATTATACATTTTCCTGACACATTGTCATAACACTTTGTAGGATGTTCATATCAATCATACTTATGATTGACCTGCTCAGCTTCACTTTGACCCAAGTTAAACCCATTACTCAATTTAAAAAACTACAACCCTCAACATTAAAAAAAAAACTTTGTATGAAGTTTGTTTTACAGGTGCAATTTTAAAATTTAAATTTTTCATCGTAAAAGTATTCAAAAAATGTACAGGATCTGGTGCTAGAAGCATTAGTACTGCACATGTCGACAAGTCATTGCCGACCATGCAGTATTTTTATGTCAAATGTCAGGAAGGTTAATATTTTGTACAGAAACCTTTTTTTCTAAATACAGGCAGTCCCCGGGGTTACTACAAGATTGGGTCTGTGGTTTGTTCTTAGTGAGTTTGTTAAAAGTCGGAACTGTATATATTTTCATTGTAATCCCAGCCAGAACTTTTTTGGTCTCTGTGACAATTGGATTTTAAAAATGTGGGTTGTCATAAGAATCAAATAACACTCAAAGCTTCTTACAGACACCTTTGATAATGTTCTCGGTTATTGTAGCCTAGGACTAAAAGTACAATAAATTACCGATATCCAGAGGTCCGTTTGTAACTATGGGTCGCATGTAAGTCGAGTGTTCTTAAGTAGGGGACCGCCTGTACAGAGTAAGACATAGTTGTACTTCTTGTCCAAGTTTGCACACAGTTTTGGCCTACTCCTCCACACAGATGATCTCCAGCTCTTTAGGGACTGTCGCTGGGCAACACTGAATTTATAGAGCTACTCCTTAATTGCCATGGCTTTATGTTTCGGGTCACTATCAAGCCAGAAGACTCAGCCACAACCCATTTCTATGCTCATACTGAGAGATTTAGGTTGTTAGCCAAAATCTCACCATACATGGCCCCATACATCCTCCCTTGAATATGCGATGCAATGATCTTCTCCCCTTTGAAGAATAACAAGGATAATAAGGTTTCGACCCTCATGCTTCATGATTAGGATTGTGTTCTTGGGTTTTTTCTCAGCCTTCTTCTTACTCTAAATGTAGCGTGTGGAGTTGATAACAAAAAGTTTTTGGACAGGGAGTGGTCTAGCGGAGCATGCGGTGAGTCACACATTGCGGAGCTGCCATACGAACTCCAGCTATTATCCTGCCACCAGGCTCAACAGGTAAAAAGACCTAACCTGCCGAGGTCTGTGACCTCCTGCTGCCGATCCGTCAGGGCCCATTCCATCCAGAGACGTCAGTCACACTAAAACTGACCGAGTGCTGAAGATCCAAATGGCGCCGGCTTCTCTGCTGCATCCACTCTCGCCACCAATAGAAAGCAGAGGGAGATAGCAGAGAGGCTAAAGAGATTTGTGAGGAGGGAGAGTGATCTTCCAGGGAACCCCAGTAGCTATAGCCTTCCCACGATCCAGGGAGGCATCAGACCCAGTATTAGAGACTGACACGTTTGATGATCAGGTGATGGAGGTATGTCCTAGCCCCAGAGCTGCAAAGAAGTCTCCCCCCACCTGCTGAACAGTATTCTGTAGAGGATGTGCTGAAGGCGGTCTCCAGGTTAAATTTATCCATTACATCCAGGGGCGGACTGGGAATTTAAAGTGGCCATGGAAAAAACTGTAACGTGCCCCATTGGGTGGGCGGGGTCAAAACAAGTAGGCGTGGCCATGCAATGTCGATGTAGTTCCTAAACCCCACACAAACTCTTGATAGATGGTCTAAATTAACATGTACAGCCCAGTGAAAGAGACTCATACTGCCTCCCTTATACAGTAATAAAGCTTATTTTTTTAAGAACACAACTTAATACTGACTTATATTTGTACAAAAAAAACAATACAATACCTTCTCCAATAAATAAGAATATAACTACTACAATACTGTGCCTTAGGTACGAGAATATAGTTACTATAATACTGCCCCCTATGTAGAAGAATATAATTACTATAATACTGCCCCCTATGTTCAAGAATATGATTACTATAATACTTCCAAAAAATAATAAAATAATAAAATCCACTCATAAAATATGTTTGACCCAATATCGTAGACTTCAGGTTTATGTAGTTTTATGTAGTTAATTCTGTCACCACTACCTGTTGTAGCAGCTCACAGCCTTTATCTAGTCATACATTAATCATTCTAAAATCATATTGTCTTTATTATGTAAATGAGGCTGGGAACATGGAGAGAGAAAGTGATGTCATCCCTGTTACCCCTCCCCTCTCCTCCCCTGCTCTTGTCTGTGTGTAATGTATAGTAAAGCTAGTGCCTGTTGCTAGTGCCTGTGCTTTACCTGCTGACGTACTGTGTTCTGCTATACACATGTGTGACACAGACATCAGCTACAAAATTGCCTGACATGTTCTGCTATACATATGGCTGCATCCTGGAGCAGATGTATCTAATACACACATGTGCAGGGAGAGTGGCCACCAGCACCAAAAAGTACATAGAGGAGCCAGCAAAAGGAGTGTCACATCATTATGTCAGTCATGTGTATTGAGTATCTCATACACACCCAGGCTGCAGGGGGCGCCAGCTCCAGGAAGCACATAGAGGAGCCAGCACCAGGAGTGTCACACAATTACAAAGGTTGTCAGTCATGTGTATAGGAGTATCACATACACACAGGCTGCAGGGGGCATGGCTGCCAGACCAAGGAAGCACATCGAGGAGCCAGCATCAGTAGTGTCACATCCTTACATAGGCTGTCAGTCATGTGTATAGGAGTATCTCATACACACAGGCTGAAAGGGGAATGGCCATCAGAACCAGGAAGCACATAGAGAAGCCAGCACCAGGAGTGTCACATCATTATGCAGGCTGTCAGTCATGTGTATAGGAGTATCTCATACACACACAGGCTGCAGGCGGCGAGGCCGCCACAACCAGGAAGCACATAGAGAAGCCAGCACCAGGTGTGTCACATCATTATCCCCTTACTGATGCGTAGTATATTACACGCTGACTGCGGGTGAATGGAGAGGGCTCACAGGCTCAGCCCTCTCCATAGCCGGTAAGTGTTTGCTGCATATCGCTGTCCACCACTGTCAGCAAAGCTGAAAATCTGAAAAAGTTATTAGCACCAGAAGATTGCAAAATTTATAATTTTTTTTGTACAGGTTTTAATTTTATGTATGAAAATGTTATAAAACCTATACAAATTTGTTATTCCCGCGATCGTACTTAACCAAAGAATAAAGTAGACTCGTCATTTGGGGCGCACAGTGAAAGCTGTAAAATCCAAGCACACAAGAAAACGGTACAAATGCATTTTTCACTAATTTCACTGCATTGGATTTTTTCCCCAGTTCCCATTGTGCAACATGGAATACTAAATACCGTCAATTTTAAGAGCAATTTGTTACGTAGAAAACAAGCTATCAAACAGCTTTTTACATTACAATACCATATAATAACATACATAACAATAGATTTTTGAAGGTGGGGAGTAAAAAATGGAAATTCAAAAACAAAAAAGGGCCTGGTCGTTAAGGGGTTATACAGGCTGTCAGTCATGTATATAAGAGTATCTCATATACACAGGCTGCAGGGGTCGTGGCCGCCAAAACCAGGAAACACATAGTGGAGCCAGCACCAGGAGTGTCACATCATTATACAGGCTGTCAGTCGTGTGTATAGTTGTATCTCATAAACACATAGGCTGCAGGGATTAAGTTTACAGGCATGTAGCGGGACAATGAAGGGATAGGGGCAATGCTTTCTAATGCAGTTTATGAAAATATATTTAGTTTTGGGGGATAAATTTGCTTGACAGGTTCTCGTTGATAATCCCTTATAAAATTTTAGGCAGTGCAAACTGCACTGACTAAATATGCAATATTACAATTTAAAAAAACAAACAATCTTAACTCTTGGCAAATCCCTAAAATACTGACAATCCCTGATGAAATGGCATAACAATGGGGATATTGCAATATAAAAGATCAACCAGGATCAGTGTAACCTCCTCAGATTTGTTTAGTAAATGTGATTCCTAAAAGAATGTGTATTGTGTCATCCCCCTTAATGTGTAAATACTGTACATCCAGGAGGTCTGAAGTTCTGTTTCAAATTTCAGATGGTTTTTTTGATTTTTTTTTACTGCAAAAACTATAGTGTGTGTCTCTACTATAGTTTTCCTGTGATCCACAACAAAGTTGTTTCAGTTTATCACTAAAGTGGTTATCCTTTCTCCTACAGGATCATTAGGTCTTTAAAGCGAACCCTTAATCAGAAATTGGCCTAAGAAAACACTACCAGTATGTTATCAAGCAGCTGAGCAGCCTAGATGATATTTCTTTCTTGGCCTGGTGTGGTGGCATCATCCAGAAAATCAACTTTGAAGTTAGATGCAAAATGGTTTTATGAAGTCAAGGAGATGAAGAGTTTAACACTGAAGTCAAGCTTAATAACACTGAAGTTAAGATTAATAATGCCCCCTTTACAGTAATTGATGGTCCTGCATCCAGGGACATAATTGAGCAGATCTCCTGAAGCCTGGCGCATGATATCAATCACATGGTAGAAGGTGTTCAGAGGCAGGGAGGGCTTGATTTCAATGTTAAACTCTCCGCCTACCTGACTTTATACATCTAACTTCAAAGTTGATTTTCTGTATGATACCACCAAACTGGGTCATAAAAGAAACATGATCTAGAAACTGTTCAACTGCTTGACATCATACTGATTCAGGTTCCCTTTAAACCCTTTGTGTGGAAATCCTTGTAAGCACTGACAAGATGTCCAAGGAAGACAGGGCTACGTGGAAGTCAAATCGTTGTCAGTTTATGTATCAAAATGGAACAGCACGCAGCACTCCAAATTCAGTCAAAACCGGGATGAAAGTTTATTTCAAACTGGCAATGTTTCGGTGACTAAGACTGTTAAGGCTTCACCTTTCTGAGGGTGCAGTCACACATGCCTTTTAACGCATGCATTTTAAAATGCATTGGAATAGCTGAAGAGAGATTTGCCAAATTAAACAGCTGTTAACATTTGCGTTTAAAAAAAGCAACCATTAACGCAATGTTATTGCATGCATTAACAATGCGCTAAAAGTTGTTAATACATGCATTAAACGCCACGTGTGACTACATCTTTAAGTTTATGTAGTTATTGAATCACTTCATTAAGGGGCTGTTAAATGCTTCATTAAGGGGAGGCTGCTGCTGAACGCTTCATCAAGGGGAGGCTGCTGCTGAACGCTTCATCAAGGGGAGGCTGCTGCTGCACTTTTCATTAAGGGGAGGCTGCTGCTGAAGCTTTCATCAAGGGAGTGCTCTGCTGAACGCTTCATCAGAGGGCGGCTGCGTGATGCTGAATGCTTCATCAAGGGGGGCTGCGCTGACTGTTCATCAAAGGGGATGGCTGCGCTGAAAGCTTCATCAGGGAGGCTGCTGCTGAACGCTTCAATAAAAGGGAGGCTGCCTGCTTGAACGCTTCATCAAAGGGAGGCTTGCTGCGAACGCTTCATCAGGGGAGGCTGCTGCTGAACGCTTCATTAAGGGGAGGCTGCTGCTGAAGGCTTCATCAAGGGGAGGCTGCTGCTGAACGCTTCATCAAGGGGAGGCTGCTGCTGAAGCTTCATCAAGGGGAGGCTGCTGCTGAACGCTTCATCAAGGGGAGGCTGCTGAATGCTTCATTAAGGGCAGGCTGCTGCTGAATGCTTCATTAAGCGGAGGCTGCTGCTGAACGCTTCATTAGTAAGGGGAGGCTGCTGCTGAACGCTTCATTAGTAAGGGGAGGCTACCAGATATTTCATTAGTAAGGGGAGATTGTCGAACATTATACCAGTTAAGGACAACGTAACAGAAAAAGAAAAAACAGGGGGCACCACTTCATATACTCAAAAAATCAGTCTCTAGTAGTCAGACTTCTATGAGGAAGATGAGGCAGATGGGGTAGTCCGGCAGGGTGGTGCTCTTATTCTCAGCAAATATATTGGCAATGATATGAAGGAAAACAGTAGAATGGCACTCACCCAAAAGCTTCTTTTTCAATCCGGTTTATTGAGTAATACTCACACAAAAAAGTAGACGTATCCACTAACACACAAAAAAGTAGACGTATCCACTAAAACATGACAGCTGTTACGCGCCGCAGCGCTTCGTCTGGCAAGTCCTTGTTGTACTGTGAGTCCCTACGTCCATCCCTCCCTTCGTCATGTTTTAGTGGATACGTCTACTTTTTTGTGTGAGTATTACTCAATAAACCGGATTGAAAAAGAAGCTTTCGGGTGAGTGCCATTCTACTGTTTTCCTTCATATCATACCAGTGAGGGGAGACCGCCAGACATTTCATAGATAATGGAGGCTGCTCGACATTTCATAAATGAGGGAAGGCAGTTCTACATATATGTCTATGTAGCATATATCTATTCTCAAATGCAATGTGTGGGACAGGGTGGCAGTGAGAGTTGAGGTATATTGGAGCGTAAATCCAAAGTTCGCATCAGGGCCCACTGGTGTCTTGTTACGCCACTGGTCATGTGTATGGGGCCTGGTGTTCTCACCGCACCATGACCATACACAATAGACCTTAATGGGGGCCTTGAAGTAGCTGCAGTTTTTGTGGCTAGCTCAAGCCCCTCAATTACAGTCGTGTGTGGGGTCTGGTGTGCTCATCGTACCATGACCATACACAATAGCCCTCAAAGGGGGGTGCGAACTAGCTGACGTTTTTGTGATTAGCTCAAAGCCCTCAAGCTGTCATTTTTGTTGCTAGCCCTCATTTCATGATACATAAGGCACAATGCACAAGGTGCAGCCAAGGCATACTTGCAAAACAACAAAATTAAAAGTCGCAAATAGGACGGAGTCGCAAAAATGAGACAATGTGCCTATCAGAAACAATGATACATGTTCCCCAATGTGTTATATCAATGTGCATTAATTTTTCACTGATTCTCAGAAATTATGTAACAGATTCTCATAAACTTCAATAGGAAAACAAAATAGGACACACAATGTTAATGTAGATGCTGCTGATATGTGACCCCCAATGATAAAATAGATCAGTTGTGTGCTGCCTGTGTGCCGTCTGTCTGACATATTGACAGAATACGAACATTAAATATAGTTGTCCATAGATAATTATATCTATCCCTTTGGCTGGGATCACATGGATACATACAGTATTTGCAATGCATTGTACAGTATAGCTCTAGAAATGTTCTGTAAATGAGGGTGACAGAATATAACAATAGAAGAGCTTAATCAGGCCACGGGATAAGGAAATTGTTCAGCAGGGAGAGTAGTTAGGTCTGTTAAAGAGCAGGTATTGTGTTCAGTACTTTTGAAGCTGTTGCTTTTAGTCATGTAATTGCCTTAAAAGTAGAACTTATTATTCCCTGTGAAGTACAGGAGTTCACACTTTAGTTTCTGAAGAGTAGATACTTGAGAACTAGAAGAAAATGTAACAAAACAAAATTAGAAAGCAACCTGTGAAAACTGGAAAAAGGTTCAAAATTGCTCTCAAACATAACCATTGTAGCTTGTGCCAGCATGAACAGGTCTCCTTTATTGATTAACCCTGCTGAAAAAAACTAAAGTGAGGCAATGTGTGAAGCCATTTCAGCCAAAACTAGAAGTGAATAAAAACATAATAATATACGTAAATCCTTTTTTTTTTTAAATTACTCCTACTGTAATCTACTCCTGCCAAAAAACCTCCAGACCGATGTTACTAGAAGTAGTGTTCTGAAGTACAAATCTGTATCTGGACTAGTGAGCATGAAGAAGAGGTTGACAGGCCCACATGGAAAAGGAAGATACTTTGTGTAATACAAAAACATCATGGGGGCATTTATCAGTGCTTCTACGACACTTTCTGACATAGAAGCACTGAAATAATCACAATTTCTTGTGCACTATAAGGAATTGCAATTATTTTTGCGGCTATGCTACCTCCATGTGGGCATGGAAGGGTGCGGTCACCGACGGAGTAGGTCGGCAGGGGCGTCCTTGCCCTGTGCCTGCATGTTTTTATGTACAACTATGCCAGGTCAAACCTGGCGTAGTTTTGCCTGGCGCTGACGCCTTCTGTAGGTACATTGTGTACCTCTTGATGTATCTACCACTTCAGGGGCAAGGCGTGGCCTTTATTATACACCAGCGCACGTATGATAAATTCCCCTTAATGTTCCTAATGTCGGTTGCCCACTAGCGAAATTGAATAGAAAAATTAGTCCATAGCTCACACTATGTAAGAGCCAGTCAGAAGCTACGTCTAGCCCATATAGAGACATAGGGGCAGGGGTAAGACTCCTACTAAGAAAAATCCATAAATCAAGTCTAAAATTTTACTGGTTGGACCCTGTTCCTTCTAAAAGTTGATCAGTGGGGTGCGGACAGTCAGACTTCAGCCATCCAGGCCACCAATACATTACAGTACAATTGCATAATTATGGCTCTAAAGAAAGGAGTGATTACATCATTTATCAGGTACTATTTAATGGATGTGATTTTGTTTTCGCAGCATCATTTCTCTTTTCTCAGTTTATCACGTGAAAGCACAAAGCAAAGCAAATAATAGGAAATTTACAGGCATCTTTGTGTTTAAGGAGCTGGAGATTAATTAAACACTAAACACTATAGATACATTACATATATATATGATATTTTCCACATGACATAAATTATTTGTGTAAAAGAGGAAATATCTGCAAATATTAAATGTACTTATCCTTTATTTTGCACTGACATGCCTTCTTGCCTGGCAGACACACACTACTTCATGCCCCAGTTCCCTTTTATGATGTTTATCCACTCAGATTTGTTCTTGGTTAATGTAGTCCATGATACGAATAAACATTACAGTGTCAAGAGCACAACATACTCTCCAAGGTCCAGACATTATGCAAAGTGCTTGGTACAGCAAATAATCAAGTGATCAGTCAGTGAAGGTGCTGTTTCCTGTCTATCAATAGCATGTTTTATTAGGGAGCATATAGGTCTCTAATATAAAACTTAAAGGGAACCTGTCATCAGGAACCCTTTTTCTGTCTCCCCCATGTCTCCATAGAGATAAGTGTGCACCTTGTCAAAGTGTGTTTAAAATAAAATCGTTTTTTTCCTATAAAAAGTGAGAGGAAAGTTTACTTTTCTCTCTGCAGAGCAGTGTCTCAGTGGTCCTTTTTTTTTCCTCAATTTATTTACACTGTGTCACAGGCTTAAAGCGTTGGTATAGATGAATCTTCTCAGAGAGCTCTCTTTATATCACTAGATTATTATTATTTTAGCATATAATACAGTTAAATTAATAAAAAGGAATAAAACAAATAAACTGATGGGTTTCTTATCTACTTTTTGCCCTAGCAACATTTGAGAAAACAGTCTGCATATGGATATCATGCATGTGCCATCCATTTTTTTTGTGGATCCATTGACTATGGATGTACGTTGTCCGCTTGCGCAACAAAATAATGCATGCTGCAATTTTTTTCTCACCATCAGACATGTGAACAGACCCGTAGGAAACAATGGGTCCACTAATGCAAAAAAAAAAAAAGGATCCACATGGACATCAGAAATGCCCGTCTACATGAGCCCTAAATTATACATTTTATATTAACATTACCAGGACAACCTTTACAACATATATCAAACTGCCATAAAACACTTAACACTGGCAAAATACTAGTTGACCGTTAATGATCGCATGCGTACAATGGAAATGCATATGCGGTTAGATTGAGCACCGCCCCAGACGTTTGCATTGCATTTTTAACCCTTTAAGGACGCAGCCTGTTTGTACATTAAGGTTCAGTGTCTCTTCCTGTAGTAAGAACTTTTCAACACTTTAACATATCCCTGTGATTTTGAGATTGTTTTCTTGTGAGACATTGTAAATTGTAGTATTCGGTGATCAGTTTCTTTTTGAGGGGGTAAAAATTCAATAATTTAAGAAAGATTCAAAGAAAATTAAAATTTTTAAGGTTTCAAATGTTCTACTTTTTAGACATAAAATCATACCACAATTTTTTTTTCGTAGAAACCTTTTGCTATTGGTCTTTTAATTACCATAATTTGTTTTACGTTTCCATTTTTTTTTTACTGATGTGAGAAGGTTTCAAGTTTTAGTAGCAACTTTGTAGATTTTCAAGAAATCTGAAAAATGCTAAATTTTTGGTGACCAATTCAGTTTGGAATTGCATCTTTATCTCAAAAATGCCATTTTTAGTTCCAAATATATTGTGCCCAAGTCATGCCACTTTACACAAACACCCCATAAATCATACTGTGGGTTATCTCGAGTATGCCAATACCTAATATATGCCAATAATAGACAGACTGGGCACATAGCAGAGCTTAGAAGAGAAAGAGCTAAATTTTGCTTTTGGAGCTCCGTTTTCACACATATGGATTTGGAGTGCCATGTAATGTTAGCAGAGCCCATGAGCCCCTCAAAGAACTTATCTGGGGTTGTGGGGAGCCTTTAAACCCCCTACACGCCGACCAAAATCTAATCCAAAGTAAATGGTGCAGAGAAAAAAATTGTGATTTTAACTGAAAAATGCAATTTTTGTGCCAAATATATTTTGTCCACCTCATGCAAACACCCAGTAAATCATTCTGCAGGTGGTCCCGAGTACCTCAATACCCAATATGTGCCAATAAAATACAGACTAGACACACAGCAGGGCAGAGAAAGGAATGAGTGAAATTTGGCTTTTGGAGCTCCGTTTTTGGTGTTGGGGTGTCCCTGTGGTACAGTACGATAGAAACCCCCTAGAAGTGACCCCATTTTAAGAAAAGGGCCCCCCTCAAAGAATTTATCTAGGGTTGTATGAACATTTTAACCACTTAGATGCTGGTCCAAATGTAATACAAAGTGAATGGGGCAGTGTAAAAATTGCACAATGTGCCATTGTGGTAAGAAATTGTGGCAGAAAATCATTCAGCGGGTTATTACGAGTACAGCAATACCTTATATGTGGCTACAAGATGGAAACACGACAGGGCTCGAAAGAGAAGGGCATTTAGAGCACAGACATTTAAAAAATATGTTTTATGATGCCAAAAAATATATTTGTAGATGCCCTTAGGGATCAGTACAGTAGAAACCCCTGGAACCCCTGTTTTTGAAACTACATCCCTCCATGAATAAATCTAGGGGTGTAGTGAGCATTTTTAACCCACAGATGAACCCCAAAAATAATGCATAATGGATAGTGCATAGTACAAAATATCTATTATGTCATCTTGTGCCCAGCTCCTTCCACGAGAGACAAAACACCCCAAACATAATGATGTAGGTTCTCCCCGGTACTGCAATACCCCATATGTGGCACTAATCTACAGGCTGGTTGCACGGCAGAGCACAGCAGGGAAGGTGCAGCATGATGTATAAGCTGCATGAGTGCATTGTTCAGGGTAAAATTATATATCCAGGGAGGTGTGATAAGTTCTAAAGCAATCCTTCATGCATAACCCTGGATTCTAGGGCATGTGTCACACTGGTATATGGTTTGTTTTTATGCCCCTTTTAGAGAGTGCTGGAAAGTACTGCCCTGGTACAATGCGTGATGTGGCCTCTTATCCAGGCTTACAAGCACTCCACCTTTCCTGGTCTCTAAATATCAACTGCTTGACTACCACCTCTTGAAATTCCAGGAAATTTCCCCTCTGGCCTGCACATCAATGTAGCACATCAGCATTATACAGTGCTATATCAGCATTATACAGTGCACAGCCAACTTTTTGTACCAGACCCTTGACTTCTGCATGGTGTTATATGGCTAAAACACATGGTCCGACAAGTCCACCCCTCCCATGTACCTACTGTAATCCAAAATACAGTCAGGCTTGGGGGTTTCTGTACTGGTACCTCGTACAGGGGCAGCAGTGCTGATGTGCCCATGTATTGTTGTTAGTACAAGGACGTCTTTCTTGTCCTTGTACTTAACACGCAATACTGAGTCGCGCTTAGTGCTTGGCTCTCGTGCCCTCTCTGCTTTTTCCCTAGCAGAGACTTCAGGAGACCTCTCAGATTTTTCCTAACAGTGTCACATGCCGCTGTTTTTCTGGTAGCGAGGCTCTTGAACAGGGTAGTGTTGTATAAAAATTGTCCAGGTAGAGGTGGTAGTCCTGGTCCAATAGCGGGTGCACCAAATCCCAGACTATCCTTCCAGCAATTACGTGGAAGGGGGAGCATCCCAGGGGAACTATTCTGGAGTCCTTCTCTTCAGATACCATGAACCTATAAGTGTACCCTGATGCACTCTCACACAGCTTATACATCTTTATGCCATACCTTGCCCTCTTATTGGGCAGTTACTGGCGGAAATGAAGTCTCTCTTTGAAATTCACCAGGGACTCATCAATCAATATGTGCCTCTCTGGAGTATACACTTCAATAAATTGGGCATTTAGATAAATTATATAATGTCAGGCCCATATTAGACTATCATATCTGGGGTCAAAATGCATAAACTTGGATGGCTTCAAAGCGCATCCTACTCATTACCATGTGGAACATCGGGGTGAGGTACAATATGTCTTTGCTCTAGCAGTCCCTAATAGCAGGTTATTTACCAGTCCCATAAGAAGTACTATGCCCCAATACTTCTCCATCTCTGCTGCGCTGACAGGGGTCCACGGAAAAAGAAGTGAGGTTTTGGGCAATATATTGTGCAGCGTAGAGATTGGTCTGAAATACAATCAGACCAATTAGGACCTCACTAAAAAAAAAAATTAAAATAGTCTACTGGTCTGAGCCCTGCCGTGTCTCTGTGTATTCCAGGACTGCCTGTAAAATAAGGGACCTCAGGGGCATAGTTGCTGGGGGGTCACCCATGTAGGGTCAGAAGCCCCAGGCACTTCAGCACTACTCCAAAGTCGCTTACTCGGTGGTTCCTCCGAGTCACTGTATGAGGACGAGGTGGACAAATAAAATGGATAAATATCTACACTAGCAGACTCTGTATCAGAGGCTATGTAACTATATGCCTCCAAGGGATTGTATGTTTTACAGGCCATGATTCCCTGACCTGTCACAGGGAAAATGTACAATGGGGGGGTATAGTACACAACCTCCTCTGCACTCCAAACTCCTCCACACAATGACTCCACCTCCACAGAATGACTCCTCCTCCACAGAACGACTCCTCCTCCACAGAACGATTACTCCTCCACACGACTACTCCTCCACATAACTACTCCTCCTCCACATGCCTACTACTCCTCCACACCACTACTACTCCTCCACACCACTACTTTTCCTCCAACGACTACTACAACTCTTAACAAATCGCAGTTAAAAGTGCGGTTATGGGGGATGGACGTACAATGGGGGGGGGGTAATAGTGTTTTACGCTACAGTAAAAAGACAGATCGCTAGCAAAACTTTCTCCAACACCACCAAACACAAAATGGCAATGTTGGAGAACGTGTGGTTATTAAGTTCTGCCCCCCAGCGTCACAGATCACTGTCATTGGCCAAGCAGTATTGAGTTGCCAATGGTGGCAATCGACGTGACAGGACCAATCAGATTCCTCCTGTGATGTCATCTGAGGGGTGTCAGCTAGCGAGTGGTGTCTCACTGTTGCAAAAGCAGGAATCGCTTGCGTCCGATATATATGAAGCTGAGCGCTAAGTCACTGTGCTCAGCGTCTGATACAGGCGGTCTCCTACTTAAGAACACTCAACTTACAGACGACCCCTAGTTACAAACGGACCTCTAGTAGTTGGTGATTTACTGTACTTTAGCCCCAGGCTACAATAAACAGCTGTAACAGTCATAAATGTGTCTGCAATTAAGATTCATTGTTAATCCTGATTCTTATGACAACTCAACATTTTTAAAATCCAATTGTCACAGAGACCAAAAGTATACAGTTCCGACTTACATACCAATTCAACTTAAGAACAAACCTACAGTTCCTATCTTGTACGTAACCTGGGGACTGCCTGTTTAAAACAATGTAAACGCCCCATGTAACCACACCCTAAACATTCAGAAAATACTTTTTTCTTTTCTTGAAAGTATTGTATCAGTATCGAGTATTGTGAAAATACTTTGGATATCCTATCAGACTCAAAATTCTGGTATCGGTGCAACCCTACACATGACACTGCTCTGCAGAAAAAAGGTAAACTTTCATAACTTTTCTTTTTATCAAAAAAATCTGGTTTTATTATAAAAACACTTTGATAGTGTGCACACAATGTGCAAACACTTTGGGGACATGGGGGAGCAAGAAAAAGGGCTCCTGATGATGGGTTCTCTTTAACCTTATTTTCATTTTCCCAAATATTACACACCCAGATATTCAGATGTATCAAGCTTATGTGGTACAGAAAACCTTTTTCCAATTGCAATAGTTGTGTTTAGGATTTCAGATACACTGCTCACTGCAGGAGAAAAACGTAACAGAAAGAAGGTTCAGAGAAGCGGCTCTACCAAATTCAGTATATTAACAAAGTTTATTATTATCACCCACTCTTGTCATAGGTTGTTATCCTTTTTTTCAGTATCAAAGTTTATTCACGATAACAATGCACAGAAAATGTAAATCAGCATGAATAATATTGCATAGAATATTGCTGATATCAAGATAAAGCAAATTTACCACAGTAATGGTCTCATATGTGGAATTATGGCTTACAGGCAAATTCTAAGCATTAAGGGGATCAGATTGTAAAGCAATACCTAAGTTGCAGATAACAACAAAGTAATTAAAAGAGATAAAGGAAATAAAAAGAATGGAGTTGTGAGGAGAAAGGACAGGAGGTCATTTCCATGGGCACATGGTAGTCATTACAGCAGGAGCCATTATGAAACAAGAGCACATATTGGGGGTCTAAACCCCAACCACAGGGAGAGCTCTGTTCTCTCTGAGCCATTTTGGTAGGCCATCTCTTATAAGTTATCATCAATTAGAGAAAGGATTTCTGCTGCACACTAATCTGAATGATATATACAGGTGCTCTGGAGAGGGTCCCAATCCCTTATCTCTTATAAGGTAGATGGGGTGCAAAAAAATGCATCAGGCTGGTTAGCATCATCAGTCATAAGTTCCTCCACCCTCATTAAATAGTTAATCTCCATCTCCATTCAGTGAGGGGAAAGCAAGAGGCAGATTTCCAATTATGAGGGATAACATTCCTTGCTGCCATCAATAAACCTGAGAGAAGAAAAGGAGTCCGGAAACATGGAAAGTAGGCCTTCTTCTGGAGTCGGGGCATTTGAGATCCTGACAACGAGGAGTAGAGGGTAAATATTGCATTCTAGAAGGGTAAGAGTTTTGGGTATGCCCACCAAACATGGAGAATAGAACCAACATCAGCAGCAGGTCTCCGGAAGTTGAGGGTAGCGGTACCAACGGGACAAGATTTTGTAATTTTTCTCTTGATATAAACAAGCAACTCAAAGACTGTGGGTGAGCAGAAAAGATTTTTGGCAATCATCTTCTGGAATTGTTTATGCAGTCATGGTAGTGAGGAGATAGGAGGTAAGACTCAAAGTCAGTAGTACAGCTATGGAGTTGAGATTTATCCCCAAGAGAGTCAAGGAACAATTGCAATTGGAGATAGCTAGAGGATACTTTTCTCCAGACAGGAGCTCTGTAAGGATACCAATGGGGGCAGGTAAACAGAGTCATCTAAAAAATCAGCTAGCTGATTGTTGGACTGTATGCACCAGTTCAAGAATGAATGTACTACAGAGGCTGGTGGAAAAACAGAGTTGTTAAATAATGGTGTAAGGCTATGTCACCGGAGCGCCTCAGAGAGACCTGTATTTAAATGTATGCACTCTCCCAGTAACGCTAGCAGTTAAATGTTCTATGGTCAAGATATACAAGAGGGGGGAGGGGGGGAGGCATCCCTGAATTACCCATTGACAATCCCCACTTAGTCATCCACTATCAGATAGGGTTAATGAGGGGAGGGTCTGTTAGCTTTAAGTTAAAGAGGACCTATCACCAGATTTTGGCCAGATTTTGCTATTGTTACAATGCCTGCTGAAGGCCTGATTCATGTCTGGTGTTTGTGACTCTTCTCTCTCTCAGGCTAGCAGTGAATCCCACCCCATTATTCTGACTGACAGCTCTGTGTCTCTTCAAATCCCTGCTCTGCCTCCCTGTACCAAGGGACTATCTGCTAATATTCAAATACAGACATATGAAGCGCTATGTACTGATGGGAAATATTTTGTCAATTTTTTTACACAGTGTCTTGTGTTACATTCATGGCATGTGACCAGAGTGACATCATGTAAGGTCCTCTAGCCTTCTAAGAATAGCAAACTGTACACCATGTATGTTATCACATGAGATCACAGCAGCCTCCATGGAGGATGGAGAGATGTAGAAGTCCATGGAGGCTGCTGTGACTTCATGTGGTCAGATACAAGCATGAGATGATGTCACTCTGGTCACATGACATGAACTGTGACCAGTAAGGAGGTATAAGGAAATGGGAAGAATTAGATGGAAGGGGCCAGTCAAGCAGGACACCCCCCCCCTGATGCCATGTAATATAAGAATAAAAGTTTTATGTGGATGTAAGCAAAACCATTTTTAGCTAAAAGAAGGCTGTCAGTCAGTTAATAGAGCTCTATAGGAACCTGTCACTGGCTGTATATGTGCAAATGGTTCCCTTTAAGCAAATAATTTCACATCAATAGTGATTGGTCTATAATTTGCATAGAAAGAGTGATCCTTTCCTGGCTTGGGGATGAGGGAGATATGTGCCACAAGGGAGCTGGCATCAAACAGGAAAAGTTGTGAGACTAATTTAAAAACTCGAAAAACACAAAAGTCTACCCCCTCTCATTCAAACCGAAGGGGAGGGAATGACACAATTTTGGACCCAAATATGTAATTGTAGCCTAGGGTGGCTGGGGTATCGGTTAAAGTATTAGAAAAGACTCATAGTCGCTCGGCATGCGACCAAAAATAGCCCTTAGGCCACCCAGGCATATAATAAAATGTAACTTTTATTGGGATTTCATTTAAGAACAACTGAACTGAAAAAGTGTTAAAATATACAAAGGGCAGTGACTGGGAAGTCGGATGCAGCAGGTTTGGGATACTCAATTAATGTTCATAAAGAACTTGGCTTGTAGATTGGCCTACATGTGACCAAGAAGGAGCCCCATGCATGCGCTCTTCCTCCCAGAAGACAAGGACGAGCATGGCACGCAAGCGTTAACAGAAAGTCGGCACATGCGCATTTGGATCCATCCCGTCTCAGTTGGGGGAAGAGTCCAGAGCATAAGGCACTCAGTTCGTATATTCAAGATATGTCAAGTGCCGAAGTGCCTCCCAGGACTGAACAGAAATTAGATAGAATAAAAGGGTAAGTATTATTTTCTTTCAGGAAGCATTCATTGCCTAGGATGGCAAGTGGAAGATATTTACATAAATTCATAGATTACATAATTTGAATGTGGATAGCCCCACGATATAAAGAATATCCAGAAGGGATATAACAACAACATATTTAAGTGTCAATATGACATATACTAAATACTTAGGTGAGTCCATACTTGTTTCAAAGTGAATTAAAAGATTGAATAAAGATCTTGTTGTTCATCTTCATTTGTTTATTACGTATCTATATAAATAAAGGTAACTATTTGTGGTGCCCCATTAGCATCCAAGTACGTATTGAGAAGCATGTATGCTCGAAGTACATTGGTACAATATCAAAAAGGATCTAAAAGGATCAAATTAGCATGGGAAGTAATAGGTCAATACCAGCAAAAAGTAGTCTGAGTCGGCAATGGCGGTTGTGAAAGGGAAACCTTCATTTATTGAATCACAGGAATGGTAAGAAGGAAAACCCTTCATTTAGTCCCTTTGGACTGAGGCTCTCCAGTCTATAGATCCATTTGGCCTCTTCTTTCAGTAAAATACCAAACAAGAGAAAACAAGAGGAAAGGACAAGGCTTCAATGCAACAACATAAAAGTGAAAATCTTCTTTCAGTAGTTTATTGTCCAAATTTCCTTTACGTGGAACCAATCTCACCTGTTGCAGGCCCCAAAATTTTAAGCACCCCAGGTCTCCTCCGTGTAGCAGTTTTACGTGGCAAGAGATTGGAGTGTCTTCTCCATTCCGTATAGTGCTTATATGTTTGGAGATCCTCCTCCGGAACTCCTACAGCTTGGGACAGGGGCAAGTTGCAACATATACTATCCCCTTGCTTTGACACTTAAAGAACTGTCGAATTTGATAGCATTTGTTATTGATGAGATTAGTAAATTCTTTAACTCTAGGCAGAAGGGGGCAGAAAGAGCAGTTACCACAGGGATATGAGCCTACAGTAGCTGGCGTAAGCCAGTCTTTACATGGTTTAGGTTTGGGTTCTAAATAGCTATGCACCAGATGGTCTCTTAAATTGGGGCCCCTCTGAAATGTGAGTCTTGGATGCGAGCTCAGCACTTCCTTTAAGTCTGGATCTGCTTTCAACAGAGGCCAATACCTCTGTAGTATCCCAGCTACCTCCCGTGTATAGCCATCAAATTGTCCTATGCATCTAAGTTGAGGGGAGCTTGACATCTGTTCTTTTGGCTTCGAAAGGTCCTCTTGGCATAGATTTTTAACATGATGGAATGCTGTGTTCAGGGCTCTTTTGGATAATTTTTGTATCTAAACCTTTTGTAAAGGTCATTGCATTCCCTCTGAAAGCCAATTCGTCCGAACAGTTTCGTCTGGCACGCAGATATTGGCCCACCGGTATACCCTTTTTAAGGGCCGGTGGATGCCAGCTTCTGAAGTCCAGAAAGTTATTTGTGGATGTGGGTTTCCTATAGATTTTAGTATCAAGGTGGCCTTCAGGGGATACAGTAATAGTTAAATCAAGAAAATATATTTGAGTGGCATGTATCTCATGAGTGAAGTGCATTCCTATCTCATTACAATTGAGTATTTTTACGAAAGCTTCAAAGCTGTGTTTGTCCCTTTCCCATAAAATTAGCACGTCATCTATGAAACGACCCCAGAATTGTATGTGATTAGTGTATGATTCCAGAATTTCAGAAAAGACTATGGTTGCTTCCCACCACCCAAGAAATAAATGTGCGTAGTTGGGGGCACATGCTGTGCCCATGGCAGTTCACCTGACCTGCCAAAAGAAAGTGTCTTCAAACAAAAAGTAGTTGTGTTTCAACACAAATTCGAGAAGTGATAATGTAAACCGGTTGTGTACTTGGTATTGTGTTAGAATAGAATAGAATGCTTTATTGTCCCCATAGGGGAAATTGACTTTGTCACAACGACAGCAGCAACACCTCCATTCATAATCACAGATATACATATACAAACAGAGTAAGATACAAAATACTTTACATATAAATAATAACAATTATTTAAAAAGAATCAATAAAAAGTATAAAAAGAAGAATAACACCGTGGTTACATATTAATTCCCCGTGTGGATAAGAAAAATGAGACTGCCTTTAGACCTAAGTCATGATAAATATTGCTATAAAGAGCCTCTATGTCAAGTGAAGCCAATAGAGCATTCGAAGATATTTGAATGCCCTGCAAGCGAGAGTTAGTGTCCTTAGTATCCCTAAGGTATGAAGGAAGGCTTTCAACAAAGGGTGCCAAGATTTTATCAATGTAAGTACTGGGATTCTGTGTGAGATTATCATTCCCCGAGACAATAGGTCTCCCTGGCATAGGGAGGCGTTTCTTATGCACTTTGGGAAGTGCATAGAAGGTCGCAATGGTAGGTTAGGGATTAAACATGAACGAATATTCATCTTTCGATATTAGTCCCTGCTGCAGAGCGTCATCAAGGATGATCTTTAGTTTGTCCAGTAAGGTGTCTGTGGGGTTCCTCTCCAGTCTGGTGTAAGTCTCTTGTATGACGATATTACCGCCTTTGTCGGAAGGCTTTATAACTATACTGGAATTCTCCTTCAGCTCCATTAGTGCCAACTGTTCGTTAGGGGTTGGATTTTAATGCGATTTGGACGATTTCAATTTTTGATATCTGCCGTGACCAATTTCACGAACATATCAATGTGTTGGTATTGTGAGAATGTAGGTGTTGTTTTGGGCCGAGGTTTAAGGTTGGTGAATGGTCCTGTAAGTGAGGGCGGATCGTCATTTTCTAATAGTAAAACTTCTAGGGCCTCTAGTGCCTCTTCCTCTCTACTCTGTAGAGACTGTGTGTCTCTATTCTTGGAGGTATGACACTTATGCAGTGCAAGTTTGCGGGCAAAGAGATTCATATCCTTTACCCACGTAAAATAATCAAAATGTGGTATAGGAATAAAGAATAAGCCTCTTTTTAGGAGGCTTAATTGGGCCTCCGTAAGGTTATAAGACAGATTATATATTTGTGACTCAGATGAGTCTACATTTGGCTCTTCGGATTCCAGCGTTCCCGCTGTCCTTGAGCCTGCGTCCCTAAAAAAATGGGAGCTGGTATCGGAGTGGGAGGGGGAGCCGTCAAGATCATATTTTTCGAGGGAGTTTGTATGTTGGATAGGGTTTGCCCTTGAGATGGACCTGTATACCCAGGTTGCCCTATTGTAGAAGTAATATTTACCGATGGTGTAGACATTAGGGGAACAAACCCTGGTTGGAACGTATTTGTAGGAAAAGGCTGCGAATTGCTTTGTAAGGAAGGTGCATAGGAGGACGAAGGTGCCAAAGTGCCGCATGGTGTTAAGTGTGAAGGGTTACACCCGAATTGTCTCCCAGAATCAGTATTTGGATTATTGGATTGTTTTGCACGTTGCTGTGGTCCCTTATTTCTGAATTTACATTTGGCGTTACGTGAACTGTTTGATTTTGAAGAAGTGCTAGACCCAGAATATTCTGGTCAAGAAAGGAGTTAGAAAGTCATTGAAAATCTATTATTGAAGTCACCAGGACTTTTCCCAGTTGGTGAGTTTCTATTAACAGCCTGAAGCTCAAAAGTTATGGTCTCCAGTGAAAGATTTGGGAGTGTCATTTTTCTTTATATAGATCAGAATCTGCTCTTGAAGGGCCATGTCAGATAGAGAATGATAATGTCCATCTATATGATAGAGAGGGGAAAACTGCTGAAAGCAAGCCGTAATCTCTGTTGAGTCTCTCATCTCACCAGAAGACGTTTTGTAATTATGTAATTACACCACTTGTGTTTTGAGATAAAGCATTTTAGCGGCCACATCTATCTGCATATTTATAAGTGTGCTTCCGCATTCTGTCACAAAACCTTGTATAGGATTGGAAGAGTAGCGAGTAGAGTTTTTCTCTAGAGAGGGAGTACAGAGCATTTCTGTGCCTGATTTCTAGGTCCTCAATCTCATTTAGTAGACTGTAGTTGTGTGTCCCTTCTTTCTTTTCAACCATGCAACGTGTTGTATTAGTGTACCCTTTAAGGGATATCCATAGCAATGGCAAGGGAGTTGGGTCATCACAATGTTCATTTGTAAAAAAAAGTGTATTGCCTTCATAAGTGGATTTACACAGACAGCATCCTTCAGTAGGTTGTCATTCAGTCTCTGATTTTGGTAGTTACGCACTCTACTGGGAAAGGTCATGGTTAGGTAATCTGGGTTATGATTGGTTATAATCATGGTCCTATAGCAAAGGAAGGTGCCATGCCAGCATATTATAGGATCAACCACAAAATTGAAATGAGCAAACCTTCTGCAAAATCTTCCAGGTGGTGTAACATACAGAAACAAACTCGTGTGTGATTGCTATTAGCAAGGTAGAAATTTGCAAGGTTTAAAATCTTGTTCCCTATGGATACCTTAAAGAGGATCGGTCACCCTTAAAAACGGCACTAGTAACGAATCTCAAAGCGGTCTGGCGTATTCATGAGGGGGCGGGTTTAGGGGCAGTGACTGCTGCATGACGAGGCAGCGTGTTTGTTAGCGTTATCAGATGTTTCCGATAACGCTAGCAGTGTAACACTGCTGGGACTGTACTAGCACTAGGAGCTGTTTACTTTAGTGCCATTTTTATGGGTGACAGGTCCTCTTTAAGCATGAGGAACCTGCCCTCTGAGTCAATCAGATCCTCTTTGATCTTGTTTGGTAAAGATGCAAAGATTTGTGAATGGCAATAGATACTTCTTTGAATTTATTTTCCGGATTGATGTTATGGTGCCAGGTTCACTAGTATTTATGAAATATAGAAAAGTTTTTTATCCCAGCTCACCTCCAGGATCACATGGATGTCGGCACGGAACCCGCCTTGTTTGCAAAGGCAAAAACACCTCGAGTAATAAAGTTGATGTCCAGCCAGCAAAAGTGATCTTTTAGACTTTTATTTCGTCAATCATTCATTTGTCCATAGTATTACTCCAAATTCCTAGCGTTTCAAGCGAACTGGTCGCTCTTAGTCATGGAATATCAGTTACATTCGCGTTATCCTTAAGCACTTCCTCAAGTGAACACCTGTAGGTGGGCGTGTACAAATCAGAGTTCACGCATCACCGTTATAATGGAAATGCACAAAAGGAGGTAAAACATACGAATAATCCAAACAACACAGTACATAATCAAATGTAAATATATTTGGTACAAAAACACAATTTAAAACACTTAATTATTACAAACTCGGAAGAAAGAACTTTCTCTGTGCCTCGGTCCCAGGGCAACGCGGACTCCTAAACATGGGTCATGTGACGTCACGTGATCTGCGTCACGTGGACCAAATCACGTGAACAATGTCACGTGAGTCCCGGGCCGAGAATCAGGGAAGAAACTCGACAACTGGTAAGTGACGATTTGGGATTAAAGAAACAAAGAAAAGTTTTTTATCCCAGCTCACCTCCAGGATCACATGGATGTCGGCACGGAACCCGCCTTGTTTGCAAAGGCAAAAACACCTCGAGTAATAAAGTTGATGGTCCAGCCAGCAAAAGTGATCTTTTTAGACTTTTATTTCGTCAATCATCATTTGTCATAGTGTTACTCCAAAATTCCTACCGTTTCAAGCGAACTGGTCGCTCTTAGTCATGGAATTATCAGTTTACATTCGTGTTAACCTTTTAAGCACTTCCTCAGTGGAACACCTGTAAGGTGGGCGTGTACAAATCAGAGTATCACGCATCACCGTTATAATGGAAATGCACAAAAAGGAGTAAAACATACGAATAATCAATTTACATTGGTAAATTGCTTACCGTGCTCATCTCCCAGTGAAGAAATGAAGTCCATGATAGTTTTTTCCTAAAGGCTATGAAAACTGGCAATTTTTCTTTTTTTCGCCTAGCTCTCCATGATAAAAGATTGTGTGATATACAAACTCTGACAATGAATCGTATGGAAAGAGCGGCGGCAGTTTTTTCCACTACACACAAGAAGTGGAACTGTTCACACAGAGGTTAATAATGAAAAAGGTTATATATACAAGTTTGCTGGAAACGGAAACCATTATCTGGTGGGACAGGACAACATTACAAACATATGTAGACAAATCAATGATACCGTGTTGGATTGAGGATCAAAAAAATTCTTCCACGGTTACTCGATACTTTTGTGAAAAAATGGAACGGGATTTTGTCACAGTGTCACTGGACCTCATGATGCTAATTATAGAAGAAGAGGACATTAAATTACAGAATTACAATCGGAAATTAAACTTATAAAAGATAAATTACCACCTGATAATGCGAGAAAATATTTGTACTGAATTAGACAGACGCATAATACAATTAGAAGAAAGGATCTCAATTAATAAAAAGTCTAAATTTCAACGAGATTTACAGGATTACAGTAAAGATGAAGTGTACGAGTGGGGGAGATGGGAACAAAACTGTCCATACACCGAAGTCCATTCTCAAACGTCACAAAGAAAAAACGAGGAAATCAGGAACAGTGAACGCGTGTAAATTTTACTTCATCGGACCAGGACTCCACGGAAGGTCAGACCCAAGAATCGGAGGAGGTTCTCCTGAGAGAGCTACTCATAAACCAAAATTATAAAAAGTCCCGTAACAAGAAGAAATCAAAAAAAACCTCGAGGGGGGCGTAAGCACCATAGAAGCATCCCCAAAAGGAGATTACGAAGCCAGAAGAAACAACTAAAGGTATTTGATGTTATGAATCTTTCCAATCACATTATGAATAAAGATCAAGAAAAATTTCTCACGAGGACTGTAGTTTTGTACCTAACTAGAGACTTTGACTTATACTCTACATTATGTGATATTAACCAATTTGTACGTGACAGACAGTCAAAAGACATTTTTTAATACAGAATTGACGGACAATTCTGTTCTCATAGTACCAAACCTATGAAGGAGTAGTAAATGTATATAAAAATATGTCTTTTTTAGAACAGATGACATTATCTACTTTGTATGATCTAGATGAGGAACCTCTCAGAAAATAGATTTGAATCAAGTCTCTGACTTTAACATTAAAAATCCTAGTTTTTACCAATACAATCGAGGTGTGAATCCATGGAACCTTTTTCAGGAACGGGTTGAGAGAGATTTAAAAGACTTACAAAAATCAAGAAGTTTTTTGCCATAATATCTCTCGCCTAACCTGAGAAAGGCCCTGGAGAACTGAATAGCTGGAGGATGATGTGACCATAAAAATGGGGACAAAGGGGTATATGGTAGTAGTAATTATGAACAAAGAAGATTTATAAGAATCAAATTATTCACTTTAAATGATACCACCACTTATCGTAAGTTACAATAAATCCCACCTCTGTCTTTCAACAAAAAATTAACTAAATTATTAACAGGATGGCTTTACCATGGGGGTTTAACACATGCACAAATAGATCAGCTCAATACCAAGGATCCTATATTCCCATCATGCATGCCCTTCCTAAAGTAACAGGGGGTCCACACCACACCAATGAGACCGATAGTGTCTGGCATAGGGTCTCTTAATGAAAACCTTTGTGGATGGTGTGACACACTGCTCAAACCCCTCGTCCAGCGTGTACCAGGTTTTTACAGGATACTATGATGTTAACATCTTTGAAAGATCATATGGAATAAGCATTTTAATTTTTAAGCTGTGATGTGGTCTCTCTTTACACTTCATCCCCCATGAGATAGCCATAAAGGCTCTACAATTCCATCTAATGAAATAGTGATTATAGTCTGGATTAAGGAGTTCATAGTATGTGATGCATTACTTATTAAATCATAATTATTTTATGTTTGACAATGCTTTCTTTTTACAAATTCGAGGTGTCAGCATGGGGGCCAAATTTTCCCCTCCTGGCAAACTGACGATGTCATGGTGGGAAGGACAATTCATCTTTTAATCATGATAATCCTTTTTTGAGTCTCTAGAGTTTGTATGGCAGGTATATAGCGATTGCTGACATATGGAGGGGCAGTTGTACCTGACCATACCACTCTTTTTGGAATACCTCAATGGCAATCATTACAATTTGGGTTTCACGTCATATAGTCACCACAGGAGATAGTGTTTCTGGATTGTATACGTAAAGAGAGACAATGAATTTATCCAGTTTGTCTCGTACCGTTAAAACACAGCAGGTAACACATATTACAATGCGGATTCACAACACCCCCAGCACACCATCAAAGCCATCCCGGTTTGTGAATTTACAAGATTAAAGTGTAATTGTAGTGAAAAAAATGTATTTGAACAGGAAGTTGCTAAATCTGTTAGTAGACTCAAAAACCGACATTATCCGAACTGGATGCTGTCACGTGCAAAAAATCTAGTCGATAATAAGGAACGAGAAAAACTCTTAAAAAAGAAAACTCTATGTCAAAACAGTCACTCCCTAAAAAACCTACATTAGTTGTTAGCTAGTCCTCAATTTAAGGACACATAACTAATATTATTCATAAACATCTTCCCCTTTAAAAGCAGATCCAATATTGGAAAAAATCTTATCTGGGGATCGAATTGTTTCACGCAGATTGGTACTACCTTAGGTAACCTCCTCTCACCCCTTCATTGTTTACAACTCGCACTAAATCTACTGGCTGGTTTCAAAAAGGATCATTTAAATGTGGCAGTAGTAACCGATGTGTTACATGTAGCTTTGTTTAAAAAACAAGTACATTCAAAAATGCACTGGGATAATCATTTTCGATAAAAAAATTTATCAACTGAATACCTCAAAAGTTATTGCGCATCGTTATGTGTTGAATGCGATCTCATTTACATTGGACAAACTAAACGTAATTTAACACGGGGTTTGGAACATCTAATGGGATAAATAGATTGACACATCAGAGGGGTTCAGGAGCGTCCAAACATTTTTTGTTGACAAGATCAGAGAAGCACAGACAATTACGTACCTTTGCGTTTGAAAAAGTTGAGATACCGTTAAGAGGGGAAATTAAGTAATAAATTACGCAGCCGTGAGGCGTTTTGGATACTGAACCTGGATACACGTTATCCAAAGGCCTGAACTTCAGAAGTGTTTTTGTATCATTATTAAATTGGAAACTTCAACGTATGTTCCTATCCCTACAATAACTGATATTCACTGCATGGGTCGTTGCCTGTGGACCCACTTATTATTGTCTCATATATTGATTTGTCTACAATCAAAGTTTCAGATTTATATTGCCACCTCATAGCTTTTGTTTTTAATCCATAAGAGATTATTTTAATTCAATTCGACAAAGTAATTGCTGTCTTTTTCATCCTTCCCTCATTAGAATATATGCAGCATTATGAAGAATCTTTCCAATCGAAGTTCCGGGATGTCCACGGCAACGCTCTTACTCCATAATAATGATTTCGATTCGAATTACTAATAGTAACAAGGTCTCACAAGCAATTTGACGACCAAAAAGCTATTTTATCCCACAAATCGTACTTACCAGTGTGAGTTTATTCCCTGATTCTCGGACCCGGGACTCACGTGACATTGTTCACGTGATTTGGTCCACGTGACGCAGATCAACGTGACGTCACATGACCCACCGTTTAGGAGTCCCCGCGTTTGCCCTGGAACCGGAGCACAGAGAAAGGTTCTTTCTTCCGCAGTTTGTATAATTAAGTGTTTAAATTGTGTTTTTTACCAAGATATATTTACATTTGTATTATGTACTGTGTTTTGGATTATTCGTAGTTTTACTCTTTTTTGCTGCATTTCCATTATAACGGTGATGCGTGATACTCTGATTTGTACACGCCCCCCACTTACAGGGTTCACTTGAGGAATGTTAAAAGATTAACACGAATGTAAACTGAAATTCCAGGACAGATCAGCGACTCCGTGCTTGAAACGCGTAGGAATTTGGAGTAGAACACTATGGACAAATGAATGATTGACGAAATAAAAGTCTAAAAAGATCACTTTTGCTGGCTGGACCATCAACTTTATTACTCGATTTATGAAATATGGGAGGAAAATTACCTCAATTAAAGTGTGTATCTTGCAAAATGTTCACACGTTCCTTGTGCATACTACATAGCATTTTAGCATGCTTCTCAGGGATGTTGAAGGAAGGGGAAGGAGACTGGGGGAGGGAAGGAAATGGGGAATGGGTATAGAAGAGAAAAGAGACAAAAAGAGAAGAATAAAGTACTAGAAGAGTACCTACTCACCAACAGCTATGTCAGAGGGACAACAGACAAGTGTTAGTATACTGGTAGTAACCAGTGAATCCCTAAAAGGAACAGCTTATTTATATCATATACATATATCATATACTATGTTATTTATATCATCACAACATACAACACCAGAAAGTCTAAATATCAAAGTACAGCAATAAATACCACCACAGAAACCAAATAAAGCTTTCAGAGGGATTTTACAGGGATTATTAGCATGATGTCCCTATAGGATATCCATGACTCTCATTGTTTGACTTCGAACAAGTGTATCATAGATATAGATCTTACCTTGAATTCCTTTTAAAAGATAGCAACATGAAATTAAAGAAATCATCATGAAAACTGACAGTAAGGATTATTGGATTATTCTATTTGCCATGCTTAAATTACAATAGCTAATTTTGGAAATTAAATTCCCTGACTGGTAACATCTGCCATGTAATCACCGTACACAGAAATTCCATCCTTCACGCGGCATGCTGGCACCTGATGCACTTGTTCAAAGTCAAACAATGAGAGTCATGGATATCCCATAGGGACATCATGCAAATAATTCCTGCAAAAAAAGAGTACAAAGAAAATGATGCCCTTTACACAAATGCTTAACCTGCAGAGAACAAGGCATGGTTTAGTGGTGATACAAAACATCCACCTACAGGCAGCTTGAATCCACTTTGATCCCTTGGGTCAACACGGATTATCTTGGTCAGCATGAGATGTTCTTTGAATCATGCTACAATGTTGCCAGAAATACATTCTCATTCTAGATTTATCCTTCATAATTCTTCTGATTTATAAATTATAAACATTATACAAATTTAATATACATATAAATAATGCATGCTATTCGCACACATATTTAAGGCTAAGCATCCTATGATAGTTTTTGTGGTTTTACATAGCACTGTGGTTTACACCACATTACAGTTCTCATCCTGCAGTTCAGTTACATTGTTATGTAAAAATAGAACTGTACTATTCCTTAATATATTAGCCAGCAGAAAAATCTTGCTCACGTATTTAAAAATATAAGCACTTTACCCAAAATACACATTAAATAAGAAAACGAACAGTAATTCCAAGGACATACTGTTGGTCAGATAAATGAAGGCTCTGGTAGAAGAGTACTAAAAATTGTAAAACATTTCAATCCACTGATATTTGTTATATCGCCAATGCCTAATGTAATTACCGAGGATTTATTTTCCAGAACACCTATACTCTTGGGTAGCTTTCTCCATGGCCACTAATTATGTCTTAGGAGAAACCTCATCTGCACATTACTTGGATCAGTATTAGCTGTAGTAAATTATAATCTCTGGAACACCTCACAAATAAGCATCTACTCACTCACTAGAAATTTCTAAAAACAATATTAAATCTTAGCTTAATAACATAACTTCAAAGTCATTATGCAAAGTGCTTGGTACAGAAAATAATCATGTTGGCAATTTACAGTGAAGGTGCTTAGTTTCTAATATATAGCTTAACCGTATTCTCATATTCACAAATGTGACTCCTAGATATCCATCTGTTATATGGTATAGAAAGACGTTTTCCAAAATTGTAGTTAATTGCAGTTCCATATTTTATGTGATATTCTGGGGGGAATTTATCAAGAACTGGGCAATCGCGCGCTAGTGCTTGTTATTATCTCCATCCCGAAGGTTGCCCCATTCCAAGAGACTCTGGTGTAAAATTGGCAGAGAGGTGGCATGTGGCGCATTTTCTGGCTGTGCCACAGGAAATGCGACTTGATCAAGACTTGTACACCAGCTCTTATAAGCCAAGAAGGAGGGTGTGTCTGTGTGCCATAACATAAAAAAGCTCTATCAATTCTTATTAATAACCTTTAGTAACCATTATCCCATTCAACTAGCTGGGCAAACAGTGGGGCAAGTAGATTACTTTAAATACATTCACTTCAATATAAAGATTCATCAATATTTAAAACGTGTCAGTGCTCAATAAAATAGCCTAGAAATCACATCCCCGTTTTAAACCATTTATGAAAAGTTATTTACTTTTTCTTGTGGCTCGTTCACACACTGTTTATTTTCTGCACTGCTGGAAGAGTCTTTGCGGAGAAGCTGGAATTGACTCTGATTGGAGAGGTTTTTAATATGAGAGGTTAATAGTTAAAACAGGGAAATATAAAAAAGGATTTAAATAGACTGTTTTTTATATGTAATAAATAAATACACATATTATAGAGATTGTGATAGCTGTGGCGCCATTGTCCTTAGTATTTCACAAAAAAGGCCTATATGGCCTCACAAAAGACCCATTGGTCCATCCTCTATGCCTATTGGAGAGGCAGTTCTACCATCACCATAGACAGGGGGCATCCTCTATGCCTAGTGGAGAGGCGGTTCTACCATCACCATAGACAAAGGTTCTTTACTGTTAGAGACGTGAGACTATGAAAATCTCTGCCACAAGATGTTGTTATGGCAGATACTTTGTACATGCTCAAGAGAGGCCAAGATGTCTTTCTCTAGAGCAAAAATATCACAGGTTATGGGACAAAAAGCTATTTGTAATTAGGTGATGTTGATCCAGGGAGTTATTGCGATTGTACTTGGGGTGGGTGGGAAAGGCGCTTTCCATATTTTAAGCTAATTGTACGGTGCTTTTGGCTTCCTCTGCATCTACACAGGATTTATGGGTAGGACTTGATGAACTGCTGTCTATTTAAAAAAAAAAATGATACCACAGTCTTTCCCTATGTCTCGCAAAACTGTAGTACTACAATGCCATTGTAATGCAAGACCTAAAATTGCTGCCTTTTTAATATTTATTTTAATTGTCCGCTACCTACATAGCAAATAATGGTAAACCTTGAATATAAACTCTGTTTGTAGCTGCTGTAACAATGTGAAACATTGCATGCACAGCGTGTTAATTATTTAATGCAGTATCCTGTATTTGCAAGTTGGATACTTTGTTACTTGCTTCTTTGTTTCCTAGTAACAAAAATCTTTGTTGAAATCTAATACATTTGGGCAGCCTGAGTACGGCCAACAATGTGTCCATGAATGAAGGACTGAGCTTTAGACACTATTTGTGTGTAATACGACTATAACAGCTGATAACTTCTTCAATATGGATCATTCTGAAGAAATGTGACAACAGCAAGCTCCCTAGGTTCTTGTTAAAATATCCTCTACAACATTGCATTATGTAGAAAAACAAACTATTAAAAAAGATATAAACTCTACCCTTCAATAATAAGCAGCAATTACCCCCGCTGTCTACTTAGAGACACGAGCCTCCGGGATCTTAAAGCTTGTCTGACCTAGTGGAGATTTTATCTATAGTGGCCACCAGTTTGCTGGCAGAGACCATACTAAATACAGCACGCCATATAAATACTCTTGCCTGGCATATGGAAAAGCCTTAAAACACACAGGAATGGGGTGTGTTATATGCCTAATCTGCCAAAATAACTGCCACACTATTTGCAATCTTCTCCTGCTCAAGAACATGCTCCTAGCAGCTAGGGAACTATGCAAAATCTTCTCAGCTTCTCCTGCTCTATAACATGCTGTGTACAGTTAAGACACTGGCCCACATTTATTAAAGCCCCTGCACCAGTTTTTTGCCTGACTTTGCACGTTCTTTTCAGTGTAAACTGCACATCAGATTCATTACAGTGGCTTTGGCTCATAGAATTTATTTTTTAAAAGTCTTAAAAAAGTCTCATAATGCATAAAAAGTCTCAGCATATAGACCAGCAGGGGACTGGAGTAACTATGGAGTAAAAATGTTTTATGAAACATTTTGCCAAAGTCCCAAGTCATGAATCTGGCTTTGCACGGTGTAGCACTAGCAGTAGTTCTATTTTTAGGCCAGATTAGTGATGTGACTTTTTAGCAGTGAAAAGTCTCAAAAACCCTCAATGTGACTACTTTGAGACTTTTTTACACCAAAAAAGCCCAGGAAAACCAATGTTAATTGATGCACTCTGTGGGAGAAGTGCACAGGGTGCCAGAATAGTAAAGAACGCGTGCCACAATTCCTGAATCTGACGCACCATGCACCCTTCACCGGCAAACTGTACCTAATGCAAGTGAATACCAATAGTAGTACACAGGACCACATTAACCAAAGATCACAATACATGAAACAATAAACTACAATACGCAAATTTTATTCCCACAAGGTAACCAAAAAGGACAAGACAATTTAAAAACATCACCTAAGATACACAACAACAAACACACATAAGCGGTGGTGGTCAATTGAATCATAAATCCACCTCAGTAGGTATAGGAGTAAATATAGAGAGCACAATGCATATATTTGTATAGATACCAAAGTCCAATGGTCAATTTGCCCAAATGAGAAAAGAGGGTGTTACATGTATAAGTGCCTACCACTCTAACACAGGGCTCTCAAGACCACCACCGCAGCACCCCGACGTACGTTTCGCCGCCGCTTCCTCAAGGGGATGTGGATGCAGTTTGCACTGTTTTTGATAAATATGGTCCACTTTGTAATTTTTCTCAATAGAATGCTGCTTTCACACAAGACACTAACTATGTACGATCTGCTGAGTTCCTCCTGCTCTATAACAGGCTACCTGCAGATACGAATTGCCCCATGTTAAGGGTGCACCAAAAAAAAGTTGGTGCACTGTGTTGGAGCAGTGCAGGGTCAAGGGATAGGGAGATAGTACATTTTCCCCATTAAAAACGTAAATCTTTATTTCAATTAGTTAAAATTGTGTTTCTTGACACTAACAGTTGATTTAAAAATCTACAGTCAGAAGGGGTTGATATTTCTCAGTATCGTTGTAAACTGAATGGCGGCGATAGTCTTCTGTATTTTTTATTTTATATTTGTAGAGGTGGCTACTCAAAGCTTGTAGCTCCTATACTTTCATCTACCCAAAGTGTGATAAGGATTTTTTCCGTTCTAATTTAGTTTCATAGGACCTATGGATGGGTCACCTTGGATCGGTGTAGCTCCAGAGAAGTGGAGTGGACTGTATAATGCTCGTACATTTATTGTTATACTATGCTTGCAACCACTAGGTGTCCCACTCAGGCTCTCACTCTAGTTGTCCATAGTACATCAAAATTGTATTGTTGCAACAATGTTACTAAACACTGATGTCCTTCATTGGTGATCTATTTGATTCAGTCCCTCTATCGTACCACTATTTCTCTTTAGGAGATCTTTTCACCACCGATATCCACTCATCCATACAGCCACTCTGCATCCATTTATTATCTACTATATACACATACACTCTATGGTACTGCCGCTAATCTTCTAACTCCAATTCAAACCCTCTGTTCTGCTGAATAAAACCTAACTAACCACTACAGCCCCCCCGACATGTTTCGCCACATCCGTGGCGTCCTCAGGGGTGCCGGGGCTAAGTGTGCGGATGGTGAACTCCAGCGTACTCCGGCGGACTTCAGCGGAGCAGCGACATCGGGCGCACTACCTTAGTGAATCCTGGCTGGACCCGAATCAGCGCCAGAGAACCCGCCGCTGGATTGCGACTGGACCGGGTAAGTAAATGTGCCCCAATATGTACAATATGCTCCGCCTTTCCTGCTCTATAACATGGTGTCTGCAGACAGGAAGTTATGTACAATCTGCCAAACTCCTCTTGCTCTATAACAGTGATGGCGAACCTTTTGGAGACAGAGTGCCCAAACTACAACCAAAATCCACTTATTTACCATAAAGTGCCAACATGGCATTTTAAGCAGTAACTTATTGCTGCCTGTTCTTCCACATCTTTCAATCATATTGGCCCCCGGAGGCAGCCAATACAGTTGAAAGAACATCATTGTAGGGTACAGGGTCTCTCTGTAGAGGAAGAATGAAAGGTCCAGCAGGAGGACCTCCAAAGATAATGCAACCCTGTCCACTCCTCCTCACTTTTCCTGAAATTCCAAAAAGCCAATGAAGTGTCACTTTAAAATATCTTTATATTTAAAGCATCTCATAAGTTGCCTGGGACTACAGGAAGTTTTGGTGGATTTGGTCCTGTCTGGTGAGCTCTGTCCTGGGGTGATGGTCTGAGTGCCCACAGAAAAGGCTCTGAGTGCCACCTCTGGCACCCGTGCCATAGGTTCGCCATCACTGCTCTATAACATGCTGCCTGCATATACAACACTATGAACAATCAACTCAGCTCCTTCTTTTTAACAAGCAAACTGCATTTTCATGATAGAAGGGTCACTTTAAATTGTATTGATATTTTTCAGGCATATCTACTTCTGTGATTCTTAAACTTCTTTTTGATTTTACATTTATGATAAAGTGGTCATTTTGTCATCAATTTCAGCCTTTTCTGTCCTAAAGGTTTTTGATCTTTTGAAGAACGCTATGATTTTCTTTTCACAGAGGATGTTATTCTTGTCTTTTCATCCATCATTTATATGACTAATTGAAAATGAACTCTGGTACTATTGGGCTTATAAGTCTTCTGGTCTTTTCGTGGTGTTTAGTTTGTTCCTGTGGTTTCTCCTTGATTTTTGGGCCCTGGGTGCAGGTAAATTCTGCTTGCTGCTACAGTACATGTGTATTACCAAACTACAATATTGTGTAACAACATATATCAAGATGCATAATACAGTAAGCATTATGGAGCTACAACATAGGCAGACATAAAGACAGCCAGTGCCCTGTGAAATTTGTTTTGGTGTCATATAACTAAATATTCAGAAGCTTTCACAATATGATGAAAGATAACAGAGAAGAGGAAGTGCAATATGAGAAGCCATTCGTGTGCAGACCTTTGTTAATCTGCTTTTGTCCTCTGGCATTATCACAGCTATGACAGACCTGAATACAAGCAGGGCTAAAGGTTTTAACTGTAGCAGATGCCACCAGGGAGCCAAACATTCCTGATAACCTGTGTTACATTGCCATGGCAGGAAGACTTACCTTCACCAGGTCTAAACAAATCCACCTATAGTTCATCCTTATGCGGATGGGCCCCTTTCATCACTTGCTTATCTAAAATACAATAAATTCACTAAATATTCACTTGTCTTCTGTTATGTAATAAACAAGTCATTAGCATTATCAAGTGCTATAATATGTTTTCATTCCACATACAATGCTTGTTACAATGCAATTCCTTTCATTATTTGGATTCCATTCGCCTCTATTATACTCAAGCGTTATGCACAGAGTAACCAACCATCATACCATGCTGCCTCTGCCAGGGTGTTAATTAATGTTTTTGACCATGGTCACACAGGTGCACGGCTCGTTATATCACACGGTTCTGATTACTCTCTGTGATATAATGAGCCGTGCACCTGTGTGACCATAGTCGGATTTCTGTCCAATAGTAGTAAACATAGAAACTTTCTATAGCTGGACAGCAAGCAGAGATCTAAGAAAACCATGAGCAATTGATACAGAAAGTATATTGGAAAATTGTTTATATTTTTATAATACAAACAATAACCTTAATTTGCTGAGGTGAAAATACCCCTTTAACATGGCAGGCCTGTGAGCCTTGGAAATGCTTCTGGCTATTGTGGCAATTGATCACTGCACAGGCCTGTCCCACCTTGGCAACGCTGGTGGAGAGCAACAGCGCATGCTATACCTGTATGCTTTGCAGCAGTAAAAAGTTAAACCAGCACTATTACTTATAAAATCAATCAATGATTTTGGAATTCATATCAACTTGATAGCATTTATTAAAAGAGGAATCCTTCATCAGTTTTGACCATGAGTTGGCCAGAAAGTGCTTTGTGACTATACCTTTGTACATGTTGTTAGTAGCAGCAGGACTGTGAAATTGCCTTTATATTCTATGATTGTAGCTGGACTTGAAGCACTCCAATGCACTGCTGTTTGTGATATCTTCACTGACCACAGCACAGTCCCTTCACTGTGTTCTGAGTCACTACTGGAGTACATACAGAAGACAGCTACAGCAGCTCCTCGTAGCAGGGAAGGGCAGTGCTGTGGAGCACCAGAGTGCTCCAGTCCAGCTACCATCCTGGAATATAAATACATTTTTCTCAGTTCTGCCTCTAAACTAACATCACACAAAAAATTGCAGTCACACTGATCTCCATAGCTGATGCCTAACACCATTTGCTTCTTTGTATGGTGATAACTTCAACAGATTTCCTTATCACATTTACTTTACCACAACATATTGTGCATATTGTGCTATTATCTGATTTCATTCGATTATAGTGTAGGTGTATTAAGGTCACAACGGATCAATCTTCATTTTCATTTTGTAATGGTGAAATGGAACTCAATAAGACATAAATAATCTCTTCTGTGAGCACAATTCACACATTTAAATTATTCAGACCCAGAGGAAACAGATATTTAGTCCCAGACAAAATTAAACGTGTGTTTTGTTAAAAAAATAGGTTGATGCTCTATATTTGTAGTGTGAGGGAAAAGAACAGACAAGTACGTCCATCTCTGATAAAAGTTTAATCATGAGGTGTCGGTGTGAGCTTACATCCCTCTCTCAATGGTGACACTTTGTCAGTAGCTTTCTCTGTCTGGCTTTTGTTGGGGATGCAATATCAACCTTTTTTGTCCATTATAAAAGAAGCACCCACTTATTCTGCTTCTCTATGTTCCTACCAGCTTCACATGGAGCGGAGACCATTGGGCAGAGAACGCAACTTAAAACCTATGGAACTGGAAGAAATTGCAACCAAAATTTCTGCACTGGACAAATGGAGAGCAATATTTAGTTCTCAAGGGTGAGGTGATCCGTCCTGTTTGGAGGGTAAATGACGCAGCTTCTGATTTGCTGTTCCAAGAACACTTTGCAATATGTTTGATAGTTTTTTTTTTGTTGTTGTTTACAGGTTGAAGATCCAAAATCCAGGATTTCAGGTAAATCAAGTCAATTTTTGTGGCAATCTTTATTTCTGCAGATTTGGTGACAAAAATGTATAACTTGTAAGATGTTCAGCAGTCATATCTGTTTATGTGATCTAATCTTTGGTAACGCAGATTTTTATCTAAAAATCTATACATCTATACATTCATAGCATAATACAGTATATGAGCACATATATCTAGCCCATAAATTTAGAGGAGTCTCCTTTTCAGGTACATAAACAATTAATGTGTTTGTGTAATACAAACAATCCCCGGGTTACATACAAGATAGGTTCTGCAGGTCTGTTCTTAAGTTGAATCTGTATGTAAGTCAGAACCATATATTTTATAATTGTGGCCCCTTCCAGAATTTTCTTGTCTCTGTGACAATTGGATTTAAAAAATGTTGGGTTGTCATAAGAACCAGGATTAACAATAAAGCTTAATTACAGACACATTTGATAACTGTTATAGCTGTTTAATGTAGCCTTAGGGCTAAAGTATAGTAAATTACCAACATCCAGAGGCCCGTTTATAACTAGGGGTCATCTGTAAGTCAAGTATTCTTAAGTAGGGGACTGCCTGTATGATACAATATAATGTTACAATAACACGATGTGAATATATTCTATCAGTTTAGACTAAGACAATGCTATGTGACCGATATCTATAATATGTTGTCCCTAACATTCATTTGACCCATATTTTATCTTCACATACCAAACATTTTCCCTGATGGCACAGATAGGCTTTACCTAATAGAGGTGATTGCATGCCAAGCTACAAAAATATACCCCATTAGAAGCAGTGCCACACTACATGGTGCAAAGGCCTATATAGATCTCTATAATAAAATTTTGTACTAGAAATTGTATACACAGAAAACAGGAGCATTTTAACAAAAAGAACCCGGAGAAGGGTTTCCAAATGATTCATCAGTGATTCCAAGATGCTGTAGAACGGATAGAATTGATAGTAGGGTTATTATTATTATTAGCTGAATATACAGAGAATAAAGAATTCAGTTCCCCCCCCCATTGTCTTGAATATGAATGAACTCATAGAATTAACACAGTAAGATCATATTTTCCTTTACATAACAATCCCACGAGATCCTTCTATATTATTTACATGAGTTCTGGGCAATGCATATTAGTAACTAATGACAAATGAGCATGGGACAATTCCCATCACTATCTGGGAATCTGCTTGTAACATTTTCACAGCAGGACATTGTGCAGAGAAGCATAACTTATAATAACAGATGTCTGCTTCACACAGAAGTTACAAATGGAAAGATGAAAAGAGAAGCCAGCCCAATGTTTCCGAATGTAATTACATCTGCTTTCAGGCTTTGTCCGTTCCCTGCCAATATTCAGCGACGCTTTCTCACCAATTACCAAACATAGCTCAATGTTCTTGAAGAGAGATGCGGATCTTGAAACTTAAAAAGCAGAAGTTATAGGCTCATGAATGGATTTTCAGCTTTCTATAGATGAAATTGTTTGGCTGACAGTAACTGCACAATTCTGAATGGTGCTGGAACCTAATTCTTCCAATGCCATTTGCATTGTAATTTAAATTATCGGCAGCTGCTGGCATCGGCACCAACCAGCTGGTTTGACAATCACTCAAGAACCTCTATTCAATTATTAGAAATATTTTTCAAGTCTTCTAAAAACTTTTTTATCTGGGATTAAGCTCCATTGTTGAGCATGGCAAATTTCCTATCTCAAAAAATCACCTATGATAACATCTCAGGCGAAATCTCACAGGTGTTCTGAAGGGAAAGCCTACCATTAAGTCAAACTGATTTAAATACAGCTTTCCGTAATTTACAAAAAACATATCGACAATATGTTAAGTCTACCTGGGAGGTAGCGAGTTTTGATACCTATCTCAAAAACAACTTAGTCTACAGAGGCTTACGTATCAATTTGTTCCCCAACTCCCATCAAGAGGACGGGGAATTTATGAAAGGTTGGCAGCAGCTCCTGACAGAGAGCTCATTGAGGCTGATCCAATATCTGCATGAGTATGAAAAAAACTTTTTGATCCGTATAGGAGAGAAACTTGATAGGGAAATCAAAGAAATCCAGAGCTTTAATAAAAATCCTGACTTTCCAAATCTAGAAAGTAAACTACAAAAAAATGTAAGTCTACTAACAAATGATATAAAAGAAAGAAAACACCGTAAATTTATACGTGACTGTGGGGACTTTGAGACAGGACAGATATATCAGAGGAAAACATTACAACATAATAATCGATCAGGAATACACACTGACATTTCCGAATCTGATATTTCCTCATCTGAGGATAGACAGATAGATAGAACACGCGAGGGTTATAGCGCTAAAAGGAAATTTAGCAAACATAAGGGTGGTCAACAGAATAAAAGGAGCTATAATAACCGTAACCCTGAAAAATGGCAAGCTCAGAGACCCCCACCCACGGATTTGTCAGGTGGACATATCTCATATTCCTCGCCATTACCACCATTGAATATGACTGTCTCAGCCCCGACAGTGGGGACGACTACCCCTCATACAACTATGGATACACCACATGTTATAGCAACACCTTTTTCAGCTATAACAAGCACTCCGTCAATTACAAATATGATGAATCAACATCTAATGACACAGAATGGAGGTATACAAGGCGTACCAAGCGCAGGGGCAATACCAAAAACCCAGCTTTCTTCTTTCTCTTCTTCTTCCTCCTCTTTTTTAGCCCAACCGGTCCCGAATATACAACTCAGAGACCGGGAAAAATGGGGCTACAATGGAAAATAACAAGAAAAGAAAGTCAGATGAATTTGGAGGAGCTTAAGGCTAGGAATGAGGAGGACAAACTAGTGATCAATCTCTCATCATATGAATTAGATGTAAATGAACTTAGACTCCTAAGAAAAGGACTGTCATTTACTCCCACCCCATTGTTCGACAGCTTCCTCTGGATAAAAGATGTCAATCTTTTTGCGAGAAAGCTGGCCTTACACAAACAACATCTAAAAGACGATGTAGCAATAGCTACCCTAAGAGATGAGAGAGCGGTACAAATACTAATAGATTTGGAACAAGAGAATTCCGTTACCCCACAAGGGATAAATCCACCACTTACTTATCTTAAACCAAAATCAAAAGCCACACCTCCCTTCTCACAATATCCAAATATCAACACTTTTGTTCAAATGGTCACACAAGAAATTAAAAAAATTAAACCAAAAATGACCAGAGTAGCATCTAACTTAGAATGTCAGGAGAAAAAGGCACTTGAAAAACTTGAACAAAATAGAAGCCTAGTTCTGAAACCGTCAGACAAAGGCGGCAATATCGTCCTTTTAGACAACGAACAATATATAGCGATGGTAAAGTGTCTACTGGATGATAGAGAGACATATATAAAATTACCAGGCGATCCTACGGAGGCTTTTCTGAGGGAGCTCAAAGAAGTTCTAGACAAAGCTCTAGAAAACAATCTTATATCAAAAGACGAATACAAATACATGTTAAATAAAAAACCTATGATATCCACATTCTATGCCCTCCCCAAGGTACATAAGAAAAGCACTCCTATCCCAGGAAGACCTATAGTGTCAGGAACAGAGAACCTGACACAGGGGATCAGTGAATACGTTGACTTGGTTTTGAGACCATTTGTTATTTCGTTACCCTCATACATCAGGGACACTAAAGATCTTATTACTAAGCTACAAGACATTACAGTCCCCACTGGCACCCATCTAGCTAGTTTGGATGTCGAGGGTCTTTACTCCAACATCAGACATGAGTTGGGACTCCTTGCGGTAAAAAGCTTCTTAGACACCAAGGGAACACAATTCAGGGACCACAATTCTTTCATTCTTATTCTGCTTGATTTTCTGTTGAAACACAATTATTTTTTGTTTGGCGGTGCCTTTTACCAACAGGTGAAGGGCACCGCCATGGGTACTATCTGTGCACCCACTTTTGCTAATCTTTTTTTAGGGTGGTGGGAAGCCACACAAGTTTTCAACGACACTTTGACTCATTTCACAGACCACATTCTTTTCTGGGGCAGATATATTGGCGATGTCCTCATCCTCTGGCATGGGGGTGAGGACGTCTTCGATGAGTTTGTCAAGACCCTTAATCACAATCTAATAGGCATGAAATTTACTCCAGAGATTCACCCGGTCACAATTAATTTCCTGGACCTCACACTACACATTGACACTAAAGGGATGGTAGGGTCCACTGTTTTCCGGAAAACCACTTCCACAAATAGCCTACTCCAATGGGAGAGCTGGCACCCAAAAACACTAAGACAAGGTATCCCAATTGGGCAATACTTAAGAGCGAGGAGGAACTGTTCGGACGAAAACGCCTTTGAAAAAGAATGTAAGACCTTACAAACACGATTTAAGGATAGAGGCTATCCAAAAAGGGTTCTGAAACGGGCATATAAACGAGCTAAGATGACCGACAGAGAAGCCCTTATTAACAGAGGGATCAGCAATGATGAGAAACAGGACAAAAAAATTGTAAGGTGCATTGGCACCTATGATGCCTATGCTGAGGACATAAAGACGATTCTTAATAAATTCTGGCCGTTACTCCAGACAGATGGTGAGTTAGCTGGAGTTATAGGAAATAAACCATCCATCACTTTCAGACGTGGCAGAAACATACGAGAGAGATTGGTACATAGCCACTTTCAAGTAAAACCTCTAGAAAAAAAGACCTGGCTATCTACCCCAGTCTTGGGCTTATACCCATGTGGGGATTGTAGCTTCTGCAGATACATGATACGAACAAAAAAGTTTGAAGTAAATGGAAGAACATTCTCCATTCAAAAATTCTTCAACTGTCGGAGTACCTGTGTTATCTATATCGCCCAATGTTCGTGCCCCAAAATATATGTTGGGAAAACGACTCAAGAGCTTAGGAGACGGATATCCTCCCATCTGAGCACAATACGTACTGACAAGGAAACTTCGTTGGCAAAACATGTCAAAGTGTGCCACGAAGGTCAGATGGAGCAACTAAGATTTTGGGCCATAGACCAAATAAAACCAGGACCCCGTAAGGGGAACACAGATAAAAAACTATTACAACTTGAAGCGCGTTAGAGAGACTTGAGTGCCTTAGCCCAAAGGGACTAAATGAAGGCTTTACTTATGCCGCCTTCCTGTAGTATCCTTTACTTGTAAAAATATTTCTAATAATTGAATAGAGGTTCTTGAGTGATTGTCAAAGTGGTAGAAACATACGAGAGAGACTGGTACATAGCCACTTTCAAGTAAAACCCTTAGAAAAAAAGACCTGGCTATCTACCCCAGTCTTGGGTTCATACCCATGTGGGGATTGCAGTTTTTGTAGATACATGGTACGAACGAAAAAGTTTGAAGCTAATGGAAGAACGTTCTCCATTCAAAAATTCTACAACTGTCGGAGTACCTGTGTTATCTACATTGCCCAATGTTCGTGCCCTAAAATATATGTCGGGAAAACGACTCAAGAGCTTAGGAGACGGATATCCTCCCATCTGAGTACAATACGTACTGATAAGGAAACTTCGTTGGCAAAACACGTCAAAGTGTGCCACGAAGGTCAGATGGAGCACCTAAGATTCTGGGCTATAGACCAAATAAAACCAGGACCCCGTAAGGGGAACACTGATAAAAAACTATTACAACTTGAAGCGCGTTGGATAGAGAGACTTGAGTGCCTTAGCCCAAAGGGACTAAATGAAGGCTTTACTTATGCCGCCTTCCTGTAGCATCTTTTACCTTGAACAATTGAATAGAGGTTCTAGAATGATTGTCAAAATAAAACACATACTTACTATATTATGTTAAATAATTGTAACAACGACAGAGTGACACTATCTTGTATCTATTACAGTCCAACTATAGTATTTATATAGACTGTTGAGTGACATATGAGAACATAAACTAGAGTTTGATACCTGGAGTGGGACAGGAATGGTGGGAATGCCACCTGCACATTCGAATCGATGGGAATCGCTCTAAGTCCACGCGCATGCGTGTATGATGCGAACACTTCAAGTTAGGGCGCATGCGCGAATATGAGCATACCCGTTTCGGTACCCTCCCAGATGCAAGTATTCCCGCATGCGCGGTCTTTGATTGAGAGGGACGTAAACCAATTGGCCACGAACACTAGGACCCAATCAGATACGCACTCTCTAGCGGAAGACGTCACTCACCACGTCACAAACAGAGGTCTTAAATAGCAGTGATGGACTGAGAGATCGCACACTTAGCCCCGGCACCCCTGAGGACGCCACGGATGTGGCGAAACATGTCGGGGGGGCTGTAGTGTTTAGTTAGGTTTTATTCAGCAGCACAGAGGGTTTGAATTGGAGTTAGAAGATTAGCGGCAGTATTAAAGAGTGTATGTGTATATAGTAGATTATAAATGGATGTAGAGTGGCTGTATGGATGAGTGGATATCAATGGTGAAAAGATCTCCTAAAGAGAAATAGTGGTACGATAGAGGGACTGAATCAAACAGAGTACCAAGGAAGGACATCAGCGTTTAGTAACATTGTTGCAACAATGTAATTTTGATGCAATATGGACAACTAGAGTGAGAGCCTGAGTGGGACACCTAGTGGTTGCAAGCACAGTATAATAATAAATGTATGAGCATTATACAGTCCACTCCACTTCTCTGGAGCTACACCGATCCAAGGTGACCCATCCATAGGTCCCATGAAACTAAATTAGGACGGGAAAAAAATCCTTATCACACTTTGGGTAGATGAAAGTATAGGAGCTACAAGCTTTGAGTAGCCACCTCTACAAATATAAAATATAAAAAATACAGAAGACTATCGCCGCCATCCAGTTTACAACGACACTGAGAAATATCAACCCCTTCTGACTGTAGATTTTTAAATTTACTGTTAGTCTCAAAAAACACAATTTTAACTAATTGAAATAAAGATTTACGTTTTTAATGGGGAAAATACACTATCTCCCTATCCCTTGACCAATGGGTCTTTTGTGAGGCCATATAGGCCTTTTTTGTGAAATAAGTTCATTTGATGAGGACCCAGTCAAAAACTCATCCACAACTTACTTGTTATGCTATTGTCCTTAGTAGACACAGTGTCTCTGAGGATGCATCATTAAACATTGTTCTGTCTTTACTAGTGTGTACAGTATCAAAGAAATAAAAATTGCTGGTCCCTAGCCCACTCACTGGGTGGTCCCTAACCCACTCACTGGGTGGTCCCTAACCCACTCACTGGGTGACCGCTGATGTAACACTTAGGTATTGATGTTGCATTGAGTAGGGGGTCCACTGTCTTTCGTACAACAACCCCCTCTTATTCTATTGTTCTGGGCATACATTACACCAAGTACAGATACAGATCATTGATGGGATAGTTATGGTTGTCCTAGCATTAGCTTAATAGTGATGCTGTGCATATAAACCGCCTCAAGGCAGGACTGATACCATATAAAGCACCAAGTGTATCGGCTGTAGCTAGCACTCTAGACAAACGGCGTTCTCCGGCTCCCAAACACTGTAGTCTGGATGCCGTCTCGTCCGGCAATGTGAGGCAGAGAGAACGTAGCCTAGTAACGTAATGAGTTAGTGGAGGGATCCACTCAGTCTCCCGCACCGCAATTACACAGGGCTTGAGCTGGCAACAAAGTGACTCGGATAAGTGAGGACCTGTCATTGAACTGCGCCTATCCTACAGTGGAACCCTAGAGATCCTGACTCGGCTTCTTTCTGATAATTTGATGGATATTAGTTTAGATAAATATGAAATTATGTGTTGAAAAGCACAAATATGTTCTTCTAATGTGCAGAAGAAAGGCAAGTACATTTAAAGACATAAAAAGAGCATCACCATGCAATAGTATATGTTTATATGACCATATGGATTGCAGTTTGCAACAAAATTGCAATTTACAATAGGGTACATACTCACTCGAGCATGACCAACACTGTATGGGTTACTGTTACAAGATACAATCCCAAGGTGTGTTGATTCACAGCACTTTTTAACCCATTTTCACTGAATAAAATGTAACTTTTATTAATATTGGCTGGCTTTAAGATCAACCCTAGCCCTATTGTGTATAAATGTATGTCAAGAGGGATCAAAGCTCCTTCTCTCAGACTTCCTCTATATACAGTATCTCCAGTAGGTACTGAAATTCACTCAAACTAGGCTAAGTTAGTTTTTCAATGTTAGCACTGTAATTGTGATCGCTGCTCTAAAAAACAACTATAGCCCCACTGACATGTTTCGCCACTCTATATGGACACCACATACATTGGCGAAACATGTCATGAATTTTTCTTTTACATACTACATTTCAGGTTTGTGCCCATTTAACCCCTTTAAAGGTTTCTTAAAGTAACAATGCTGATAGCAACTCCGCCATCTGACACTGCAAATTTGTCTGCCACTGGGCATCTTTGTCCTATTCATCTTAGCACCAGAACCCCTTTAATAGATTGTTGGGTGTAGGCCATCAATTTGCTGCATAATATGCAAGGGGTTAATCATTTCTTCAATCAATGATATCTCAGCAGAAAATAATATACAACAAAAAAATCCTAATATTTCTAAAGTTAACTCACTTCAAGGCCAGTGATGATGCTGCAGTAAAATGTACATGAACAAGTGTAACTCCAAAAAAGTCTTTTTACCTATTGGATTTGAAATATTTGTGGTTGTCATGGGGTCAAGGATTAACCCCTTAAGGACGCACGTTTTTTTCTCTCATTTCTCACTCTCCACCTTCAAAAATCCATAACTTTTTCATGTTTCCGTGTACAGAGCTGTGTAAGGGCTTATTTTCTGCGTAGCAAATTTTACTGTGGCTTTATTTATCATTCCATGCCGTGTACTGGGAAGCTGGAAGCAAATTCCAATTGTGGAAAAATTGGAAAAAAAACGTGTTTGCATCACATTCTTGTGGGCTCAATTTTTACGACTTTGTGCGCTCTAAATAAAACCTCTACTTTATTCTATGGTTCGGTACGATCGCGATGATACCAAATTTATATAGGTTTTATTGTGTTTTAATATATTTTCAAAAATTAAACAAATGTTCACAAAAAAGAAAAAAAAGATTTTGCCATCTTCTGACGCTAAAAACTTTTTCATACTTTGGTGTACGGAGCTGTGTTAGGTGTCATTTTTAGGTGCTTTTTAATTCCATTTTTATGTACAGGCGGTCCCCTACTTAAGGACACCCGACAGACAACCCATAGTTACAGACAGACCCCCTCTGACCTCTGGTGAAGCTCTCTGAATGCTTTACTATAGTCCCAGACTGCAATGATCAGCTGTAAGGTGTCTGTAATGAAGTGTTATTGATAATCCTTGGTCCCATTACAGCTAAAAATGTTTAAACTCCAATTGTCACTGGGGCAAAAAATTTTTTGGTCGGGATCCACAATTATAAAATATACAGTTTCGACTTACATACAAATTCAACTTAAGAACAAACCTCCGGACCCTATCTTGTATGTAACCCGGGGACTGCCTGTATATAAAATGGTTTAAAAGTCGTGTTTCGGACATTTGAGCTCTATTTTCCATTATGTGGTTCACCGCAGGCAATAACAGTTTTTATTTTTTGATAAATTGGGCATTTTGAGACGTGGCGATACCTATTGTGTCTGTGACTTTTACAGCTTATTACGTTTTATATCAGTTCTAGGGAAAGGTGGGTGATTTGAATTTTTAGGTTTTTAGATTTTTTTTAATTATTTTTAAAACTTTTTTTAAACTATTTTAAACTATTTTTTAGATGCCCTAGAGTACATTAACCCTAGATGGTCTGATCGTTCCTACCATATATCGCAATACTACTGTATTGCAGTATATCACATTTTTGCACTCACCGGCCACTTTATTAGGTACACCATGCTAGTAACGGGTTGGACCCCCTTTTGCCTTCAGAACTGCCTCAATTCTTCGTGGCATAGATTCAACAAGGTGCTGGAAGCATTCCTCAGAGATTTTGGTCCATATTGACATGATGGCATCACACATTTGCCGCAGATTTGTCGGCTGCACATCCATGATGCGAATCTCCCGTTCCACCACATCCCAAAGATGCTCTATTGGATTGAGATCTGGTGACTGTGGAGGCCATTTGAGTACAATTAACTCATTGTCATGTTCAAGAAACCAGTCTGAGATGATTCCAGCTTTATGACATGGCGCATTATCCTGCTGAAAGTAGCCATCAGATGTTGGGTACATTGTGGTTATAAAGGGATGGACATGTTCAGCAACAATACTCAGGTAGGCTGTGGCATTGTAACGATGCTCAATTGATACCAAGGGGCCCAAAGAGTGCCAAGAAAATATTCCCCACACCATGACACCACCACCACCAGCCTGAACCGTTGATACAAGGCAGGATGGATCCATGCTTTCCTGTTGTTGACGCCAACTTCTGACCCTACCATCCAAATGTCACAGCAGAAATCGAGACTCATAAGACCAGGCAACGTTTTTCCAATCTTCTACTGTCCAATTTCGATGAGCTTGAGCAAATTGTAGCCTCAGTTTCCTGTTCTTAGCTGAAAGGAGTGGCACCCGGTGTGGTCTTCTGCTGCTGTAGCCCATCTGCCTCAAAGTTCGACGTACTGTGCGTTCAGAGATGCTCTTCTGCCTACCTTGGTTGTAACGGGTGGCGATTTGAGTCTCTGTTGCCTTTCTATCAGCTCGAACCAGTCTGCCCATTCTCCTCTGACCTCTGGCATCAACAAGGCATTTCCGCCCACAGAACTGCCACTCACTGGATGTTTTTTCTTTTTCGGACCATTCTCTGTAAACCCTAGAGATGGTTGTGCGTGAAAATCCCAGTAGATCAGCAGTTTCTGAAATACTCAGACCAGCCCTTCTGGCACCAACAACCATGCCACGTTCAAAGGCACTCAAATCACCTTTCTTCCCCATACTGATGCTCGGTTTGAACTGCAGGAGATTGTCTTGACCATGTCTACATGCCTAAAAGCCCTGAGTTGCCACCATGTGATTGGCTGATTAGAAGTTAAGTGTTAACGAGCAGTTGGACAGGTGTACCTAACAAAGTGGCCGGTGAGTGTACATTACAATGAGCCTTGAGCTGGCTCATTGTAACGAAACTGCAGAAACCAGACAGCCTCGGGTCTGCCAAGAACTTCTTCATACTTAAGTTTACATAGATGTGTAAGGTGTCATTTTCTTAGGGATAAGAAGATGTTTTTACTTTTTATTAAATTTTTTTTGTGCTGCAAAATGACTCAAAGGGGCGAGTTGACATTTGGATTTTATTGCCATTAAGGCTCTATGGGATAATTATTTTCTTTATATATTCATAGATACTTATATTTTTCATGTACCGGTTATTTTCTCATGGCATTTGTTTTTTAAGCTTGTTTAATATTTTTTACTTTGATAAAATTTGGATATAGGTCTATAGCCTGCCTCATTTGTGTCTTGAATATGAGTGCATTTGTTTTTAGTTTAGATGAACTATAACCGTTCTCCCTTCTAAAAATTAAACTGGCCTAGGTGTTGAGGTTCTCTCAAATTTCAGGAACATGAAGATAATACATTTTATATAAACTACCTACATCATTATTATTTGCAAGCTTTAAATCAAAATAGTGGCACAGTGTCATTAGTTAAGGACCCAGATTTATTAACGTACCTGTGCCAGTTTTCTGTATGACTTTGCACTATGACAGTGCAAACTGCTTTCACATGTATCTAAGAAGTGTTTGAGACATATTTGTAGGGCACAGGACAAATTTGTGGTGCAGCTGCACTATACTGCACTGAAATGGGAGTGTTCCTGTGCTCAGTCGGACCGTGCGCCATATTTATCATGCAAAGTCTGACAGAATTGTGTTGCACGCCCCATGTTAAATCTGGCATCCTCTGCACACTAGTAAATGTGTGCCAATGTCTCTGATTGGTCTTTTCTGGGTCAATATAATCTGCAACCACATTCAAGGGAATTCATGGTAAATCATCAGTATGACAGATTAGACTTTAAATTGGGGTTCTGTGGTGTGGTTAGGAAAGGAAAGAGCAGCCGTAAAATCTTAGCAAGAACCACTGGACTAAGGTAACACAATAGATTGGACTATGGGGTCTCACACAGCTTACACTTGAGGATAAAGCACAGATCTTAAATTATGAGCTGCTGTCTGTGCTTCAGTACACTGCACAGGCTGTCAGTTAGGGTTCATTCACACACAGTATGGCCGCCGTGCGGGCATACCGCTGTGTGCTCCCTCCGTAGAAAACATCGGCACATGGCCACGCACTCGCAGAAAGATAGAGCATGGTCTTTTTCCAATGTGCGGTGCGGATCGGTGCCACACATGCGTGGCACCATACCGCCGCCGTCCCGCCATTGCTGTCTATGAGGACGTATATGCAGCCGCAAATTTGCGGCCGCATGTTAGTCCCCATGAACGGCCGTGTGAATTAGTCCTTAGGCCATTACCAGGCTGTGTTCAAGTTTGTCTGGGGCTCAAAGATGGACATGAAAACTTGCACGACACCTTCCTCATGCTGTGGATTTCCACTGTGTGTGAATGTTTGGAGGACTGCAGGAAGCACTGCAAGAAAGGCCATGTCATGTTTTTTCCTTTTGCCCACCCTGACAAGGTCTTAGATGGCACAAGAGGGACAGCTCCTTCTCTAACAATTGGGAACCCTCCTCCCCAGTTTTATGCCGGGTTTCCTGTTTTGTGAGGAAACAACAACTTGAGGGACTTAAACCGGACTTGTGAAAACCAAATACTATTCACAAGCTAATCAGATCAAAGGATGCGGCTGTTCCAGGGCTCACTACTAGCACGATGGACACTGTTTGCTACCTTCACACATGCGGCACCACACCGCTCCGTAGCCCGTAGAAAGATAGGACATGTCCTATCTTTCTATGTGATACGGCGCCGAGCGCTGTATCTTCCTATGGAGAGGGCCGGGAGCTGCGCTCATCCTCTGCTCCTCTCCGCAGCACCAATGTATGTGAAATGCTGTAAATGTAAATGCGTTTAAGAAACTTGTCTTTGTGGGAATACCCCTTTAAGCTTAGAAATATAAGGACTTGCTGGCTGTATTGCTATACATTATCAAGGGGTGGTGACACGGGTGAAGAATTCAAGGGATAAAATCACTAACAGTTGCGTTGTAAATGCACAACAAGCAGGTACCCCACTTGTAGTTTAGAGAATTATGAGAAAGCTAGAGAAGTCATCGACATGGTGGTCTTTAAATAAAAAATCTTGCTTTTTGTTCATAAATACTGGGATTGTTAAATGTACCATAGATTGTTGTATAGGGAAACAGACTTTCTTGATGGAATTCAGATGTTTTTACGCTGGTGTATATGAGGACATGACTACAGTATATTAATAAATTGCTTAATAAATGTGATTCTTGATATCCCCTGAAAATAAGAGCAAGTGCTCACCCCAAGCCCCCCAAAAATTACTCCTTACCCAGCTCTGCATCAGGGTATGAAAAATGTATTAGCCTTAGGGTAGGGAAAATTACATTTTCCCTACTTAGTTTCACTTTTTAAAAATCTATTAAAACCTAATAAAAGCTATATAAATTTGGCATCCTCGTGATAGTACCGACCCAAAGAATAAAGAGGAGGTATCATTTGAAGTGGTAAACCAGTGTCCAAGAAAAAATGGTGCAAAAATGTTTCCAGTTTCCTAGTAAGTGGCATCAAATATTAGATTCTGTCATTAGGAAGTACAATGCGTTACACAGAAAACAAGCCCTCACAAAGCTCATTACACTGAAGAATACAAAAGTTTATTTATTTTTTTAAGACAGGGAATGAAAAATGGAAATGAAAACGGCCTGGTCCTAAAGGGATTAAACTACATCATGTCGATAGTATTTGTTGCCACAATGCTATTACTTTATTGCTGCCAGATTAGTCTCCCCCAATTTCACTGCAACTAACCAGCAACATTTATGCCCCATATTTTCCTAAGGTAGGTAGTTCAGTCCAGGTTTGACTTTCTCATAACATTTGAAAAACTTTAAGTAAACAATTAAAGAAAATCTTCCATAAAATGAAGCATGGAGAAACCCGGGACACTTACTCATAGGTCCAGGTACTGTGACTGTGGTAACTTTCTAATTTGTTATTGGTTGCCTCCTTCCTTCTAAAATTAGCTTTAAAAATTATGCTAATGTACCAGAAGGACTCTGGGGTGATACCAGAGCTCCTCAAGTGCTGCTGCTTTGCAGGCTGTTACACTGCGTGCTGAAACTTCCTTTGCTGCCCTGAGCTTACAACAGGCAGAGGGAGTAAGAAAGTGCTGTGGGCCAGTGTACCAACCTGTGAAATTACAGCACAGAGGGTCTCTGGTAAATCCCTCTCTGGTTCATTAGCATAAATGTAAAAGTTAATTTTAGAAGGAAGGAGGCCATGGATAACAAATATAAGATTACAAGTGTCACAGTGTCTGGGTCTATGAGTAAGTGTCCCTGGTTTATCATTCTTGATTTTGATGGTAGATTTCCTTAACCCTTTCAGGACCTGGCCCTTTTTTGTTTTTTCATTTTCATTTTTCACTCCACATGTTCAAAAATCCATACATTTTTTATTTTTCCATGTCCAGAGCTGTGTGACGGCTTGTTTTCTGCGTAACAAATTACACTTCATAGAGATGGTATTTATTATTCCATGCCGTGTACTGGGAAGCGGGAAAAAAATTCCAAATGCAGTGAAATTGGTAAAAAAAACGCATTTGTGCCGTTTTCTTGTGGGCTTGGATCTTACGGATTTCACTGTGAACCCCAAATGACATGTCTACTTTATTCTTTGGGTTGGTACAGTCACGGGGATACCAAATTTATATAGGTTTTATAATGTTATCATACATTTAAAAAAATTAAAACCTCCTGTACAAAATTTTTTTTGGGTATTTTGCCATCTTCTGGCGCTAATAACTTTTTTATACTTTGGTGTACAGAGCTGTGGGTGGTGTTGTTTTTTGCGGATTTTGATGACGTTTACAATGTTATTGATTTTAGGACTGTACGACCTTGTGATCACTTTTTATAGAATTTTTAATTTTTTTAAAAATGACAAAAAAGGGTCATTTTCCGCGATTTTCCGTTACGGGATTAAACGCAGTGAAAAAACGTTATCATTTTTTGATAGATCGGGCATTTTCAGACGCGGTGATACCTAATGTGTTTATGATTTTTACTGTTTATTTATTTTTATATCAGTTCTAGGGAAAGGGGGGTGATTTGAGTTTTTAGGGTTTTTTATTATAATTTTTTTTTTAAACTTTTTTTTATTTTTACTATTTTTCAGACTCCCTAGGGTACTTTAACCCTAGGTTGTCTGATCGATCCTACCATATACTGCCATACTACTGTATGGCAGTATATGGGGATTTTACTCCTCATACATTACAATGTGCTGATAGCACATTGTAATGCAATGGTTAACCCGAAGCAGACTCGGGTCTTCGTGAGACCCGAGGCTACCATGGCGACACATCGCCGCTCCCCGATGACGTCACGGGGAGCGGCGATCCTCGAAAAGATGGCGGCGCCCACGCGCCACCATCTTTTTGAAGCCTCCGGCAGCTTTGCCGGCGCCGATCAGCGGGAACACACCCGTGCGCGTGAGCCCTCCCCATGCACCTGTGGCCGACCCGTGACATGCTATTACGTCACGGGTCGTGAGCGGGTTAAAAGTGACTCCAGAAGAAGCCAGTACGCAAAACAAATGTTGGGGAGAGGCTCCATTAGTGTATAATATTTTTGGATATTATGTTGTACTTTTTCCATTTATTTGTTGCATCTATTGAGCCATTTTACTTTTTGGGCTAGTACATTGAGTGTCTCTATTACCTGTAGATGCTGCTGTCACATGTATAATATTATAATAATACTCAAAATAATAATCTTTATTTATATAGTGTCACCATATTCCGTAGCGCCTTACAAATCATAGGGGGCATATACAAATAAAATCCTACATTACAGAGTACAAACAGTCACATGGGACAATAGGAGTGAAGGCCCTGCTCGCAACATAGGGCGTGCAACACAATTTTATCGGACTCGGTGCGCACACCCTATGTTGCGAGCAGGGCCTTCACTCCTATTGTTCCATATGGCTGTTTGTACTCTGTAATGTAGTATTTTATTTGTATACGTCCCCTATGGTTTATAAGGCGCTACAGTCCGACAGTCCGACTCCCCTTTCAGTGCAGAATTTTGTGTCGCGTCGGATATAATGCAGCCGCACTATGTCGCGCACCCTTCTTAAATACATGTGCAAGCAGTTTGCATTGAAAAGAATGTGAGACAGAAAACTAGCGCAGGGGCTTTAATAAATCTGGGCCCATGAGTATCTTTGGATGCACTATTTTTCCTGCTATGTCTGTTATTAAAGTTTTATTAATGTTTGCTATAGTTTTGATCAATGTTTTTATGTATATATGGTGGGATCGGTGACAATATGCTATTTAGTGAGGACATTTGCTGCATTTCCTTTCCAATTCTTTTGTATAGGTGTTTATATATAATTTGTACCAAATAGTGACAAAAAACACTGCTTACAGTACCATAAAAGGCTCCTGAACATGTAAGGCCCAGTAAATGGTCACAGTCAAGTAACTGAAGCACCTGATCTGCCATTCTACACTGTAACCTGCTGCAGATGTACATAGTGATGTCATAATATCAATCTTCACAACATGACCTCCAAGCAGTCCATTTATTCTATTCTAAGATGTGGTTGTGTATACAACCAAATAATGTCATTTATAGGAGATTCTTACAACAAAGAACCTTTAGCTACGTATATCACCTAATTCTTATTTTGCAAAAACAATAAATAGGAGCTCTTCTTCATTTCTACGAATTCCCAGCTAACATTAGATTTTTGTTCTGCATGCATTTTCAGCTATGAAATGTAATCCTATGATGTATACAGCAGTGCTGATAACAAGTTGAAAAGCTCCACAAGGCTCCAGACAGAAGTGTGATTATCTTTCAGCGTCTTAGCATGGGCACAGCATTTGTCCCTGCTAATGCTGCTATCAGATGGATGCGGTCTCATACAAGCTATGGGAAGCTATAAAAAGCTTTCCATCTAGAACGTACAAAGCACATGATCACATTTCCCTTCCATAGTCCAGACTAGAGTCTTACATTCATTTTACAGACCAGATCTCTCATTCACATCAATTACCAACAATGTTGTATGAGGGCATTGCCCGCTCCTTCACCTTATTAACTGTACAATAAAGATTGATTTCCCATGTTTTAGTTTCAGTCTTCTGAAGTATTTCTTCCTTAAAAAGGCCAACATTTTGCAGATGACTTTGTGTCCCACTATATTTCCCTCAGTGTGGCTCCATGTTCTGTAAGCTCAGCTGATGATGTCATATACCTGGCTTTTTCTGGTCTGCACTGAATTCACCACCCACAGTACAACTGGAACCATAATACACATATATGCCCAGATCAGAGCAGTAAATGGCTCATTCCTGGCACTGCAGCAGTGCAGACCTACAGCAGAATACTAAATGCACAACAACAAAACCAGGCAAGACACAAGTCAGCCAGTGAACTGCTTCACCCCTGGAAACTGCAGGAAGAAGCTGCCACTTCCACAAGTACCTGGTAACAGGATGCATAAGACTGGCACACAGCAGCATCCCTTCCTGATCGCTGCATCCAGGAGGAACAACAACATGGTAATAATACACAAGGACTAATGCTAAGAACCACAATGATCAGCAAGGTCAAGGATGAGGAGGAAGGGGCACCTGGCAGGAGCAGCACTCACCTGCTGTCAGCATGAGATGGAGCAGCAGGGCGGCTGAGGTGCCCGTCCTGGCAGATGGCAGAGGCTGGTGAGGAGCTGCCACAGTGACATGTATGCGGTGCTCAGAGATGTGTACAGTGGATGCATGCACTGATTGTATTGTCTGGGAGGCAGCGGCTCCTCCTCCTTGCTGGAGATGCTGCTGGTGCTGGAGCTGTCCCCTGGTATGTCACATGAGCCTCAGCAGCAGGAAACTCACCATGTCACTGTACTACACCTGCACGAGGCTGCTCAGCTGGAAGTAGGTGCCCTGTGTTACACCCTATGTGTGGTGCCGCAACACTACAGTGTATGAATCCTACATGATCGGTACTATATAATAACACTACTATGTACTGTATGATGCTAGAACACTACAGTGTATGAATCCTACATGATCTGTATTATATAATAACACTTATATATACTGTAGGATGCCGGAACACTACAGTGTATGAATCCTACATGATCGGTACTATATAATAACACTACAGTGTATGAATCCTACATTATCAGTACTATATAATAACGCTACTATGTACTGTATGATGCTGGAACACTACAGTGTATGAATCCAACATGATCGGTACTATATAATTACACTGATATGTACTGTATGATGCTGGAACACTACAGTGTATGAATCCTACATGATCTGTATTATATAATAACACTAATATGTACTCTATGATGCTGGAACACTACAGTGTATGAATCCTACATGATCGGTACTATATAATTACACTCAGGGCCGCATCTGCCATGAGGCGAGATGAAAATCTCGCTCAGGCGGGCAGAATGCGGGTCCCTGTACAGGGCGGCGAAATTTGCCGCTCTAAAGTGGGCGATTCGGGCGTCCATTAACGCCCGAATCGCCCACCAGCAATAAATCGCGCCTGTCTATTAAGACACAGGTGCAGATTTATATGCGGAGGCACGCATCGCCTTCGGCAGCTGCGTCGCTCCGTTCTAAGCAGTGACACAGGCGTCATGACGTCACACGCCTGTTGTCACTGTGCGGAGCCGCGGCTACAAAGGAGAGCCGCATGAAGACCGGAGCCGCGCGAGGAGCAGCTGCCTGCAGGTGAGTAGGATTTTATTATTTTTTCATGTACCTTATATACTCGAGTATTAAGCCTAGTTTTTCAGCACAAAATTTGTGCTCAAAAACCTAACTCGGCTTATACTCGAGTCAACAAAAACATAAAGCCAAAACTCACCTTTCTGACGTCACCCATAGGTCCTCTTCTGTCTGAGACAGTCTGAGACAGAAGAGGACCTATGGAGGACGTCGGAAAGATGAGTCAGTGTTTTTTTTTTTCTTCTTACAGGGGCTGGGTAGGGTATGCTACAGGGGCTGGCAGACTATATACTGGGAGGCTGTAACCATGCATCCCACCCTCGGCTTATACTCGGTTCAATAGGTTTCCCAGTTTTTTTTGTGTTGAAATTATGGGTCTCGGCTTATACTCGGGTGGCTTCTATCTCGGTCGGCGTTATACTCGAGTATATACGGTATTTAATTAAATGTGGGGAGGCTTCATGTTATACTGGGAGGGGGGGTACTATATGGGGCTAGAAAACGTTTAATACTGGGAGTGGGGGCGACGCTATATATCATATGGGGCCATAATTATTTTATACTAGGGGGGGATGCTACTATATTATGTGTGGGCCATAATATTTTATACTGGGGGGAGGGGGGGTGCCATATATATTATTGGGGCCATAATTATTTATACTAGGGGGGGTGGTGCCATATATTTATTTGGGGCCATAATTATTTTATACTAGGGGGGGGTGCTAATGTATTATTTGGGCCATAATTATTTATACTAGGGGGGGGGATGAGCTATATAATTATTTGGGGCCATAATTAATTATACTAGGGGGGATGCTCTATTTTATTTGGGGATTTGGGCTATAATTATTTTACACTGGGGGGATGCTATATATATATTATGTGGACCATAATTATTTTATACTGGGTGGGGGGGGATGATATATTATATCACTATAACACTAATGTGGAGGCTGTATTCGGGTACGTATATTACTTAGTCTGCAGGGCTGTATATGGGATCAGTATATTACTAACGCTGGGAGGGGACTGTATATGTGGGGCAAGATTTATTTAAGCTGTAGGGGATCTGTATATGGGAGCTATATATAATTTAATTGGGGGGTGAATAAGAGGCCTTAAATATATGAGAGCAGGGATATATAAAAATAATGTAATATATATATTCATTAAGGGGGGTGCTATATATTTATTAGTTATGGATACAGATTACTTTGCATCATGTAACCAAATGTTTGGGGGGGTCTGTAATAATAAATTGGGGGTGTTGTATATGATTGGTGCTGTGCATGCTATAATTCCAGTAGACTAATATATATATATAATAAGGGATGTGTTTATGTGGGGAGAGTGCGGTCAGCTGTGTTGTGAGGGGTATAATTATTTAGGAGCGCAGTGTTGTTATCCAGGAGACTTTATACTGTATGACTTTGTATTTAGGGACGCCGGGTGGCGATGCTGCAGAGCTGAAGATATCTGGCCGGTGAAGTTCAGCATGAGATAGGTCAGGATGGAAACCCGGAATAAAAGTCCTCCTGATGGAAGAGATTGTCATCTATAAGGTAATAGATGCCACTAATGCCTCTCAGATCCTGTAGTCAGTCACACAGTGTCAGGGAGCTGTCTGTAGGGTTGTTAATTGTTAGTAAAGTTTAAGGATTTACTTAACAGGGGGCGGGGGGGGGGGGGCAGCATTTTAATATTCGCCTCAGGCAGCAAATATGCTAGAATCGGCCCTGATTACACTGATATGTACTGTATGATGCTGGAACACTACAGTGTATGAATCCTACATGATCTGTATTATATAATAACACTAATATGTACTCTATGATGCTGGAACACTACAGTGTATGTATCCTTCATTATCAGTACTATATAGTAATACTAATATATACTGTATGATGCTGGCACACTACAGTGTATGAATCCTACATTATCAGTACTATATAGTAATACTAATATAATGTATGAGGCGGGAACACTACAGTGTATGAATCTACTGATTCAGTTACTATATGAATACTAATATATACTGTTTGATGCTGGAACACTACAGTGTATGAATCCTACATGATCAGTACTATATAGTAATACTACCGTATTTTCTGGACTATAAGGCGCACATAAAAGCCTTGGATTTCCTTGGAAATCCAAAGTGCGCCTTATAGTCCGTGCGCCCTATGTATGGCGCAGGGCAGCGGACCATATTACATAGGTCCCCGCTACCGGAGACAGCAGATCTCCAGCGGGAACTGCGACCACGCGGCACGACAACTTCTTCGCGTCGGTCTGCAGTTCCCACTGGAGATCTGCTGTCTCCGGTAGCGGGGACCTATGTAGTATGGTCCGCTGCCCTCCCCCTCACCGTCCCCGCCCACCTCCCCGCGTCGCCGCGTTCGTTGGGTCTCGTCTTGGGGTCGCGTCGCGTATCTTCTCGTTGGGTCTCTGCTCCGCCCCCGACCTCCGCCACGCCCCCGGACCCTGCCCGCCTTATAGTCGATGCGCCTTTATATATGGAATTATTACATACTAAGGCTCATCGGACTGATGCGCCTTATATTCCGTGCGCCTAATGGCCCGGAGGAAAATACAGTAATTATTCCTGCATGATGCTGGAACACTACAGGTATGAATCCTACATGATCAGTACTATATAGTAATACTAATATATACTGTATGATGCCGGAACATACAGGTATGAATCCTACATTATCAGTACTATAGTAATACTAATATATACTGTATGATGCTGGCCCCATAAGTGTATGAATCCTACATTATCATACTATTAGTAATACTAATATATACTGTATGATGCTGGAACACTCAGATGGAAATCCTACATTATCAGTACTATAGTAATACTAATATATACTGTATGATGCTGGAACACTACAGTGTATGAATCCTACATGATCAGTACTATATAGTAATACTAATATATACTGTATGATGCTGGAACACTAAAGTGTTTGAATCCTACATTATCAGTACTATAGTAATACTAATTTAACTGATGATGCTGCGAACACTACAGTGTATGAATCCTACTATCAGTACTATATAGTAAATACTAATATATACTGTTGACTGGCACCACTACAGTGTATGAATCCTACATGATCAGTACTATATAGTAATACTAATATATACTGCATGATGCTGGAACATTACAGTGTATGAATCCTACATGATCAGTACTATGTAGTAATACTAATATATACGGTATGGTTCTGGAACACTACAGTGTATGAATCCTGCATTATCAGTACTATATAGTAATACTAATATATACTGTATGATGCTGGCACACTACAGTGTATGAATCCTACATTAGCAGTACTATATAGTAATAAATATATACTTTGAATGTAGGCACAACTACAGTGTATGAATCCTACATGATCAGTACTATATAGTAATACTAATATACTGTATGAGGCAGGAACACTACAGTATATGAATCCTACATTATCAGTACTATAAGGAATACTAATATATACTGTATGATGCGGCACACTACAGTGTATGAATCCTACATTATCAGTACTAATAGTAATACTAATATATACTGTATGATGCCGGAACACTACAGTATATGAATCCTACATTATCAGTACTATAGTAATACTAATATATACTGTATGATGCGGGAACACTACAGTGTATGATGAATCCTACATGATCAGTACTATATAGTAATACTACCGTATTTTCTGGACTATAAGGCGCACATAAAAGCCTTGGATTTCCTTGGAAATCCAAAGTGCGCCTTATAGTCCGGTGCGCCCTATGTATGGCGCAGGGCAGCGGACCATACTTACATAGGTCCCCGCTACCGGAGACCGGAGACGCAGATCTCCAGCGGGAACTGACCACGCGGCACGAACAACTTCTGCCGCGTCGGTCTGAGTTCCCACTGGAGATATGCTGTCTCTGTAGCGGGGGACCTATTGAAGTATGGTCCGCTGCTCCCTCCCCCTCACCTTCCCCGCTCACCTTCCCCGTCGCCGCGTTCTCTTGGGTCGCGTCTTCGGTGTGCGTCGCGTACTTCTCTTTGGGTCTCCGCTCCGCCCCCGGACCTCCGCAGCCTCCACGGCCCTGCGCCTTATAGTCCGATGCGCCTTATATATGGAATTATTACATATATAATGCTTCCGGACGATGCCCTTATATTCCGGTGCGCCTAATGGCCCGGAAAATACAGTAATATATACTGCATGATGCTGGAACACTACAGGGTATGAATCCTACATGATCAGTCTAACTATATAGTAATACTAATATTACTGTATGATGCCGGAACACTACAGCTGTATGAATCCTACATTCAGTACATTATAGTAATAATAAATATATACTGATGATGCTGGAACACTACAGTGTATGAATCCTACATTATCAGTACTATAGTAATACTAATATATCACTGTATGATGCTTGGAACAACAGTAGTGAGAATCCTAATGCAATCAGATACTATATAGTAATACTAATATTACTAGTATGATGCTGGAACACTAAAGTGTTTGAATCCTACATTATCAGTACTATAGTAATACTAATATATACTGGATGATGCTGGACACTCAACATGTATGAATCCTACTTATCTGATGTACTATATAGTAATACAATATATACTGTATGATGCTGGCAGCACCTACAGTGTATGAATCCTACATGATCAGTACTAATGTACTAATACTAATAGTTGGCATGATGCTGGAACACTACAGTGTATGATCCTACATTATCATACTATATAGAATACTAATAATATACTGTATGATGCTGCACCTACTAGTGTATGAATCCTACATATCAGTACTATATAGTAACTACAAATATACTGCATGATGCTGGAACATTACAGTGTATGAATCCTACATGATCAGTACTATGTAGTAATACTAATTTATACGGTATGGTTCTGGAACACTACAGTGTATGATTCCTGCATTATCAGTACTATATAGTAATACTAATATATACTGTATGATGCTGGCACACTACAGTGTATGAATCCTACATTAGCAGTACTATATAGTATCAATTAATATATACTGTATGACTGTGGCACACTACAGTGTATGAATCCTACATGATCAGTACATTATAGTAATACTAATATATACTGTATGATGCCGGAACACTACAGTAGGTGATGAATCCTACATTATCAGTACTATAGTAATACTAATTATACTGTGTTGATGCGGGACACACTACAGATATTGATGATCCTACATGATCAGTTCTAATAGTAATACTAATATATAGATGTTTGATGCTATGGACACTATCAGTGTATGAATCCTACATGATCAGTACTATATATAAAACCGTAACCGTATTTTCTGTGACTATAAGGCGCGACTATAAAGCCTTGGATTTCCTTGAAATCCAAGTGCCGCTTATAGTCCGGTGCGCCACTATGTATGGGGGCAGGGCAGCGGACCATACTTACATAGGTCCCCGCTACGGAGACCGAGACAGCGATCTCCAGCGGGAACTGCAGACCACGCGGCCGAACAACATTCTGCGCGTCGGTCTGCAGTTCCCACGTGAGATCTGCTGTCTCCTGGTAGCGGGGACCTATGTAAGTATGGTCCGACTGCCCTCCTCCCCTCACCTTCCCCGCTCACCTCTCCCGCGCGCCGCGTCTCGTGGGTCTCGTCTTCGGGTCGCGTTGCGTATCTTCTAGTTGGGTCTCGCTCCGCCCCCGGACCTCCGCCACGCCCCCGGACCCTGCGCCTTATAGTCCGATGCGCCTTATATATGGAATTATTACATATAAAGGCCATGGACTGATGCGCCTTATATTCCGGTGCGCCTAATGGCCCGGAAATACAGTAATATATACTGCATGATGCGTGGAACACTACAGTGTAGAATCCTACTGATCAGTACTATATAGTAATACTAATAATACTGTATGATGCCGGAACACTACAGTGTATGAATCCACATTATCAGTACTATAGTAATACTAAATATACTTGTATGATGTCTGGCACACTACAGTGTATGAACATACATTATCAGTACTATATAGTAATACTAATATACTAGTGTATGAGTGCTGAACAACTACAGTGTATGAGATCCTACTTATCAGTACTATAGTAATACTATATATAGCTGTATGATGCTGGAACACTACAGGTTATGTAATCCTAACATGATCAGTACTATATAGTAATACTAATATATACTGTATGATGCTGGAACACTAAAGTGTTTGAATCCTACATTATCAGTACTATAGTAATACTAATATATACTGTATGATGCTGGAACACTACAGTGTATGAATCCTACATTATCAGTACTATATAGTAATACTAATATATACTGTATGATGCTGGCACACTACAGTGTATGAACCTACGCCTTGATCAGTACTATATAGTAATACTAATATATACTGCATGATGCTGGAACATTACAGTGTATGAATCCTACATGATCATAACTTTGTAGTATACTACTATATACGGGTATGGTGCTGGAACACTACAGTGTTTGAATCCTGCATTATCATACTATATAGTAATACTATATAATACTGTTGTATGCTGGCACACTACAGTGTATGAATCCTACATTAGGCAGTACTAATCTAGTAATACTAATATATACTGCATGATGCTGGAACATTACAGTGTATGAATCCTACATGATCAGTACTATGTAGTAATTACTCTAATTATACGGTGATGGTTTGGAACACTCAGTGAATGATTCTGCATTATCAGTAGTATATAGTATACTAATATATACTGTATGTGCTGGCCCACACTACAGTGTATGAATCCTACATTAGCAGTACTATATAGTAATATAATATATACTGTATGATGATGCACACTACAGTGTATGAATCCTACATGATCAGTAACTATATAGTAATACTAATATATACTGTATGATGCCGGAACACTACAGTATATGAATCCTACATTATCAGTACTAGTATTACTAAATAATACTGTATGATGCGGGAACACTACAGTATTGATGAATCCTACATGATCAGTACTATATAGTATCTACTAATATTACGTTTGTGCGGGAACACTACAGTGTATGAATCCTACATGATCAGTACTATATAGTATACTACCGTATTTCTGGACTATAGGCGCACATAAAAGCCTGGAATTTCCTTGGAAATCCAAAGTGCGCCTTATAGTCCGGTGCGCCCTATGTATGGCTCAGGGCAGCGGACCATACTTACATGGTCCCCGCTACCGGAGACGGAGACAGCAGATCTCCAGCGGAACTGCAGACCACGCGGCACGAACAACTTCTGCCGCGTCGGTCTGCAGTTCCCAACTGGAGATCTGCTGTCTCCGGTGAGCGGGACCTATGTGGGACACTATGTAGTAGGTCGTGCCCCTCTCTCCCCTCACCTTCCCCGCTCACCTTCCCCGCGTCGCCGCGTCTCGTCGGGTCTCGTCTTCGGGTCGCGTTTGCGTATCTTCTCGTTGGGTCTCCGCTCCGCCGCCCGGACCTCCGCCACGCCCCCGCCAACTGGCCGCTTATAGTCCGATGCGCGTATATATGGAGATTATACATCACTAAAAAGGCTCATCGGACTGATGCGCCTTATATTCCGGTGCGCCTAATGGCCCGGAAAATACAGTAATATATACTGCATGATGCTGGAACACTACAGTGTATGAATCCTACATGATCAGTACTATATAGTAATACTAATATATACTGTATGATGCCGGAACACTACAGTGTATGAATCCTACATTATCAGTACTATAGTAATACTAATATATACTGTATGATGCTGGCACACTACAGTGTATGAATCCTACATTATCAGTACTATATAGTAATACTAATATATACTGTATGATGCTGGAACACTACAGTGTATGAATCCTACATTATCAGTACTATAGTAATACTAATATATACTGTATGATGCTGGACACATACAGTGTATGAATCCTACATGATCAGTACATATATAATACTATATATACTTATGATGCTGGAACACTAAGTGTTTTGAATCCTACATATTCAGTACTATAGTAATACTAATATATACTGTATGATGCTGGAACACTACATGTATGAATCCTACATTATCAGTACTATATATAATACTAATATATACTGTATGATGCTGCCACACTACAGTGTAATGAATCGCTACATGATCAGTACTATATAGTAATACTATAATACTGCATGATGCTGGAACATTCAGTGTATGAATTCCTACATTCATACTTGTAGTAATACTAATATACGGTATGGTGCTGGAACCACAGTGTATGAATCCTGCATTATCAGTACTATAGTAATACTAATATATATGTATGATGTGGCACACTACAGTGTATGAATCCTACATTAGCAGTATATATATGTAATAATAATATATAATGTATGCTGCTAATGGTACACTACCAGTGTTGAATCCTACATGATCAGATATATAGTATACTATATATAGTATGATGCCGGAACACTACAGTATATGAATCATACATATCAGTACATAGTAATATCTATAATACTGTATGCATGCTGGCACACTACAGTGTATGAATCCTACATTATCAGTTACTATATAGTAATACTAATATATATGTAGGATTGCTGGAACACTACAGTGTAATGAATCCACATTATCAGTACTAAGTAATACTATATATACTGTATGATGCTGGAACACGTACAGTGTTGAATCCTACATATCAGTACTATATAGTAATACTTATATACTGTATGATGCTGGAACACTACAGTGTATGAGTTCCTATGATCAGTACTATATAGTAATACTAATACTATAACTGTATGATGCTGGAACACTACAGTTTTGAATCCTACATTATCAGTACTATAGTAATACTAATATATAACTGTATGATGCTGGAACACTACAGTGTATGAATCCTACATTATCAGTCACTCATATAGTATACTAATATACTGGTATGATGCTTGAACACCTACAGTGTATGAATCCTAAATGATCAGACTATATAGTATATAATAATTACTGCTCATGATGCTGGAACATAACGTGTATGAATCCACATGATCAGTACTATGTAGTAATACTAATATATACTGTATGAGCTGGAACATTACAGTGTATAATTCCTACATTATCAGTACTATGTAGTATACTAATATATACGTGATGCTGGAACAATACAGTGTATGAATCCTGCATTACGTAATAAGTAATACTAATATATACGTATGATGCTGGCACACTACAGTGTAAATCCTACAATAGCACAGTACTATATAGTAATAATATATATACTGTATGATGCTGGCACACTACAGTGTATGAATCCTAATTTCATACGTAGTAGATATATATACTGTATGATGCTGGCACACAAGGTATGAATCTACATATCAGTACTATATAGTAATACTAATATAAACTGTATGATGCTGGACACTACAGTGTATAAATATACATATCAGTAAGAGTAATACAATATATACCGAGATGCGGAAACAACGACAGTGTATGACCTACATTATCATACTAATAGTAATACTGATATATACGTATGATGCTGGCACAGCTACAGTGTATGAATCTACTTGATCAGTACTATATAGAATACCTAAATATATACTGGCTATATGATGACACTACAGTGTATGAATCCTACAGTATCAGTACTATATAGTAATACTAACTATACGTATGATGCTGCGCACTACAGTGTATGACTCCTACATGATCTGTATATATAGTAATAATAATATATACTGTAAATGCTGGAACACTAACAGGTGATTCCTACATATATTATATATAAATAACACTAATATGACTGATTGAGCTGGAACACTCAGTGTATGATATCGTACCATGATCTGTATGTATATATATAAACACTAATATGACTGTATGATGCGGCACATACAGTGTAAGAATCCTACATTATCAGTACTATATAGTAATAATAAGTATGACTGTATGATGCTGGGGAACACTAGTGTATGAACCTACGATAGTCATCTGATAGTAATATAATATATACTGATATATGCTGGGAACACTACAGTGTATGAATCCTACAGATAGTATGTTATATAATACTAATATGACTGTTGTGCTGGAACACACACAGTGTATTGAATCCTACATTATCGTATTAGTAAACTAATATTATACGTGTATGATGCCGAAAACTACAGTGTCTGTATCCTACATTATCAGTCTATGTATACTAATATATTGTGTGATGCTTTGGCACACTACAGTGATGAATCCACATTATCAGTACTATATAGTATACTAAATATACGTATGATGCTGGAACACTACAGTGTAGAATACATGAATCAGTACTATAATAGTAATACTAATATATACTGTTTGAGCTGGAAACTACAGTGTGATAATCCTACATTATCAGTACTATATGTAATACTAATATTACGTATGATGAGTTCGCTGGAACACTAACAGTGTATGAAGTCCTACTTATGCAGTACTAATATAGTTAATACTAATATATATCGTTTGATGCTGTCACACTACAGTGTATGAATCCTACACATCTAGTACTATATAGTAATACTATATATACTGATGAGTATGGAACATACAGGTTGAACTACTGATCAGTACTATTAGAATCTAATATATACGTATGATGCTGCAACCTTGTATGAATCCTACATTATCAGTATATATAGTAATAATAATATACTGTATGATTGGATGACAGACAGTGTATGAATCCTACATTAGTACATATAGTAATATCAAATATACTGTATGATGCCGGAACACTATCAGTATATGAATCATCCATGATCAGTACTATAGTAATCTATAAACTATACTGTTATGATGCTGCGAACTTACAGTGTATGAATCTACTTACTATAGTAATATATTATACTATGATGATGCTGTGAACACTCAGAATCGAATTATCAGTTACTAGTATAGAATACTCACATATACGACTGTATGAGTCGGGAACACTACAGGAGTGAACTACATTATCAGTACTATAGTAATACATATACTATTACGTATATATGCTGGAACACTCAGTGTATGAATCCTACATCAGTACTATTATAGTACATACTTATATATACGTATGATGCGTGAACACTACAGTGTATGAATCCTACAGATCAGTACTATATAGTAATACGAATATATAGTGATGATGCTGGAACAATACGTGTATGAACCCTACATTATCAGTTACATAGTAATACTAATATTATACGTATGATGCGGTGGAACAACAGTTGATGAATCCTACATATTCATACTATAGTAATAATACTAGTAATATACGTATGATGCGGACACTACAGTGTATGAATCCTACATGATAGTACTATAGTAATTACTAATATAACTGCATGATGCTGGAACATACAGTGTATGAACCTACATGATCAGTACTATGTAGTAATACTAATATATACTGTATGATGTGGAACACTTACAGGTATGAATCCTAAGATTATCAGTGACTATGTAGAATACATTAATATATACTGTATGATGCTGGAACACATCAGTGTATGAATCCTGCATTATCATACTTATAGTAATACTATATATACTGTATGATGCTGGACACTACAGTGTATGAATCCTACATTCAGTACTATATAGTAAATAATAATAATACTGTATGATGCTGGCACACTCAGTGTATGAATCCTACAATTATCAAGATACTGTTGATGTGAATACATACATTATCGTATAAGTACTAATGCATGACTGGAAAACTACAGTGACTTGAATCCTACATTATCATGTACTATAGTAATACAATATATACTGTATGATGCGAAACCATCGTACAGTGATGAACATATCAGCGTACTATAAGTAATACATATATACTGTTGATGCTGGACACACAAGTTGTATGAATCCTACATTATCAGTACTATATAGATAATAATATATACTGTTGATGCTGGAACACTACAGGTGATGAATCCTACAGGATCATGTATATATAGTAATAATACTAATAATACCGTATGATGCTCGGGCATACACTACAGTGTATGAATCCTACATTATCGAGTTACTATAGTAATACAACTAATACTTATGATGTTGGAACACTACAGTGTATGAATCCTAACTATCAGTTACATATAGTAATACTAAATATACCTGATGATGCTTGCAAACAGTGTATGAATCCTACATTGATCAGTTACTATATAGTAATACTAATATATACTGCATGATGCTGAGACATACATGTATGATCCTACGAGATCAGTACTATATAGAATACAATATTACGTATGATGCTGCAACTAATGTATGATACCTACATTAGCAGTACTATAGTAATAATATATATACTGTATGATGCGGCACACTACAGTGTATGAATCCTAATGATCAGTACTATATAGTATACTAATATATACTGTATGATGCCGGAACACTTCAGTATATGAAATCCTCCAGTATCAGTACTCTAAATACTAATATTACTGTATGATGCTGGCACACTACGTGTATGAATCCTACATTCTACAGTACTAATAGTAATACTAATTATACGGATGATGCTGGAACCTACAGTGTATGAATCCTACATTATCAGTACTATATAGTAATACAATATATACTCGTATATGCGACGGGAACACTACAGTGTATGAATCTACATTATCAGTTACTATAGTATCACTAAATATACGTATGATGCTTGAGCACAACTACAGTGTATGAATCCTACATTATCAGACTTAATAGTAGATAACTTATATATACTGTATATGATGCTGGAACACTACAGTGTATGAATCCTACTGATCAGTACTATAGTATAATTAATTATACTGTATGATGCGTGGAACACTACAGTGTATGAATCCTACATTATCAGACAACTAGATACTAATATATACTGTATGATGCTGGAACACTACAGTGTGATGAATCCTACATTATCAGTACTATATAATAATACTAATATATACTGTATGATGCTGGACACACTACAGTGTATGAATCCTACATGATCAGTTACTATATATATAATACTAATATATACTGCATGATGCGAACATACAGTGTATGAATCCTACATGATTCAGTAACTATGTAGTAATATAATATATTACTGTATGATGCTTGGAACATACAGGTATGAATCCTACATTAATCAGTACTATGTAGTAATACTAATAATACTGTATGATGCTGGAACACTACAGTGTAGAATCCTGCATATCAGTACTATATAGAATACTAATATATACTGTATGATGCTGGACACTACAAGTGTATGAATCCTACATTACAGTACGATATAGTAAATAATAATTGAACTGATGATGCTGCCACAGACAGTGTATGATGCACTAAATTATCAGACTGTATAGTATAATACTAATATATATCTTATGATGCTTGGAAACACTACAGTGTATGAATCCTATACATGGATCATGTACTATTATAGTAATACTAATATATACTGTATGATGCGTGGAACACTAAAGTGTTTTGAACCTACATTATCAGACTATAGTAATACTAATATATACTGTTGATGCTGGAACACTACAGTGTCATGAATCCTACATTATCAGTTATAATAGTAATACTGGATATACGTATGATGCTGGCACACTACGGTATGAATCCTACATGATCAGTACTATATAGTAATACTAATATATACTGTATGATGCTGGAACACTACAGTGTATGAATCCTACATTATCAGTACTATATAGTAATACTAATATATACTGTATGATGCTGGCGCACTACAGTGTATGACTCCTACATGATCTGTATTATATAATAATAATATATACTGTACAAAGCTGGATCACTACAGCGTATGAATCCTACATGATATGTATTATATAATAACACTAATATGTACTGTATGATGCTGGAACACTACAGTGTATGAATCCTACATGATCTGTATTATATAATAACACTAATATGTACTGTATGATGCTGGCACAGTACAGTGTATGAATCCTACATTATCAGTACTATATAGTAATACTAATATATACTGTATGATGCTGGAACACTACAGTGTATGAATCCTACATTATCAGTACTTATAGTTAATATAATATATACTGTATGATGCGGGAACACTACAGTGTATGAATCCTACATGATCAGTACTTTATAGTAATACTAATATATACTGTTTGATGCTGGAACACTACAGTGTATGAATCCTACATTATCAGTACTATAGTAATACTAATATATACTGTATGATGCTGGCCACTACAGTGATAGAATCCTACATTATCAGTACTATATAGTAATACTAATATATACTGTATGATGCTGGAACACTACAGTGTATGAATCCTACATTATCAGTACTATAGTAATACTAATATATACTGTATGATGCTGGCACACTACAGTGTATGAATCCTACATGATCAGTACTATATAGTAATACTAATATATACTGTATGATGCTGGAACACTACAGTGTATGAATCCTACATGATCCTACTATATAGTAATACTAATATATCCGTATGATGCTGGAAACATACAGTGTATGAATTCTACATTATCAGTACTATATAGTATACTTATATAACTGTATGATGCTGGAACATACCAGTGTATGAATCCTACATGATCAGTACTATTAGTAATACTAATATATACGTATGATGCTGGAACACTACAGTGTTTGAATCCTACATGTCATATATAGTAATACATATATATACTGTATGAGCGGAACCACTACAGTGTATGAATCCTACATTATCATTACTATATAGTAATACTAATATACTGTATGATGCTGGAACACTACAGTGTATGATCCTACATTATCATACTATATAGTAATAATATATACTGTATGATGCTGGCACAGTACAGTATATGAATCCTACATTTTCAGTACTATATAGTAATACTAATATATACTGTATGATGCCGGAACACTACAGTGTATGACTCCTCCATGATCTGTATTATATAATAATAATAATATATACTGTACAAAGCTGGAACACTACAGCATATGAATCCTACATGATCTGTATTATATAATAACACTAATATGTACTGTATGATGCTGGCACACTACAGTGTATGCATCCTACATTATCAGTACTATATAGTAATACTAATATATACTGGATGATGCTGGCACAGTACAGTGTATGAATCCTACATTATCAGTACTATATAGTAATACTAATATATACTGTATGATGCTGGAACACTACAGTGTAGTAATCACTACATTATCAGTACTATGTATAATAATATATACTGTATGATGCTGGCACAGTACCGTATATGAATCCTACATTTTCATACTATTAGTAATACAAGATATACTGTATGAGCCGGAACACTACAGTGTATGACTCCTCCATGATCTGTATTATATAATAATAATAATAATATATACTGTATAGAGATGAGCGAACATGCTCGTCCGAGCTGATGCTCGGGTCGAGCATTAGGTACTCGAGACGGCTCGTTGCTCGGACGAGTTATTCCCCTGCTCGAGATCGAGCATTTAATAAAAAAAACACAGTGAAGAACAATGAAGAATGAATAAAACAGTGACACAGGATATAAGATAAAACACACAGTGCAGAACACAGTGCAGAAAGATTACAGATGTTCGGCACATCTGTTACTTGTCGGGAGATACGCGCGAAAGGCGCGAACAAAATAGAATGTGGAAGAACAATTATATGTGTGAGTAACACATTGCAAGTATTAAACATCTGCAAGTGTGTCTTCACACACATATATATTTTCTTCACATGCTATTTTGTTCGCGCCGTTCCGCGGTATCTCCCGACAAGTAGCAATGTGCCAACATCTGTAATCTATTTGCACTGTGTTCTGCATGTTTTTTTATCTTAAATGATCCTGTGTTCACTGTGTTCACTGTTTTATTCTATTCTTCACTGTCTTACATCTGCTAACTTGTCGGGAGATAATATACGCGCGGAAAAAGTGAAGAATAATCGCAGATGTTGCAAAATTATCAGAAGACATATTTTTCATTAAATAACACATTTTATTCCTGAACCATGGTCCCTTTGAAAAATGCTCGGGTCTCCATGACTTCAATGGGGCTCGTTAATCGAACGGCACTCAGCATCTGGAAATGTTCGGCTCGATACAGAGAGAACGAGGTTTACACGCGGGCAAGCAGAAAGTCGAAACCTAAAGTAGGAGGGTCAGAGAAAAAAAGAATATACGTTTCGAATCTATTGTAGTTTCATTCTCTAGTAGTAACCGAGTAACGAGCACCCATAGCATTTTAGTGCCGACTCATCTATAAATTGTACAAAGCTGGAACACTACAACGGTATGAATCCTACATGTATCTGTAGTCTATATATAAACACTAATATGTACTCTATGATGCTGGCACACTACAGTGTATGAATCCTCATATCAGTACTATGTAGTAATACTAAATATATACTGTATGATTGCTGGAACACTACAGTGTTGAATCCTACATTAATCAGTACTATATAGTAATACTAATATATACTGTATGAGCTGGAACCCTAGTGTATGAATCCTACATTATCAGTATATAATAAACTAATATATACTGTAGGATGCTGGAACACTACAGTGTATGAATCTACATTATCAGTAGATATAAGCTAATATAATATATACTAGTATGATGCCTGAAGGAAACTACTAAGTGTATAAATCTTAATATCAGTACTAGTGGTAATAAATAATATATACTGTATGATGCTGGCACACTACAGTGTATGAATCCTACATTATCAGTACTATATAGTAATACTAATATATACTGTATGATGCTGGCACACTACAGTGTATGAATCCTACATTATCAGTACTATATAGTAATACTAATATATACTGTATGATGCCGGAACACTACAGTGTATGAATCCTACATTATCAGTACTATATAGTAATAATAATATATACTGTATGATGCTGGAACACTACAGTGTATGAATCCTACATTATCAGTACTATGTAGTAATACTAATATATACTGTATGATGCCGGAACACTACAGTGTATGAATCCTACATTATCAGTACTATATAATAATACTAATATATACTGTATAATGTTGGTACACTACAGTGTGTGAATCCTACATGATCTTTATTATATATTAGCTGTAGATCCCATAAAAGAATGGGTTAACTCCCTCATTCTCCCTGTCTGTCTCTGTCACTCACTCACTCTCCCTGCCTGTCTCTCTGTCACTGACTCTTCCCGTCTGTCTCTAACTTACACTCAATGGCTGTTTCTCTGTCACTCACAAACTTTCCTTGTCTGTCTCTCATTTTCTCTCCACATCTGTCTCTCACTCACACTCACTGGCTGTCTCTCCGTCATTCATTCTCCCTATCTGTCTCTCACTCACACTCACTGGCTGTCTCTCTGTCAGTCACTCACGCTCACTGCCTGTTTCACTCTCCCCGCCTGTCTCTCTGTCACTCACTCTAGCTCACACATAAACTGTATTATACGCGTTGCCTATTGTAACCAATCAAAGCTCAGACCTCGTATTAATGACCTGTGGCAAAATAGAAGATGAGCTGTGATTGGTTGCTTATTGCCACAGCAGACAATGGCTCCCGTATATGGTGGTTATCATATTACCTCACATATTACTTCACATCTTACCTCACACCTAAGAATGGGTTCACACGTTGCATTTAGTTTGTGTTAATGTATGCGTTTTCAAATGCATCACAACAGCTGAGAAGAGGAGATTTGCCTAATTTCATTGCTGTCAACATTGCATTTACAAAATATGTGTGTTAACAAAATATGTGTTAGCATTTTGTTAACCTATATGTGTGTTAAAATGTGTTAACATATATGTTAACATCGTGTTAACGCTTGCGGTTTTTAAATGCAATGTTGACAACAATGTAATTAGGAAAATCTCTTCTCAACTTTTAAAAACGCATTTTTATTCAAGAGGAGAATGGGAAAAGGAGGGAAAGGTGGCAGTAAAAATTTACTTTTATTCTTTATTTTTTTAAAAAGATAATACTTCATATTAAGTTAAGTAGAAATTATTAAAATCAAAAAACTGATAGGGAAAGTTTTGGGGGTATTCTTCCCCTACATGCAAATATAGACCCCTATAATTTGATTTGCATGTGATCCCCTAAATTGAGGGATTCATAAGAGGGTTGGCTAAATCCTTATTAAGACTAAAAGATTAATGGCTCCTGACACTGGTTACTCCTAGTGCAGAGTTGCTATCTATCCCTCATTATAGTAAGTAAAACTTTCCCTACTAAACCCTACGGCCATTTTGCCGCCATAATGCGGCTTCATCTAGGGGTCTTTGATCCCTAGATGCTAACACATATCATAAACCTAATGTGTTTATGATTTTTACTGTTTATTTATATTTATATCAGTTCTAGGGAAAGGGGGGTGATTAGAATTTTTATGGGTTTTTTTATTATCATTTGTTTTTTTTCCTTTTTTTAATTTTTACTATTTTTCAGGCTCCCTAGGATACTTTAACCCTATGTTGTTTGATCGACCCTACCATAAACTGCCATACTACAGTACAACAGTATATGGGGATTTTCCTCCTCATTCATCACAATGTGCTGATAGCACATTGTAATGAAAGGGTTAACACGAAGCAGCCTGGGGTCTTCGGAAAACCCAAGGCTGTCATGGTGACGCATCGGGCTCCCCGATGATGCTCTTTTTGAAGCCGCCGGCTGCGGTAGGCGGGAAAAAACACCAGCGATCGTTGCTGGCACCGATCGTGGGTGTTACCGGTAAGGCTTTGCTTCAATATGCAGCAAAGACTTAGCGGCTATGGGGAGGGCTCTGCCCGTGAGCCCTCTCCATGCACCCACACCCGGCATGTGACGTAGTATTACGTCACATGTCGGTAAGGGGTTAGTGACCTGTGGAAAAACAGCCATCAATTACGGCTCAGCTTCCAACTGCCACAGCAGCAGCAGACAATGGCTCCTGTATATGGTGGTTATCATAATACCTCATATTACCTCACATATTACTTCACATCTTACCTCACTCATAAGCTGTATTATACTCATTGCCTATAGTAACCAATAGCAGCTCAGAGGTCATATCAATGACCTGTGGCAGAATAGAAACAGAGCTGTGATTGGTTGCTTATTGCCACAGCAGACAATGGCTCCTGTATATGGTGGTTATCATATTACCTCATATAACCTCACATATTACTTCACATCTTACCTCACACCTAAGCCGCATTTTACTCATTGCCCATAGTAACCTCAGAGCTCATATTAATGACCTGTGGCGAAACAACAACCAATCACGGCTTAGCTTCCAACTGCCACAGCAGCAGACAATGGCTCCTGTATATGGTGGGTAATAAGTGGATTTTTCAAAGCGAGGGGGTGAAAATTTATGCTCATAACCTGGTCAACGACATACCCTGAGTCACAGAGACTGGCTGTACAAAATTTGGTGACTGTAAACGTGACGGTGTAGATTCCTTTAGCTAAAATACATACATACATAAATACACACACATACACTCAGCTTTATATTTTAGATTACTACTAATGTATACTGTATGATGCTGGAACACTACAGTGTATGATTCCTAGTAATAATTCCTTTATTTATATAGCGATATAGGGATATACATAATTAGCAGCCCGTAGTGCCGGACATCTTGTCCTGGCGTGTCAAAATTAGCGACGGACATCGAAGGGTTCGAATCAGGATAAAGAGGAGCGGATGTGAGTATTTTTAGTCTTTCTATATTATTTTCACTCGACGATTTCCTTTAAATGGTGAGGCTGATATGTGACAGTCTTTAGATCCACAACTCAGTGTCAGAAGCTTGAGTACAATATACATTGTATCTTCTTACAAACTGTGGCTGCCAATGAGGATGACAGCAGGGACAGAGGAAAATAACCAAGAATCCAGTGCATTAGTTTCTCACACTTGCAGAAGCTGAGGATAGAATTTTCTTAGCTAAAGGCAGGTACTGTACATACTTGAGTATAAGCTGACCCGAATATAAGCCCAACTGGGAAAACGAATTGATTCGAGTATAAGCCTAGGGTGGGAAATGCATTGGTACCAGCCCATGCCCCCCAGCTAGCCCCTAGTATATAGCCAGTACCTGCTCCATATATAGCCAAAACCTGCCCCCATATATAGCCACAATGTGCCCACAGCAGGTCCTTGTGCATTGGCTGACACATACTGATGTCAACTACAGCTGACATCATAGTCTGTGCGCAGTTGCCTCACATGGACCTGTCGGCCCAGAAAAAAAGAAGAGAAGACCTGTGCGGGAGGGGGCGCTCGGAAGATGAGTTTTGACTCATTCTTTTTTTGGACTCGAGTATAAGTTTTTCAGCACATTATTTGCCTATACTTGAGTAGATACGGTAAATAATAAATGACTTATAACCACTGTATGTGTTAATCATGTACACACATCTCTTATCACTAAAAAATCCCCATTAGTTGTTTCCATACACATAACAGTTGTGATACAAGTAATTTATATATTATACCTATATGTAATAAAGTACAGATCTCTTTTATATAGTGGAATTTTTATGTTACATTCAGCACAGTATATATGTGTGCAAATGTCTGAACCTAGAAAGCCATCTATTTGGACACAACTCATTCTTTAAAAAGCATAATAAGCTTCTGCATATTGTATTTAGCTGCACTGTGGATCCTGCAGGGTGTCCCTTTGCTGCCCGTCAATGCCACTTCTCAGTTCAGGGACTGATTATAGGTGGGTGTTGCACTTGTGGGGACAAGTGTAGGGAAAAGTCTCGATGGGGAGAGTCTCTGGACCACCGCGTGGGATGATGGTAATAGCCGCAACCCGGGACCGGAGTCTAAGTGGCCCCTGGTCTTCGCCAGAGCTCGCCGCAAAGCGGGATGGTCTTGCTGCGGCGGGGTGCCACCAGGTCGTTCCACGGGTGCGACTAGGCCCGCGGTGGCAGCCAAGGTAGGGAAGCAGGAAACAGGAACAACAGGGATGGACCACCAGAGCTGGACACAGGAACAGACCTCCGCAGGATGGCAGGACCTCAGGAAGACCACTGGGATACAGGACCGCCACAGAAATACAAGACTGCCAGAGGGATACAGGAACGCCATGGGGATACAGGAACGCCACGGGGATACAAGAAACGCTGGAACACGGAGGAACCCTTGGAAACACTGGAAGGCTTTCACTTCAGGGAGAATGACTTGAAGATCCGGCGGAGAGTGAAGGGAGGTGGCGGATTATAAGGGTGAGCCGGATTAGCCAGTGCCAATCACAAGAACGCTGGCCCTTTAAGGCAGGACGAGCCGACACGCGCGCACCCTAGCAGCATCGGAGGAGGCGTGTGGCCTGGACGGGACCACAGCCTGGAGCCTGGATAGGTAAGATTGGGCCGGGGGAACAGGGACACACAGGACGGCAAGGGTGTACCCGCCATCCGTACCGAGGATCACAGGTACGGCCATGACAGTGGGGCTCCCACCATCCTGCTACCAGAGGGGCAGAAAAGAAAACTCACAGGGAGAGTGTTATTCATGTGTGTGGAGGTGAGGGGGCCTGACAGGAAAGAATAATATAATGATTGATTGTACTTAAAAATATTTTATGGGACTGCATGGCTGATGGGGGCTGTGGTGTATGTTACATGGGGCTTCGTGCCTAGTATGGGCTGAAGTGAATGTTACATGGGACTGCATGTCTGGTGCTGGCTGAGGTGTTTGTTACATGGGACTGCATGTGGTGAGGACTGAGGTGTATGTTACATGGGACTGCGTGTCTGGTGTGGACTGAGGTGTATGTTAAATGCGATTGCATGTTTGGTGTGGGCTGAGGTGTATGTTACATGAGACTGCGTGTCTGAAGTGGGCTGAGATGTTTGTTACTAGGGGCTGCGTGTCTGGTGCGCCCTGAGGCGTATGTTACATGGGACTGCTTGTCTGGTGGGGACTGAGGTGTATGCAGATGTATTACTGGGGTGTTGGCGGCTGTATATACATGCATTACTGGGGGGGGTTGGCCGCTGTATATACATGTATTACTGGGGTGTTGGCGGCTGTATATACATGTATTACTGAGGGGTTGGCCGCTGTATATAGATGTATTACTGGGGGGATTGGTGGCTGTACATAGATGTATTACTGGAGGGGTTGGCGGCTGTATATAGTTGTATTGGGGTTGCCGGCTGTGTGTATATGTATTACTGGGGAGTTGGCGGCTGTGTGTATAGATGAATTACTGGGGGGTTGGCGGCTGTATGTAGTTGTATTACTGGAGGGTTGGCGGCTTTATATAGATGTATTACTGGGGCATTGATGGCTGCATGTAGATGTATTACAGGAGGGTTGGCGGCTGCATGTAGATGTATTACTGTGTTGGGTGAGGTGGCTGTAGATAGATGTATTACTGGCATAAGGAAAACAGAATGAACAGGCACTGCCATCATGACTCCATGTAGATACAGTTCAATCCCAAAGAAAAGGATCTCTTGCGGTGTTCAAGTCTCAAAGGTGAAGGCATGCATACAGTACTATCCAAGAACGGCACTCGCTTTCCATGATCCACAAAACTTTATTCAGCGTTCAGAAAACATGAGGACGCCAAGGTCTGGTCGGAAACAGGCTGTTTCGCGCTCGTAACACTTTGTCAAACCTCCTCGTCATGTTCAGGGCCCCTCCCTTAATAAAAGGTGAAAGGGAGGTACCTGATTTAATGGTAGTGCAAAAACAAAAAGGCACCTACTATTTCCCCACTAAAAACAATGTAAAAACATACAGTGTAATGGGCACTTCATTATATGTTTTTTATACTCAATTTACAAAAATATACTCAAATCATTTTTGTCAATTTTGCCTGTTTGTTCTGTTTTCCTTATGTTGGTTTAAATGTACAAAAAGACTTTTTCTTTGATGAACAAAGAGCACGCCTATTGATCTCGATTTAAATGATTATCCCGTTAAGACGAAATATACAATGACGGAAATGGATTGCGGTACGAATACAGCTAGTGTTGACACTGCGTTTAATTACGGCAGAGAGGACGCCGGTGTGTTCTTTGAACAGTGTAATGAAAAGGATGCACTAGGACACTGGAGTTTAAAGTTTTCCAACTTACAGAAAAAGAAGTCCGGCTGTTCTGGACAAATAACTCATTGCCATCGTACAGTATGAATAATCGAACACCAAGAGGTTTTCGGATGTTTAAAGAAGCATCACAATATCAAGAAGATAAAGACTTCCTGAAAGAATGGGAAGAACTTCATTTACAACACTCCGTGAATATGATGAGGTTTAAAACGTAACAAACAAGAATATGTGACAGTTACAGCGGAACTTTGTAAAATTGAATTACACACAAGATTATCAGAATCTCAGTTAATGAAAAAATTGGAAAAGAAGTCAAAAATAATACAGACAGAAATTAAAGGAAAAAAGAGGTATAAAAGATTTTGAAACTGAAAAATTTTTCAAATGGTCTAATAGGAGGAAACCTACTCTACACAGCAACTAGAATAGGAATAAAAATAAAAATAAAACCACAGACTATTGGACCACCGAATCAGATTCCAGCTTATCAGATGACAACCAGTCAACAGTTGCACAACCACAGATGAATGCTGCAGAAAACCCGATCCCATAAGGAAATGAGTCGGCCCTAAAAGAGGAAACATGTAACCTGGAAAAAATAGAGACTGAACATTCTAAAAAAGGAAAGTAATTCATTTTACTTCCTATGTTCTAGATGATACATGTTTATCACTGTTGGAAAAAGGTTTACATATTTTGATTGAAGGGGATTTTGACCCCGTTTCTTTTGGGATCGACCTCTTCAAGGCAGTACGACGCATCAAGAAAGTTTTTTTCAATAAAACTGCTGAAGGTGTCGACTTCAGTGCATGTTCCCCTATAAAAGAGTCTTCGGCTCTGAGATGGTTTAAACCCAAAAATGATATTGCTGTGAAACCGGCACAAAAAAGATTTTTGGGGGCACAAGACTAGAATTTCTAGATGTATTCGTCACAATTGAAGGAACCACTTTGAAAACAGAATGTTTTAGGAAGCCCACCTTGTCTAATACTCTGCTACACTTCAAAAGCTTTCACCCTGAACACACCAAAACAGGGGTTCCATATAGTCAGTTTTTGAGATTGCGCAAGCTGAATAGTGATGACATTTTTTAAGCAAGCTGAAGAGTTAGCTGAAAGACTTGAGGAACGAGGGTATCCAAGAAAAGCCGGCAAGGGAAGAAGCCCTTGGGGGATAAAAGAGAAGTAGGGAAGAGAGAACAAAGAAGCAAGACCATTTTGTCTTTTCCTTTAAATACAATACTTTGATGCTCAAATCCATTCAGCAATAAATAAAAATTGGAGTATCTTTAAAGAGACCAATAATTGCATTTAGAAAGACACTTAGGAACATCTTAGTTAACAGCCACTTTAGCACACTAAAACTGGAACATGGCTAAATGCATGTATTCCGCAAGGTAACTTTAAATGTGGACACTGCAATTTTTGCAGCCAAATGTTGACAGGTAATATGTTGCAAGTTGGTGGTACCACACATAAGGTCTACGATTTTATAAACTGTAGGTTCTCCTTCATTGTATATGTAATTTACTGCCCATGTAAACGTTTTTACATAGGGAAGATAATACGTCATCTGTTTATAAGGTTCCAGGAGCATTGTATTTCCATAACGTCCTTGAGAGGGTCCCCTAGACTGATCCAACGTATAGTTGAAGCTCATGACGCTAATGCACGCTAATGTGCAGGGATCAGCATATTGCAGGAAACACTACCTTTAACACCCACAATGCTGGTAGTGATCGCGGCTGTTAAGCCTTTACATGCCGCCAGCAAAGGTCCGCAATCTTGGCTGTGATTGCTCCCCATTAAGTCATCGGAGAGAGATGTTCCATCGCCATGACAGCCTGGGTGGGGTCTTTATAAGACCCTAGAACGTGTAATTTCTGCAGATCTGTTACAATGTGCTGTTGTCTCACATGCAAAAATGCCATATACTTCTACACTGCAGTAAGGTAAAAAAAACAATTTTTCAAAACATTAAAATCATCCCACCCAGAACATATTTGAAAATAAACAATAAAACCGCCGCATCAGATATCGACGCGTCCCTAATGTCCAGATCTATTAACCCCTACAGGACTCAGCCTCTTATGACCTTTAGGAAGCGGTCCCATTTTTCAAATGTGCCCTGTGTCACTATAAGTGCTTATAGCTTTGAAACGATAAAAGATATCCAGGGGATTTTGAGATTGTTTTCTTCAAATTAATTTAAAAATTTGGATGATATATTTTGTGTTAAGTTATGAAAAAAAACAAAATTTGGCAAAAATGTTGAAAAATTCTTTATTTTCAAAGTTCTAAAATCTCTACTTTTGATGCAGATAGTTAAAGAACCCAAAAAAATTCATAACTTACATTTCCCAAATGTCGGCTTTATGTTGGCATGGTTTTTAAGATTCCACATATTTTACTAGAATGTTATGAGGCTCAGAATTTAGGTGCCATTTTTTAAATTTTTGGGTGCATGGCCGGGCATAGAAGGGAAGGAGGTGCCATCCAGAGCAGATTTGCTATGTCACATTGTACAGGCTATAATTTTTTTCATTTTTTATTGTGGACCTATAGGGGATTAATTTTTTGCCACATGAGATGCACTTTTCTGGTACATAATTTTGGGGCATCTATAGCTAATTGGTGAGATTTTATTAACTCTTTGTTGGTGGAGGAAATGAAAATCATCAATTTTGGCCGTTTACCACACCGTAAAAATAGTATATTATTTTTATTCTATGGGTCTCCAGGATTGCAAAAATACCTCATTTATATAGTTTTTTAAAAAAATTTCCTATTCTTACTGAATAAAAAGTAATTTGGCAAAAATGCTAATTTTAGCATCACTGACATTCATATGCATAACTTTTTTATTTTTTGGCTTAAAATCTGGTAAAGGGCTTATTTTTTGCAAGAAGGATTGTTCTTTTTAGTGGTCTTATTTTAGAGTGCATTACTTTTTTAGAGCATTTTTTAAAGGGTATTAATTAAAAATCAAATTTTTTACGGAGAGTGTTTTGAGGTTGTTTTTACGGGGTTCACTTTGCGGGTCCAATATCAATTCTGTTTTATTATGCAGATTGTCACAGATGTAGCGATACCAAATATGTGGGGGTTTTGTGCATTTTATTCAATTTTACTGATTAAAAACTAATTTGGAGAAAATTTTGTTTATTTTAGCATCACCATCTTTTCATATGCAGAACTTTTTTATTTTTTGGCTGACAAATCTGGTTAGGAGTTGTTCTTTTTAGTGGTCTCATTTTAGAGTGCGTAACATTTTTTAAATCACTTTTTAGAGTATTTTTTTAAAGGTATTAATTAAAAATTATCTTTTTTCAGAATGTTTTTTTTCCGGTGTTTACCATGCAGGCCCAGTAACGATTCTGTTTTGATATACAGGCAGTATTATATGTGGTGGTTTTTTGTGTGTTTGTGTTTTTATACATTAAGTGTTTTTATGGGAAAGTGACATTTTAGGGGCTTATATTTTAATGTATTTAATGTATTTTTTTTTTACTTATACATACTTGAACTTGAACCAGCATTGCTCTGATCAGTGGTGCAAGAAGCAGGACGTTATACTATGTCCCGATGCGCAGTGACGTACTATAACCTCCTAGTGCGCTCCTAGGGGTTAATATTATTCCCAGTGGTGAACCCCATAACAAAAAATGTCTGAAACATTTAATTAAAAGTGATCAAAAGGTCTTACAGCCCCACAAATAGCATCAATGTAAATAACACCTTACACAGCTCCATGCGCCAAAGTATATAAAAGTATTTCCAGATTTATTGTCAACTTTTGTCCTTGTTCACACAACCTCAGGTTCTGTAATAACTGATAAAAGTCACAGAGTTGAGTTCAGAAGAAATTAGGCCAAGACAACGTATGGTATAATATCTAAATCTCTGCAAACTGCTAGGCAGATGTGTGTGCTTTATTCACTTCACAAAGGATTTTACAGAAACCTTCAGTGGGATGGATTTGGGCTCGGCTAGTTAAAGATAAGAAGCAATGTCCGTAGTTGATTGGTTAGTAAATTCTAATATGATAATCGCGGAAACTAATGCTGTTTCTTCTTGTAGTGGGCAGTATTGTTAAATCAGCCAAGACCATATTCTTTCACTGCACAGGGCTCTGTTATCAATCTTCATCCATAGCCTGGCCTCATCTTAGTTTTGAACATTTAGCAAGTATATGAAAAATAAAAACATTTTCATTAAACATATAACAATACTATGCAATCTACACCAGAATTCTGGCATTGCATGTAAACACATGTACCCCGATACAAGTTATGGGGACACAGATAAAATGTATCCTCATTAGAATAAAATAAATTGTAACTAAAATCAAATAACACCACTAAAAAGGAAACAAAGAACAAAATGTAGAAAGCATAAAATAACACTTTATTAGATCAAAGACAAAATACGTAAACAGAAAAAGTCCACCAATGGTCAAATAACTAAATATATATGATAAGTAGATCGCAATAAGCCCGTGAAGATATAGTCCTCAGGACAAGTCAAGGTATTTGCCTACAAACAATACAAACAAGTACAGGTGGTCCCCTACTTAAGCCGTCAACTGGCACCCACTTTTCAACAGAGCCCGCCACAAAGAGGTTCGACTTGCTGTGGTAGGATACCACCAGGTCGCTCCACAGGCACGACTTTGCTCACAGTTATGGCCAAAGCGAAGTACAGAATCAGCAAGCACAGTTGAAGTCGTGGTGAGGCAGAACATCAGGACAGTTGGCACAGGATCGAAGTTGGGGACATACCACAAGGTCAAGGCAGTCGGAGGAGAATCGAGGTCAGGAACATACTCATTGTACCTTGACTCTGTATTGTATCTGGAAACCCACAATATAGCTGTTTTAAGAAAAAAAAATGTCCGTGTACCAGTCTGTCCTTGATGGACCTCCCCCTCCTAAATGTCACAACTGGGCTATTTTCCAACCTTATCTTCCATAAGTAGGATGGGCCAGTGTTTCTGTAGAATTCTTTTCACCTTTTGTGCACTTTTATTGAAAGTTGTAACAAAAACAACTGGATAGCCTCTTGGTGTAAACCGTTTACGTAAATCATCTGCCTGGGACCTAAACTCCTGTCAGTGGTCAGGATCCTCCTCATCCTCAGGTATTGTCCTTTTGGGATGCCCTTTTTTAGAGGGAGGGGGTGATGACTTAGTCACCAGAATGACAAGGAATGCCAATTTCATGGGGTCCATATGTGATTGTTTCTTTCTTTCCTCTATATATCTGAGGAATATTTCAGCCCTTTAAATACCAGGATAGGGTGGGTCCCCAAAGAGAACTGTATTCTCCCACCAGCCAAGGAGCAAAGTAGCATATGTGAGAGCACTAGGGCTCCCCATTGCTGTGCCCCTGAGCTGGTAGTAGATCCTGCAGTTAAATAGAAAGAAGTTATGTGTAAGTGAAAAATTGAGCAGATCTATAACCAGCCTATTATGGTCACCAAACAGTCTCCCTTTGCCCAACAGAAAATTAGATACTGCCTCCAGTCCTTCTTGTGGGGTATCAAGGAGTACAGTGCCTCTACATCAATACTTGCTAGAAGCATGCCCTCCTTGATAACCAATCCCTCAGATGTTTAAGAAGATCTGTGGTGTCTCTGAAATAAGTTGGAAGAAACCAGACAAATGGTCTTAGGATCTTATCTACATATATGCCCAAGTTTTGGCATAGGGAGCCAGACCCCAGACACTATTGGGCGTCCTTTTAAGGGGCTAGCACATTTATGCAATTTCGGGAGTGCATAAAATGTGGCAGTAATAGGGAACTTTGGCATCATAAACTCGTATTCTGCCTTACTTATGAGACCTGTCTATTTAGCTCCTAACAGAATTTCGTCTAGTTCTTTCCAAAACCTATCATTGGGATTGCTACTCAAGATCTCATAGCATATCCCATTTTCCAGCAGATCACATCGTTTTATACTGGGGGGCATCCATTAGTACGATGTTCCTTCCCTTGTCCAATGGTTTTATCACCGTATAACTGTCAGTTTCAAGACCATGTACCGTACTGCATTTCTATATCAGTTAAATTATATGGCGTTCTATTATGTACCAGTCCCTCTCAGTCCTTGGTGACTAAATCAAAACTAAAAAAAAAGGACACTATAAGTCACAGGCCCTTTCCTTCCAATCTTGATGTGTCCTCCAAGCCAAAGAGCTATCTTACATCTTTGAGCATGTCAGAAGGGATCCCCAATTCACAACTCTCTTTTTTCTCCAGTCTTTTAAAATGTTTGCAACAATGTAGGAGCCTAGCAAAAAGATTGTAATATTTAATACAAAAGTATTGAAATCAGAGGTTGGTACAAATGACAGGCCTTTTCCCAAGATCATCCTTTCAATGGGGGTGAGGTTTTTGTTTGACAAATTCAATATTTGGGGGGACCCTTCTGTGTGTTGTATCGGCTTTGAAGAGGGTAGTTGTTCTCTAGAAAAGACTGAGAGGTTGGGGTAAGTATGGTAATCCTATTGTTCCCCCTCTACATCCTCCTCTAATTTAATCCTCATCCCCTTAAAGTCCTGTTTTTATTTTCTGGGTCTGATGCCTCCGCTTCTGTGGATGAAAGCTCTGTGTCTATATCTCTGCTCGTATGTTTGGTATTCAGAATTGTGTAAGCCTGGTTTTCCCTGAAATACTGTATGTCCCTCGTCAATTGTCTATGTTTACGCTCTTTCATGTGATATTGAAATTTTTCTAATGTACTCTGATTATTTACTTGTAAAATCAGCCTCTGTATTGAATTTGCGGACTTTCTCTATTTGCTCTTGAAGCCTCTTTTCCAGGGACAGAACTTGCTGTTGCCTCCTGTCCCACTTTGACTTGAGGCCGCTGTTCCTGAATCTGCTGCCCGGGAGCAAGGTGATTCTTAGGCCCCTTGGTACTATCTTATTTTTAATATAAATTTCTAGGATTTGTACTTCCCAACAAGAGGTACATTGGTCTTTGTGTATTTTAGTGAGCTCTTTAAATGCCATCTGGTAAGTCATGGTATATCTCTTCTGCAAAAACAATTAGTCTGAAAAGACATAATTTACCTCTTTCATCCATTGTTGCCAATCAATGTCGATTGTCAAAAAGCCAACCATACCAACCAAAGGTCAACAAATACAAACAGCAAGAGATACAAACATACGATACAAAGTCGGCTAAATAGACATAAAGGGCCAACATTGTTCTCACTACATAAATGTAAACATAAAACTAGCTCTTTTAATGAGAAATTAAATGTCATAAAATTTTATTGGATATATGCAAATGACACCATCAATCAAACAAAAAACAAATGTCACCCAGTAGAATTGACCAGGATGACCAAGGTAACAATGGGACCATACTTAAGTAGGCTGATTACCTTGGTACCTGGGCTCTTGTCTCTTTGATACATATATAAAATAAAACAGTTCTGTCTTACCACTCTTGCTGATGTCTGTACAACTGTACTGTACACTAGTACTAAAAGAGCTGGTTTTATGTTTACATTTATGTAGTGTGAACAATGTTGGTGCTTTATATCTATTTGGCAAACTTTGATTCTCTGTATCAGGCCGAGTGAGCACAGGAGCATAGGCAAAAGCAGACTTCAGCTTGGATAATGCCATTCTTCCAAAGCAAGCTATGGAGTAGTTCCTCTGTGCAGCCGAGAAGAATCCGCAAGTGAGAGTTCAGCCTTTGGGTCCTTTCTGGGTGAGAACGGCGTCAACTTCTAGCAGGAACGGTTTCTCTGTATCAGGTCGAATGAGCATAGGAGCAGAGACCAAGGCAGACTTCAGCTTGGAGAAAGCTTCTTCAGTTGCCGGAGGCCAGAGCTTAGTATCAGCGTTTTTCTTGGTCAGTGCCACAATTGGAGACACAAGGGAGGAAAAATGTAGTATGAACTGCCAGTAGTAATTAGCGAAGCCCAGTAATCTCTGGATGGACCAGAGTCCCACTGGGCGAGGCCACTGAAGAACCGCAGATAATTTTGTGGGATCCATCTGTAGTCCTTTGTCAGAGATGATATACCTGAGGAAAGGAAGACTCTTTTGATGGAATAGACACTTCTCGAGCTTGGCATACAGGCAATTGGCCCTTAGATGTCTAAGTACTATTCGTACTGGACCCTGATGGGACTCGAGATCCGCAGAGAACACCAGGATATTGTCCAGGTAGATCATGCAGAGTTATATAGCAAGTCTCTGAAAATGCAGTTGACAAACTCTTGGAATACGGCTGGTGCATTACAGAGTCCAAACGGCACGAGTAGATACTCAAAGTGGCCTTCACGAGTATTGAAGGCAGATGTTGGCGGATGTGGATGAGGTTATACACCCCACATACGTCTACTTTGTTGAAGACTTTGGTTCCATGTAGGCGGTCGAAGAGTTCCGTCATCAGAAGCAGTGGGTAGCAGTTCTTCAAGGTAATTTTGTTTAGGCCGTGTTAGTCTATGCATGGACAGAGTGAATCATCCTTCTTGGCAATGAAGAACCCAGCACTGATAGGGAACGAGGACTTGCATATGAACTCCTTCTGCAGATTCTCCTTCACATAGCCACGATTTCAGGCACAGACAGTGGATATACCCGACCCCATGGAGGAGACGTGCCCACCAGTAGGTCTATGGGGCAGTCGTAGGGATGGTGCCATGGCAGAGTCTCCGCTTGCTTCTCCGAGAAGACGTTACCAAAGTGAATATGAGAAGCAGGGAGACCCACCAGAGGCTTGGAAGACATCGGAGAAGACAGGATGAAGTGACCCTAGACAGCGTGACAGGCATTCCGTTCTCAAACGAAGAACTTCCCCAGTCTACCAGTTGAGCACAGGAGTGTGACGTTGCAGCCACGGAAGGCCCAGTAGAATAGAGGACGTAGAGCGAGGTAGGATATAAAAAGACAGTCTTTCATTGTGCAACACCCCAACTTGCAGGCACAGTAGCTTATTGCAGTACCAGACCAGATTGCAGAGAATCTGCCCACTGAGGGATGAGATGACCAGCGGCCACTCTCAAACCGGATCACAGGAAGATGATGGAGGGCAGCATCCACGAAGTTTCCTGCAGAGGCGGAATCCAGGAAGGCAGTAGCTTGAAACTAGCTACCTGTCCCAGAGCTGAGTAGAACAGGGATATTCAGATGTGGAGAAGCTTTTCTCTCACCTAGGGACACTCCTCCCAGAAACCCTAGGTGCGTGCGTTCCCCAGATGCTGTGGATGGAGTGGACAAGCATTCTCCTGTCGACGTCTGGAGCGCTCCTGTCCAGATTCTCCTGTCGACGTCTGGGCCCTCTCATGGTGCCAGACGAGCTTTATCCACCTGCATGGAGCCAGACTGGGACAGACGACTGGTCCTGATCTGCGTGTGTTCTAGGCGCTGCTCCTCCAGGCACTCTGAGAATAAGATATCTGGAAAAGACAACATCAAGGACGTCATCTATAAGTCATTGGATTACACTGCAGCCTTTCTGCAGGGCTGGTATCTACTACTATATGGTCAATATATGGTAATATTTGTGCCATTGTGTGGAATATCCACCTCTTGTGGAGCGATAATCAACCAGCCATCTCAATCCAGTTGATGTTACTGTTGTTGTGGCTGTTGCTGAGTTCCAATACACAAACTGTAAGTTGAATGTTTCACAAACTCTGCCTCTTAGTGATCACCGTGCAACACTGTTACCACCATGGGCACCCTATTCACCACCACCAGGAATCCCTACCTCAACATTGGGGATAAAAAGGCTGGGCCCCGGAGGGGGATGTTGCACAGTCAATACTGCATTTACAAAACGCATGTGGTGTGTATTATGATCTTCTGCTACAGCTGAAGCATGTATAACAAGGTTTTGCAGCAGCAGAGGTGAGTATTGTGAGATTCTGCAATAGCTGAGATGTATATAATGAGGATCTGCAGAAGTTAAGATGTATAGCAGCAGCAACTGAGTTGTGTATCATTATTTTCCGGATCTGCAGAAGTTAATATGTATAGCAGCAGCACCTGAGTTGTGTATCATTATTTTCCGCAACAGCTGAGGTGTATATTATGAGGTGTTGCTTTCTGACATGGACTTTGACCAAGAGTGATTTCAAAGGTCCAGAACTTACTGGTTTCAGGAACTGCTCAGATCATGGGAAGCACTAATGTGCAGCAGCAGACTGGAGAGGTCGCTTTAAACAGAGACGTTGATATTCTCAGACAGCACATCAGCATGTAGTATCCTTCAAAAGAAAGGCCCTACTAGTCTTCATAGAATAGGTTAAGAAGTATATTACCTTAATGATTATAGGGACGTATGATTCCTTTTACCAGGTGCTTAAAGGGGACCTACCACCACGATTCTACCTATAAAGGTAGAACGGGTGGTAGGTGGATGAATGGGATGTAAGGATAGCCCTTATTGGGCTAATCCTTACGTCCCGGCTATCCTTTTGTAAACTTTAACGTCTTTATATAGTAATTTTTTTAAGCGGCTACTAGGGCGTGGAGTAGCCGGACATGAGGCTACTAGTTGCGGCTTCCCCACGCCCCAGTAGCCCCGTTCCTCCGCCTACCAGGTAATCTTCGGCGCGCAGCTCCTCGTAGCCGCGCCCTCATGCGAATACCCTGTGTTCTGCGCATGCACAGAACGCAGGCCTACGGGTGCACGGCCATAGCTCCGAGGCCGGTGCTACTGTGCATGCAGTGTTCCCCGTAGCTGCGCGCCAAAGATTACATGGTAGGCGGAGGAACGAGGCTACTGGGGCGCGAAGTTGCCGCGACTAGTAGCCTCATGTCCGGCTACTCCACGCCCCAGTAGCCGCTTAAAAAAATTGCCATATAAAGACATTAAAGTTTACAAAAGGATAGCCAGGACGTAAGGATTAGCCCAAAAAGGGCTATCCTTACGTCCCATTCATCCACCTACCACCCGTTCTACCTTTATAGGTAGAATCGTGGTGGTAGGTCCCCTTTAAAGGAATCATTAGATACATTATATACTATGTTCTTTCAGTGTAAACTGGCCAAATTAATACCATTCCCACTGTCGGACCATGCCCCGTTGTGCGTTGGAGGACAACTCCCCTTCGCCCTCCTTGGAAGCTCAACCCTTTCTGGTCTTTTTTTCACTCCCATTGCCCAGGCTCATGTTCTGGACCGTTGGGATGCCTTAAAGGCTTTTGTCGGGGCAACTATGTCCCAAGCCATTCAAGATCTCAAGAGTGGCCTCGCCTCCAGGGAAACTGTGGCTGAGCTTGCTACAATGCAGTCGAAATTAACATACGTACAGGACCCTTAAGAACGGAACCTTCCACCATTATGACAGCCAAAACTAAATGTTCACAGTTTTTTTCTAAGCAAAATTATTTTGAGCATGGGGATCAGCTGCAGGACACTGCTTTCTTGGCTAAGGTGGACTCCTTATATGTGACCCTAATAATGCTGCAGTCCTGCTGCGTGACCCTGGGATATTTACAGGCAGTCCCCGGGTTACGTACCAGATAGGGTCCGGAGGTTTGTTCTTAAATTCAATTTGTATGTAAGTTGAAACTGTATATTTTATAATTGTAGATCCAGACAAAAAAATTTGTCCCCAGTGACAATTGGAGTTTAAACATTTTTTGCTGTAATGGGACCAAAGATTATCAATAAAGCTTCATTACAGACGCCTTACAGCTGATTATTGCAATCTGGGACTATAGTAAAGCATTCAGAGGGGTCTGTCTGTAACTATGGGTTGTCTGTAAGTCGGGGACCACCTGTACTGGCGCCTTTGGAGACTTCAACATTTCCCTGTACACCTCACATATGCAGTGCCTCCTCAGGAGACTGTTGACTTTCTTTGGTCACCTAGCCTTCCCCTACCTTACCCTGGAAGATGGTACAGTCCTGGTGGCCCCTATTACAAAAATGGAAACTAAAGGGGCCAATGCGACCTTATCTCATGGTAAATCTCCTGCTACAGTCAGCCTACTGGCTGAATTCTATAAGCACAATGCTGATGTCCTGCTCCCCCTGCTGTGTATGCTGTACAGAGAGACGTTTGAGATAGGCTTTTTTTTGGCTCTATGGCTGAGGCATGCATTGTAGTTATTCCCATGGCAAGAAAGGACTCCACACTCTGACTCGTATAGGCCTATTTCCCTGCTACAGGTAGATACTAAAATCCTAGCTTATTTTATTTGTAATTATTGGCCCTGACCAATATGGCTTTATGACAGGTAAGTCCACTGTCTGCAACTTCCACAGGTTGTTTCTAAATCTTCAGGTGGTCCAAAATGATGTTGGAAAAAGGGTCTTGGTCTCGTTGGATGCGGCCAAGGCCTTTGACTGGGTGGAATGGCCATACCTGTGGTTGGAAAAAATACAAAGAAAAAGGAAAGATCGCACTCCCATAGAGTAGCAAGTGGAGTCCAATCAGGTGGACTATCCCACAGGTTTCCCGGGTCCCAATAGGTGGGGAATTACCTGCGGTACCCCCCCCGCGGTACTGCATTACCTCTCCACGCTCCCGCTCAGGATTCAGCGGAGCGCACCCCCCACCACCACCTAGGTCGCGCGCAAGGCAGCAATTCCTGGAATTTCATAAAAGCCGGCCACTTACTGCCTTCCCTGCTGGATCTTGGTCCCTCACAGCCTTAGAAAAAGCTCCCCAGTAATATTCCTGTGTCTCCAGTGTTCCCGTGTATCCTGCGTTCCTGCTCCCGTGTGTTCCTGCTCCTGAGTTCTCGTGTCCTCCGTGCCAGTGTTCCCGTTCCCATCTGCCTGAACTTCCTGTTGCTGACCCCAGATTTGACTTGACGTTGCATCTCTGTCGCCTGCCCTGACCCTGTGCCTGACCACGAGACTGTCTTCCCCTAAGGTACCTCAACCTTGGCTGCACCGTGGGCTAGTCGCACCTGTGGAACGACCTGGTGGTACCCTGCCACAGCAAGACCATCCCGCTTTGCGGCGTTCTCTGGTGAAGACCAGGTGCCACTTAGACTCCGGTCCCAGGTATCGGCTAGTACCACCTCCCGTGGTGGTCCAGAGGATCCACTTATCCCGAATCCTGACAGTAAGATCCGGCCATGGATCCCGCTGAGGTTCCGCCACCAGAACTAGCTGATCTTCCTGCCATCGTGACCCAGCATTCCCAGTGTATAAATTCAGCAGCTGGGAGAAGCCACCGCCATTCTACAGTGGCTATTGTCCTCCCAGAAATCACGTCAAGTTCCTGCGGTTCCATCTGCTAGCCCGGTTTGTCTACCTTCCACAGAACCTAGGCTGAGGCTCTCTATGCCTTCCAAATATGATGGGGATGTGAAGTTTATAGAGGCTTTATTACCCAGTGCTCCTCGCATATTGAACTAATTCCTACACAGTTCGTAAATGAACGGTCGAGAGTGGCTTTCGTGATCAGTCTTCTCTCTGGAAGGGCCCTGTCCTGGGCCACACCCCTCTGGGACAATGGAGATCCAATTACAGCAGCCATTACTTTTTCTGAACTATGGACCATCTTCAAGGAACCAGCCCAGGGCGTCTCCTGCTGAGACTGCCTATCTGAACTTGTGCCAAGGGGACTCCTCCGTGGGAGACTATGCGGTGCAATTCCGTATATTGGAATCAGAACTTTCTTGGAATGAAGCAGCCTTGATCGCTACCTTTAAAAAAGGACTGTCTAGACAGATCAAAGACGCCTTGTCTGCACATGACCTGCCGTCTACCTTGGCTACTCGGGTAGACATCTGCTTCTCTGAACGCAAGGAAGAAAAGCGGTTTGAACTAGCACAACCCAGAGTCCGACATTTTTCTTGTCTGGCACCAGTTTTCCAGAAATCTACTCTGCCGTTTCCTACGTCTGCTACCGAAAAGCCCTTGCAGGTGGGTGAAACCCGGCTAACACCCCAAGAGTGCTACAGACGTAGAAAGGGAAATCTCTGCATCTACTGTGCCAGCCCGGAACATTTCCTCCAGTCGTGTCAGGTGCGTCCACAGCGTCTAGGAAGTCATTCAAACCCAGGGTTCTTAGGAGGAGCATCCCTAGGCAAGAATAAATCTTCTCCACGCCTGCATCTTCCAGTTCTGCTCAGCTTTGGAACCAGTGAACCTTTTCCAGTCTCGGCCTTCCTGGACTCTGGTTCTGCAGGGAATATTCGTGGATGCCGCTTTGGTCTCCCAGCATCATTTTCCTTTAGGGAGGGGTCCTCTAAGAGAGGTGCTCTTCTGGAGAGGTTACACTGTGTGTATACATACATACATGTACACATACTGTGATGCTGCCATGTGTTCATCTTTTTATTCCTATGTTGTTGTTTGACAGTGTATGTGGGCATGTTTTGGGGTGCATTCACACATTGCAGTAACGCATGCGTTTTCAAGTGCATCAGAACAGGTGAAAAGAGATTTAACAAACACATGTATTAACGCTATGGGGCAGATTTACTTACCCGGTCCATTCGCAATCCAGCGGCGCGTTCTCTGTGCTGGATTCGGTTCCGGACGGGATTTATTAAGGCAGTTCCTCCGACGTCCACCAGGTGGCTGATGCGCCGAATTACCCCGGAACGCACTGGAATACACCGAGCCGGGCTGAGTGAAGGTAAGTGCAAGCTCCGCGACACAGTTTTTTTTTAAAAATGCGGCGGTTTTTCCGAATCCGTCGGGTTTTTGTTCGGCCACACCCCCGATTTCCGTCGCATGCATGCCAGCGCCGATGCGCCACAATCCGATCGCGTGCGCCAAAATCCCGGGGCAATTCAGGGGAAAGCGACGCAAATCGGAAATATTCGGGTAACACGTCGGGAAAATGCGAATGGGGCAGGCACAATTTGGGAAGAAAGTGTGGGACGTCTTGATTTTAAAAAATTTTGAAATGAAATCAATGGGGCATATTTATCAGGACCTCTGCGCTACGCCAGTGGCGCAGAGGACCTGAAATAATCGCAAATGCTAGCTTATTGCTAGCTTTTGCGATTATTTGCCCCGATCCGCCACGTGAAGGAGGGGGGTGCGGCCGGCCGAGTGGAGGGCTGGCCGGCAATGGGAGTGGGCCGCGCCTGCGCACTTGCTGCTGCCGGCGACTTTTCGTATGTGCCTGACGTATGTGCCTGACGTAGGATAAACAAATAATAATTTGTAGAAGATTATACATAATAGTAATTAATGAGGGACAAAATGCCTAAAAGTAATATCTAAAAGACATTATGCATTATACTGTATCTATAAAAAAGTGTTATATGAAACTATTATAGGGAGCTTTATATAGATAGAAAAAATGTATCTACACATATTGGGGCACATTTACTTACCAGGTCACTCGAGTTCACTGAAAGTGCATTGTCCATCTATAATGCTGCGTGCAGCGATTCACTAAGATTGTGTGCCAGAAATTATGAATGTGACACTTCCCCGCACAGGTCCGACAGAGTTCACCATCTTTTTTGTGGTGCATCTTTAACATAGGGCTTGCAACACAATTTGTAAGTTAACTGGTTCACGACTGCCCGCCGTGTCTTCACGGCGGCGGTCGGGTCCCGCTGCATGGAAAGGGCTCACGGGATGAGCCCTCTCCATAGCCGGTAAGGCTTTGCTGCATATTGCTGCAAAGATTTACCAGTAACACCCGTGATTGGTGCTGGCAGCCTCATAAAGATGGCGGCGCATGGGCGCATCTTGCCTAGGATCGACGCTCCCCTTGACATCATCGGGGAGTGGCGATCCGTCTCCATGGTAGCCTCGGGTCTTCCGAAGACCCGAGGCTATTTCGTTTTAACCCCTTCATTACAATGTGCTGACTATCCCACAGGTTTCCCGGGTCCCAATAGGTGGGGAATTACCTGAGATAGTCTAGATGGTATGCCTATAGTGGTGATGGATGCACACTGTCCCATGCCCCGCCCCCCAGTACTGCCTTACCTGTATCCTGCGTTCCTGCTCCCGTGTGTTCCTGCTCCTGAGTTCCTGTGTCCTCCGTGCCTGTGTTCCCGTTCCCATCTGCCTGAACCTCCTGTTGCTGACCCACGGATTTGACTTGACGTTGCATCTCTGTCGCCTGCCCTGACCCTGACCACTAGACTGTCGTCCCCTAAGGTACCTCAACCTTGGCTGCCACCGCGGGCTAGTCGCACCTGTGGAACGACCTGGTGGTACCCTGCCACAGCAAGACCATCCCGCTTTGTGGCGTTCTCTGGTGAAGACCAGGTGCCACTTAGACTCCGGTCCCAGGTATCGGCTAGTACCACCTCCCGTGGTGGTCCAGAGGATCCACTTATCCCGAATCCTGACAGTAAGATCCGGCCATGGATCCCGCCGAGGTTCTGCCACCAGAACTAGCTGTTCTTCCTACCTTCGTGACCCAGCATTCTCAGTGTTCAAATTCAGCAGCTGGGAGAAGCCACCGCCATTCTACAGTGGCTATTGTCCTCCCAGAAATCACGTCAAGTTCCTGCGGTTCCATCTGCTAGCCCGGTTTGTCTACCTTCCACAGAACCTAGGCTGAGGCTCTCTATGCGTTCCAAATATGATGGGGATGTGAAGTTTACAGAGGCTTTATTACCCAGTGCTCCTTGCATATTGAACTAATTCCTACACAGTTCGTAAATGAAAGGTCGAGAGTGGCTTTCGTGATCAGTCTTCTCTCTGGAAGGGCCCCGTCCTGGGCCACACCCCTCTGGGACAATGGAGATCCAATTACAGCAGCCATTACTTTTTCTGAACTATGGACCATCTTCAAGGAACCAGCCCGGGCGTCTCCTGCTGAGACTGCCTATCTGAACTTGTGCCAAGGGGACTCCTCCGTTGGAGACTATGCGGTGCAATTCCGTATACTGAAATCAAAACTTTCTTGGAATGAAGCAGCCTTGATCGCTACCTTTAAAAACTGTCTAGTCAGATCAAAGACGCCTTGTCTGCACGTGACCTGCCGTCTACCTTGGCTACTCGGGTAGACATCTGCTTCTCTGAACGCAAGGAAGAACAGCGGTTTGAACTAGCACAACCCATAGTCCGACATTTTTCTTGTCTGGCACCAGTTTTCCACAAAAATCTACTCTGCCGTCTCCTACGTCTGCTACCAAAAAGCCCTTGCAGGTGGGTGAAACCCGGCTAACACCCCAAGAGTGCTACAGACGTAGAAAGGGAAATCTCTGCATCTACTGTGCCAGCCCGGAACATTTCCTCCAGCCTCCACAGCATCCACCAGCGTTCAGCTCTCCATACCCCAGACGCTGCAGCGCAAAAGGAGGTATAGTGCAACCCACCCACACGCCCAAACCCTCAACGTCCACATCTCCAAGTTGCTTAGCCTGGAGATGCTGCCCTATAGGCTGGTAGAGACCGAGGCCTTTCGAAACCTCATGGCGGCGGCCGCCCCTCGGTATTCGGTCCCCAGCCGACACTACTTTTCCCGATGTGCCGTCCCAGCCCTGCACAAGAACGTGTCAGAGAACATCATCCGTGCCCTGACCAACGCCGTTTCTGACAAGGTCCACCTGACCACGGACACGTGGACGAGTGCTGCCGGGCAGGGCCACTATATATCGCTGACGGCACATTGGGTTAACTTGGTGGAGGCTGGGACCGAGTCTGCCCCTGGGGCTGGTCATATACTGCCGACGCCGAGGATTGCGGGGCCTACCTCGGTCCAGGTCTCAAAGGCCTACTATGCCTCCTCCGCCTCCCACCCCTCCTCCTGCTTGGTCCTGAAGCTATATAATGGCTTAGACGCGAAGGGGTTAAATTGCACTGGAAAACCCATCAATATTGTAGACAGAGTCTATAGACGTTGTGAAGAGCGATCTGCTGTCTACAACATCCTTCAGCATGACCGGTTTGGCAGTGGGTGAGTAATGATGTGGGGTGACATTTCTTTAGAGGGCCACACAGAGGTAGCCTGACTTCCATTAGGTACCGAGATCCTCAGACCCCTTGTGAGACCATATGCTGGTGCAATTGGCCCTGGGTTTCTCCTAATACAGGATAATGCTAGATCTCATGTGGCTGGAGTGTGTCAGCAGTTCCTGCAAGATGGACTTGCCCACTCGTTCCCCAGACCTGAATGCGATTGAACACATCTGGGACATCATGTCTCGCTCCATCCACCAATGTCACGTTGCACCACAGACTGTCCAGGAGTTGGCGGATGCTTTAGTCCAGGTCTGGGAGGAGATCCCTCAAGAGCCTCATTTTATCTTGTTTCGTGGAAATTACAAATTGGATCAGCTTCTAGTGTGTTTTTCGCACTTTAATTTTGTGGGTGACTCCAAATCCAGGCCTCCATTGGATAATAAATTTGATTTCCATTGATGATTTTTGGGTGATTTTGTTGTCAGCACATTCAACTTTGTACAAAGTATATTTTTTTAATTCATCATTCAGATCTAGGATGTGTCATTTGAGTGTTCCCTTTATTTATTTATTTATTTTTATAATCACTTTATTGACACAATGAAACATTACAGCATCATGAAACAAGAAACATTAATTGAGGTACATCAGAAATAACAACGTACATCGTAATCATTTGCCATTTGTGGAGAATTGTGCATAGAAGCGACAACCATAAAACCCCCTTCCCAACTTAAATAACAATAACCATCCTCGTCGAGTGGTGTCAGGCTAGCAATACAGTTAAAGTAAATAATATTCTGTGCTAAATTGTGTCCTAATATATAAAATGTGTACATGCACTAGAGCGGGAAAAATATAACAGCAAGACTCAAGATGATGGACTGAAGCTATCATTACAATAACCTGCTTTAGTTAAGATAAGAATTCAAATGTACAAATACTTACTACTAAATATTATGCGTATGTTTATGGAAAACAAATAAAAACAATTTCTTCCACTGAGAGACAGTAGGAGAGCATTCAGCCATCCAATGTATAGCAATGGCCTTAAACAGTGCTTCCTTCAGAAAAATAGTTTCATAATGGGACCAGTCATCCTCCCGGGTAATTCCCAATAGGCATAGGGCCGGTGAGGCAGGAAGAGGTTTATTTGGGATATCAGACAGCAGAGAAACTACTTCTCTCCAGAATCCTGATATGTAATCGCAAGCCCATATTAGGTGGATGAAATCTGCTCGGTCCGCCTGACATCTGTGGCATCCATGTCATGGCCGCAACCGCGATCCTGGCTGTGGCATGCCTGCCCCATTCCTGGACCTGCCTTCACCTCTCCCTGTTCCTGGTCCAGCCCTGGTCCCGGTCTTCTATGTCCTGGCTCCCGCTCCCATCCAGGATTAGGCTCCGCGCACATCCCTACTCTCTAGGGCGGTACTCTGTGATTTAAAGGGCCAGCGTCCTACTAATTGGCGCTGGCATTTCCGGCTCTGCTACATAATCCGGCAGCTCCCAGCATCCCCTGCTGGATCTTCAAGTCATTCCCCTAAAGTGAAAGCCCTTCTGTGTTTCCAGTATTTCCAGGTTTCCTCCGTGTGGCTGTACTCCAGTGTTCCTCCGTGCCCTGTGTTGGTCTTGTATCCCTGAGGCGGTCCTGTATCCCTGGTGTGGTCCTGTGTCCCTGTGGCGCTCCTGTGCCCCTGAGGCTGTCCTGAGTCCCTGAGGCTGTCCTGTGTTCCTGTGGCGGTCCTGTGTTCCTGTGGCGGTCCTGTGTTCCTGTGGCGGTCCTGTGTTCCTGTGGCAGTCCTGTGTTCCTGTGGCAGTCCTGTGTTCCTGTGGAGGTCCTGCCATCCTGAAGCTCCTTCCATTCTGAAGGTCCTGCGAAGGTCATTCCGGTTTACTGTGGTCCGTCCGCGTGGTTCCTACTCTGGTGATCTGTTCCTGTGCCATCCTGTGTTCCAACGTTTCACTCCTGCTGTCATCCCAGGCTTAGACTGTTTCCCTGCATTTCCTGCTTCCCTACCTTGGCTGCCACCGAGTCGAATCCGTGGAACAACCTGGTGGCACCCCACCGCAGCAAGACCATCCCGCTTTGCAGCAGGCTCTGGCGAAGACTCCGGTCCCGGGTTGCGGCTAGTACCATCATTCCCTGCGGTAGTCCAGAAGGTCCCCAGACTCTTCCCATAACGACTTTTCCCTACACTTGTCCCCACAATTGTGACAATCTAGAGTTCAGCAATCTATGCATACAGAACAACCTGAATGCAGTTATATAGCATTGATGGATCATAAACAGCTGAATCAACTTATTAAAGGCTGCTGGTGATACTGAGATGTGAGACTCATGGGCCGCCCCCCAGTCTTCATCAGATAGTGAGGGAACGAGAGCCTCCCAGCAAGCTCTGACTGGCAGAGGGCGGCCCTCCAACAGTTCAGAAAGAAAATGGGTATAGATAGCAGACACCAGATCCCTAGATCCCGAGAGCGCAGAACCCCAATAAGTGGGAAAGAGGATCTGACAGTTTCTTAGCATGAAACCAGACCTGCCTGGCCAGCCTATGCAAGGTATGATAGGCTTATAATCACAGCTTCCAATATGGGCCACAGGGAACGTAGCGAGAGAGACCGGGCAGGGTGGCATTGAGCATCAGGCATCGTCAAGGTGACACGCACTACTGAATATCAAAGTTGTTCTGCCAGGTAATACAGGAGGGTCCGGAGAGCTTCCCCTGCCTTTGCTTGGTCCTTCGCCAGGGACAATCGGAGACACAGGGTAAATTGCAGGATGGTGTGGGAAGAGCTGGAGGGGTGTCTTGCGCTCAGATCAATAATCACAATACCTCCGATGCCTGGAGATAATAGAATGGATCTCTAGCCGCACACTGACTGATTGGAGTATCAGAGTGCTATATTTGACCACCAGCAAGAGAACTGGGCATAGGGTGACTGGGAGGGAGAACTCAGCAAGCAATCCATCCTGATTGCATGCATAACGGATGCCGCTGGATGAGTACCTCTCATGCATGGTAGTCTCCAGTAATAAGAGCAGCCCTGGAGCAAGATGGTATAGCGGAGTCCAGAGCAGCTATTCTAGTCAAGGTGCCCCAGTTTTGATGGTGCAGAGCAGTGCTGAGAATTGGGTGATGACATCCCACACGCAGGACCGCAGGGAGATGCTCCCGGTCACCTCCCCAGAATGCAGTTGCCCCGGTTGGGAGGGAGAATCACTCTAACCCAGGGCTTTGGAGGCCTAGTATGTTGTCTGGATCTTTGTGGGCTGCAGGCGCTACCTGGAGGATGGGCCCAGCTACTAGGGTGCCCCCACCCTGGACGCTGGTGGGGCGTAGGCAGTCCGGCCAAGCCAAGCCAGCAAAGTGAACGTCTTCCAGTCTGGCAGAGGGCGCCCCACGCGATTCAGGCCTCAGTTAGGTGCCAGCCGGAAAAAACCACACACATTCCCAGGAAGCTCACCCTTGCTCTAGGCAGGGCAGCGGTGGGGGAGGCAGCTGGAAGCCCCCCCCGCCGTAATGATCAGCCTGGTGATGAATGCGGCCATTTGCCCGGAGAAGTACCCGAGGGCCCCTCTAGGTTAGTGGTCGTGGTCTTTGGGGTGTCAAACCCCCTATATGGCAGGATGGCCAAGATAAACAGGGGGTGCAAGGAGGCTCAACAGCTGCGGCTTGTTCAGCATGTGGCTAGGCCCTCCTTCCCTTCCTTATTATTTTTTTGAAGCACTCTATTATGTGTATGTGGATAATTTTAGACTGGAACGGGGGTCGCAAGGGCAAAACATTTTTGTTTCTTCTCAATGTCTTCTGTCTAGTTCATAATTATTTTTTAATGTATGCATGATATATACATATTGTAGATTGTGGTACTGCATAAAGTCCTGTTTTTCCCGAAAAAACACATGCCACAGCACTCCAGGACCTAATGGTGTGGCATTTATATTTATGAATTAACACAGATTTTTATTTATGCTATGAACAAGGGAATCGTGTCAACAAGTAGGTTGACAGTACTGAAAAGCACTTGTACTTTTAATGATGTTATACTCTTGATTATTAGATTTATATTTAAAAAGGAATTATAAAGGAACCTGAACAATACAGATGTAATCTTAAGGTGCGTTTGACTGTTAAGAGCCATCACTTTCTCTAGTGGCCAGAAGCTCCCAACTTCCTTTCTCTTCCCTTCTTGTGGGTTGCTGCCACCACACATCACGTTTTTGAGTCCCCCATCCCATTTCTAGTTTACCCAACAATCCAGAAGAGTACACCTCCACCTACCCTCCCCAGAAGGTGACCCTACCTGCATCTCCTCCACTACAGAGATGTCCCTCGGAAATGTTCCTACTCCAACCTCAGATATTTGTGTAGGTTTTTGATTCACTATATAGTCTTCTTTGTTTGTTTGTGATTTTTGCATCCAGTAACTGACCTTCTGGTTGAAATTTAATATATGCAATACTCAACTTTGCCCATGGACTTGGCTGGTTCTGACATGTCCCTATCTGACTCCTGGTGACAATGACTCACATTGTTGTCTCTCACCTCAACCCATGAAGGTCCAGTTCTATTAATCCAATAATATTTGGAGGCTTTAAAGCAAGTCTAAAAACCCATGTACGGGAATAAAAGGGTGAAATCAATGGGTCATTTTAACAAACTTTGTACTGTTTGCCCGTGGCCCTAAAAAGCAAACCGTGTCAGGTGGCACGGTGAGATCCACAATCCAATGTTCATGTTTCAGAAAGCTGTGGACCCTTGCCTGTCAAACCAGAGCCTGCCTCCAGATCTGTACATCAGTCAATCTCCTGCAATTTTTATGAACAATATTGCTGTTCACATGAATTCTGTAGTGAGGGAAAAATCAACAAATGAAACGGAGCCAAAGAGGGGGCTATCACCTGTTACCTCTAACCCTTTAAGGACGCAGCATTGTTGTAGCTTAAGTAAGTAAAAGTTGGCCTCAAGTCTGACATGTGTCGGCTTTATATGGTTATAACTTTTTTAAAACACTGTACTTACTATCAAACGATTCTTGAGATTGTTTTTTTTTTTTCCCCACATGTGTAACTTTCATTTTAGTGGTAAATTTTGCTGATAAGTATTTGCGTTATTTACAAAAATAAGAAAAAATATGATTTTTTTAAAAAAATTTGCCATTTTTGAAATCAAAAACACCATGACTTTTTCAGGCAGATAGATTACCACATAAATAAAATTGCTGGATACATTCGTCAACATTACCATGGATGAATTTTATTTTTGATGTAACTGTCGGCCTACAAATGAAGGTCAATTTTTCACTTCATTTTTCAGAATTGAACATTTTGGGATAACTAACCGTTTTTGAATGGAATTTTGCATACTACATCAACATAACCCCTATTAACCAACCCATTTTCCAAACTCTGCAAACCTCAAAACTATCAGAAACACTTTTAACAAAGTTGTTAACGCTTGAGATCTTCATAGTAATGACTCAAGATGGAGGGTGAATTTAGAATGTAAATTTGTGTATTCAAATTGGGTTTGCGTTATACGTTTATTTAGCAGGCCCAAAATTTAACACAATTTTCCAAAAAATAAAACTAAAAAAAAACCACCAATACAATTTGTTCTGCATTTCTCCAAGTCCAGAGGACCCCCACTGTGAGAACGTTTTAATATGATTATGTATATAGGCGCTAGCGCCCTCGCGAGGCACAGAAGGGGAGGAGCGCCATGCAGCTGCCAGGGATTTTTAGATTTTTCTCGTTGCCTCCTTTTGTGTCTATAAAATTTTGCTTTCTTTTTTTTTTTCGTTATTGGGCATTATTTTTGGGGATGAGATGTTATTTCCAGGCGTTAACTATTTTTGGGTTGGATCCCTTTGTTGAAAACGACTCCTCCCCGTTAGGTTTTTAACTATCACTCGTGTTTAGGGCACGGAGTAGAAACAGCATTCAATTCTGTACTGGATTTTTGGACTTTTTTTTTTTGTTTCAAGCGTTTAGCCTACTAATCATGTTTATCTTTATTCTCCCACATTACCAATAATATCAATTGGCATAAAACTTGCGCAAATCTGGTCCCCATTGCTGTTCCCCATATTTGGAGATAGATGTATGTCATAAACAATATAGTTATGATTAAATAAAGGATATGCATTCCTCAATATTCTCCTTCTGCCATGTTATAAAATATACTACTATCCAAAAAATGGCATACTGCCTTTACACCCTTTTTTTGGTCCAATAATGTAATGTGGTTCCTATAAATGTGTCTGGAATTCGCAAGATTTATGCTGGAAGCATTTAGACATATTCTTGTAATAGGCGATCAATATATTCTGATAGATTAGCTGTAAGACGGTCGCACCCCCAATACTATACGTCAACCCGGGTGTTTTTTTTTTAAATCATTTTATGAATTTTTGGATATGATATAGGATTGTGATGTGTTTAATGTATGCTGCTTTTTTATTTACTATACAGGCAGTCCCCTCTTAAGAAACCCCGACTTACAGACGAACCCCTAGTTACAAATGGACTCTGGAATGTTGGTAATTACTGTACTTTAGCCTTAGGCTACAATAATCAGCAGTAACAGTTATCTCAGGGTGTCTGTAATGAAGCTTTATGTTTAATTCTGGTTCTTATGACAATCCAACATTTTTTAAAATCCAATTTTCACAGAGACCAAAAAAATTTTCGAAACTTGACTGATATGATGAACATTCGATCCTCTTACCTAATATGGCTGCATATTAACACCGCAAAACAGAACATGCCATAAAGTTATATGTAACACCAAAAACACAATGTTCTGGAATACGTTTTTATTTACACCATCCTCCATTATCCCTATGTTTATGACGTTCTCACTCAGATATATGTTATGCATTTGGTTTACCATTGTGGAAGGTAGACTACAATGATAGATTGTGACGCTCAGTGCAATTTTCTGTTAAAATAGTTTGGTGCCCCTATGGATTTAACATTCCTTAGCGCATATTTTGATGAATACACATGTGGGGTATGTATGATCTCCTACATCTTGCTGGTTTTAGGAAAGTATGTATTCATTCTATAAGTATTCTGGATTTGTACATATTTAGAAGAAATTTAGAATTTTCATGCAATTTTTGCATTTTATGCCTTTTGTTGCAAAGTTGCTTGAAGGTTGGTAGTGTGTATGAATTAAAGGTTATTTTGTGTTTACTGGTGATTTCTGGAAAATTTGACAGAAAGTTTTGTTTTTGTTTGACATTTTTGGGAGTTGTAAATTATGATGTCAGCATATAAATCTGCTCACTTTGTGTTATTTCTTGCGATCAAAAGTAAAATTTAAGTATTTTTTAAAAAGTTTCAGTTTGAATCAAAATTGCATGAAGGCCGCTATGTCTATATACTTTAATGCAATTTGAAAATGGGGCAAAGTTGTTGCTTCAGAAAATAGGGTTTTGCTCTAGTTTGTGGTTTATATCACATTCCATTCAGTGGTGTAGCTAGGATGGCAGGGCCCCATGCTGATTTCTGAATGGGGCCCCACTTACCACTTAAAAATATACATACAGCATATACACTACATATATACACACATACATACACTCACATATTACCATGGCATCATTAAATAGACATACGCAGTACACAACACATGTAGAGCATATATACATCCAATACAGACAATATAGCATATCATCCCAAATACCCAGATGTCAGGGCCCCCTTACACTGCGGGCCCCTAGCAGCTGCTAGGATGCTACCCTGTATTACACTACCTGCGTTTCATTTACGCTTTGACATTGATCGTATCTGACACATAGAGAGAGATGAGACAAATCAGAAGATGATGAGATCCATTAGATGCCTATTGCACATTTATCTGTGTGTATTTTGTAGTTCCCCATGCCTGCTGCTGCCTCAGGACTAGATTCTGTGTCTCAGTGTGCAGCAGTGAGTGAGCTCACAAAACTCCACAGCACAGCCATCACACAGGAATCCAGGAATGGCGGCCGAACCTAAGTCCGAAATTACAGGGTCGTGTCAAGTGGCAATGAAATTGTGTACACCAGGACTGATAGACAGGTTTGACTTATATTGTGATAATACTGCATTTTTGTTAATAACAGTGATTAGAGAATGTGTATTTTGTTATCCTGAGTACATGTAGAAGCTTGTCTTTGTGGGAATACCGCCCTTTTACGATTTCTGTAATGTCTCTGCTTATTACACCAAGAATTGTAACGTTTGTGGAATATGGTAGCACAAAATATATTTAAATATTTTTATTATTATGTTAATTTTTTAATATCATTTTATAACATTAGAGAACAATCCTGATTCAGTAAGGGTTAGTAGAATTAAAAAAACACCAAGATCATAAGAAAAAGGAAGATATAATATAGAAAGCTATCCAAGATGGGCACCCGATAGGTAGTTGCCTGTATGCCTGCTCGCATACAATCACACCCAACTTTCCTGTCTCTAAAAGTAGAACAAGAATCCAGAAAATGTGGTGATAAATGCCCCCCTTACATCTATTATCTGTGGAAGATATTTTAAACCCAAATCATACAATGCTTTGAATTGTTGTGTATGGTGTATGTTTTGATCTTAATTATTAAATCTGTATCACAGGCGGTCCCCTTCTTAAGTACACCGACTTACAGACAACCCATAGTTACAGAAGACCCCTCTGCCCCCTGTAGAAGCTCTCTGGATGTTTACTATAGTCCCAGATTGCAATAATCAGCTGTAAGCTGCCTGTAATGAAGATTTATGGATAATCCTTGGTCCCATGCAGCAAAAAATTTTAAACTACAATTGTCAACTGGGCAAAAAAAAAAAATTGTCTAGAACTTCAATTATTAAATATACAGTTTCCAAATTACATACATCGCCACTGAGCGCAGTGACTTAGCCGGAGCCGAACCGGGCATCAGCAAACACGGGGTGCGGCTGTAAATTAGCCAGCACACCCAGTGTAACACCCGCGATCGGAGTGGGCTTCCGATCGCGGGTGAAGTAACCGGTAAATGCCGCGGTCAAGCGGACCGTGGCATCTAAAATGCCTTGAGGGGTCTTTCCCCCAAGATCGCCCCCCCCCCAAACATTTCGGTTCCGATCTGGTCCCCAGCGCTACTGCAAAGAACTGCCGGTAAGATGGGTTCTGACGTCATCTTACTCGCACAGTGCAGCCTATGATGTGCATAGGTGACACTGCTAATACTCTGCAATACATGAGTATTGCTGAGATATCTATGAACAAGCAATCAGATGATAACACAAACCCCAACAAATGGTATCACCGCGTCTGTAAACCCGTAGAATAAAAGTAATCTTTATGAACCCGTACGATGAACGCGTTTTAAAAAAAAATTTAAAACCCACAAAAAATAAATTTTTACCATTGAATCTTACAAAAAATGCAATAAAAAGTGATCAAAAAAAACATATGTAATCCAGAATGATACTGGTGTAAAGTACACATTGTCCCGCAAAAAACAATCCTAACCAGCTCCATAACCAAAAAAGTAAAATTGTTATGCCACTTGGAAGACGGCAATGCAAAAATGTAGATTTTTCCCCACATTACGGTTTTGACAAATTTAGTAAAACGAAGAAAATAATTCAAGTCTGGTATCCCGGAATCGTATGACCCTAGAATAAAGATAAACATGATTAGTAGGCTAAACGCTGGAAAAAAAAAAAAAAAGTCAAAAATCCAGTACAGAATTGATGCTTTTCTACTCCTGCCCTTAAAACGAGTTCCCTAAATTTTCAACAATAGGGGATACCAACCCCAAAATAGTAAACTGGAAAAAAAGCATCTCATCCGCAAAAATAATGCCCAAAAAACGAAAAAGCAAAAATTTTAAGCATACAAAGGAGGCAACGAGAAAAAATAAATCCTGGCAGCTGCATGGCGCTCCTTCCCTTCTGCGCCTCGCTGAGCGCCCATAAAACAAGTAACGTCCACAGTGGGGGGTTCTGGACTTGGAGAAATTGCAGAACAAATTGTATGGTGGGGTTTTCTATTTTTATCTTTGGAAATGTGTACATTTTAGGCTAAATGACGTATAACGGCACAATTTGACCATTCTAAATTTCACCTCCATCTTGAGTCAATTATATGAAGATCTCAAGCGGTTAACCATCTTTGTAAAAGCTGTTTTTGATAGTTGAGGGGTGCAGATTTGAAAATGGGTTGGTATTATAGGAGGTGTTATGCTAAGTATGCAAATTCATTCAAAACGGTATATCACAAAATGTTCAATTCTGAAAATACGGAAAATTGACATTCCATTTGTAAGCCGCATGACATCAAAATAAATTATCCATGGTAAATGTTATCCAGCAATTATTTATGTGGTAAATCATTCTGCCTGAAAACATGTGATTTGAATTTCAAAAATGGCAAATTTTTTTAAAAAAATTCATTATTTTTTCTTATTTTTTGTAAATAAACGCAAAACTTATCAGCCAAAATTTACCATAAAATGAAGTACAACATGTGGGGAAAAAACAATCTCAGAATCGTTTAGATACTGTAAGTAACAGTGTTTAAAAGTTATAAACCATATAAAGCGACGATGTCAGACTGAGCTTAAGCTACAAAAGCTTCTGCGTCCTTAAAGGGTTAAGGTTAAGGTGAAGCCCCCATCTTTGGCCTCGTTCATTTTTGATTTTTCCTCACTACAGAATTCATGTTGAACAGCAATATTGTTCAAAATTGCAGGAGATTGACTGATGTACAGATCTTGAAGGCAAGGCTTTGGTTTGACAGCAGGGGCACACCCTGAACTATGAACATTGGATTGTGGACTCACCGTGCCACCTGACCGGTTTGCTTTTAGGCCACGCCAAGGGAGTTGTAAAAGACCCTATTGATTTTCACCCTTTTATCCGTACAAGGGTTTAGACTTTGCTTTAAGAGCCTCTCCAAAATAATTATGGAATTAATAGCAACTGACCTTCATGGGTTGAGAGACAACAATGTGATGTACCAGGAGATCAGATAGAGGACGTCAGAAACCAGCCAAAGTCCATGGCAAGTTGAGTAATTGCATATTCTAAATTCAAACAGAGGTCAGTTACTGGATGCAAAAATCAAAACAACAAGAGCGATAATAGTGAATCAAAAACCTACACAAATATCTAGATGTTGAGTAGGAACATTCTCCAAGGGACCCTCTGTAGAGGTAGATGCGGTAGGTTCACCCTCCTGGGGAGGTAGGTGGAGGTGTGTGTATCTTGGGATTGGTTGGGAAACTGAAATGGGATGGGGGACTCAAAACAGGATGTGTGGTGGCAAGCAACCAAAGAAGGAAGAGAAGGAAGTTGGGGTCTGGCCACTGAGAGAAGTGAGGCTTTAACAGTCAAAGCACCTAAGAATTAACATCTATTTGTTCAGGTCCTTTATAATTCTTTAAATTAAATCTAATAATCAAGATGTATAAATCACTAACCCCTTAGGACGCAGGGTATGTTCGCTATTTCTCGCTCTCATCTTCAAAAATCCATAACTTTTTCATTTTTCCGTGTATAGATGCTTTGTGGGGCTTATTTTGTGTGTCAAAATTTAATTTCCCATGATGTTATTTATAGTCCCATGCCATGTAGTGGGGGGAAGCCGAAAAAAAATTCCAAATGTTGGAAAAAATTGAAAAAAAACTGCATGTGCGCATGTTCTGTGGGCTCAGTTTTACGAATTTCACCCTGCGCTCCAAAAACACACCTCTACTTTATTCTTTGGTCGTGATCGCGGGTGATACAAAATTATAAAGGTTTATTCGATTAATACATTTTCAAAAATTAACAAATGTGTACAAAAAAAAAAAAAATTTTTTGCCACTTCACGCGAAAATAACTTTTTCATACTTTGGCGCATGGAGTTGTGAATGGTGTCATTTTTTGCTAAATGATCCGACGTTCTCATTGCTACCGTTTTGAGGACTGTGCGACATTTTGATAATTTTTATACATTTTTTATGTATCTAAAAAGGTTTAAAAGTCGTCTGTTTGGACATTTGGGCGCCATTGCCGTTCCGAGAGGTCACCGCCGTCAATAACCGTTTTATATTTTGATAGATGGACGGGCATTTTGGGACGCGCGATACAATGTTGTCTGTGATTTTTACTATTTATTTATATTTTAATCAGTTCTAGGGACAAAGGGGGTGATTTGAACTTTTAATATTTTATATTTTTTTACATTTTTTAACTTTTTTTTTTCTTTTTTTCCCACATTTCTAAGACCATCTATGGTACATAACCTAGATGGTCTGATCGCTCCTGTATCGCAAGTATATGGCATTTCTGCTCACTATCATTACATGAGCACACAGGCTCATTGTAATGCATGTGAGAAGCATGTATCCTCGGGTCAAACGAAGACCCGAGGCTACCATGGCGACCAGCGCCGCCAAATTTAAAGCGCCGCCGGCGGATCTTTGCGGCGGCAAAGAACAGGTTAGCACCCGCAATCGGTGCAAGGCACCAACCGGGGTGATAGCGATGGGCCTTCTTCATACAACTTCACAGCTCCATGGGGATCTGTCACGGAGCGTGAAAGGGGTTAAAGTACAAGTGCTTCAGTACTGTCACCTACTGTTGACACGATTCCCTTGTTCATAGCATAAATAAAAATCTGTGTTAATTCATAAATATAAATGCCACACCATTAGGTCCTGGAGTGCTGTGGCATGTGTTTTTTCGGGAAACAGGACTTTATGCTTACCACAATCTACAATATGAGATATCAGCATACATTAAAAATAATTATAGAACTAGACAGAAGCAACATTGAGAAAACAAAAATGTTTTGCCCTTGCGATCCCCCGTCTCCAGTCTAAAATTATCCACATACACATAATACAGTGCTCAAAAAATAAAGAGAACGGGGGCATAGCCAACTGCCGAACAAGCCGCAGCCTGTTTGAGCTCCTCTGCACCCCCTGTTTATCTCTGGCCATCCTGCACATATAGGGGGTCTTACACCCCAAAGACCACGACCACTAACCTCAGGGGGCCCCTCGGGTACTTCTCCGGCAAATGGCCGCATTCATCACCAGGCTGCATCCATCACCGGGGAGGGGGGGCTTCAGCTGCCTCCCTCCACCGCTGCCCTTCTAGAGCAAAGGGTGAGCTCCTGGGAATGTGTGGGGTTTTTTCCGGCTGCAGCCTACCTGAGGCCTGAATCGCGTGGGCGCCCTCTGCCAGACTGGAAGACGTTCCACTTTGCTGGCTTGGCATGGCCGGACCTGCCTACAGCCCCATCCAGCGTCCAGGGTGGGGGCACCCTGTAGCCTGGGCCCATCCTCCAGTAGGGCCTGCAGCCCAAAGATCCATTGCATAGCCTGGGCCCATCCTCCAGTAGGGCCTGCAGCCCAAAGATCCATTGCAGCATACTAGGCCTCCAAAGCCCTGGGTTAAAGTGATTCTCCCTCCCAACCTCGGGGCACTGTTTCTGGGGAGGTGACCGGGAGCATCTCCCTGTGGTCCTGCTGTGGATGTCATCACCCAATTCCCAGCACTGCTCTGCACCATCAACAACTGGGGCACCTTGACTAAGAATAGCTGCTCCTGGACTCCGCTATACCATCTGCTCCAGGGCTGCTCCTGTATACTGGACTACCATGCATAGAGGTACTCATCCGGCATCCGTTATGCATGCATCAGGATGGATTGCTGCTGAGTTTCTCCCTCCAGTACCCTATGCCCAGTTCTCTTGCTGGTGGTCAAATATCGCACTCTGATACTCCAACATCAGGTCAGTAGTGTTGGCGGGCATATTGAGATCCATCTATTATCTACAGGCATCGGAGGTCTTGTGATTCATAGATCTGAGCGCAAGCACCCCTCCACCTCTTCACCACCATCCTGCAATTTACCCTGCGTCTCCATTTGTCCACTTGGCGAAGACCCAAAGGCAGGGGAAGCTCTCCCGGACCCCTTCCTGTATTACCTGGCAGAACAACTTTGATATCTCAGTAGTTGCGTGTCACCTTGACAGATGCCTGATGCTCAATGCCACCCTGCCCGGTTCCTCCGCCTACGTTCCCTGTGGCCCATATTGGAAGCTGTTGATTATAAGCCTTATCATACCTATGCATAGGCTGGCCAGGCAGGTCTGGTTTCATGCTAAGAAACTGTCAGATCCTCTTTCCCACTTATTGGGGTTCTGCGCTCTCCTGTGTAACCCAAAAATATACTGGCAAAACTTTTATCATTTTACCGATATTTATTTCGCTCTTATGAGCATCTGTTTACATTCCCCTCACCCGCCAGACCCAAAATTAGTAAGAACGACTACTACACTTGGATCTTATACAAAAGGTTCTTAGAAGTGTTGTGTTGGGGAGTAAGTAGCCTAGAGGAAAGGGGCTGGATTGGCGAAAGCCGACCTGGCCCAGCGGCGCGCCAGCTACGTCTCAAGATCCAACAACATAGTTTTAACTGCAGCACCTTAATCTACTCTAGTTCACTGCCTCCCATACATCGTCCCCTATCAAACGAGCCGTGTCAGGCAGAATTTTCAGGTGTTTCACAGATACATAGTGGGGAAATCGGCCCATCTGTCACAGCCATGGCTGGAGACCTGAAGTTGCAATCATAGCAGCGCAATATGGGAGTGCCCCATACTGTCTCTCTTAATCATGGAAACCATTTCCAAAACAATTAAAAAATAGAACACCTATGCCATTCTTCCTAGTTGAAATATTCAAACAACCCAACCTGCTTTGAAAATTATAATTTTTTCAAAGTCAAACGCTTTCTGGCCCCAGGCCCATTTTGGGTGGGGAGGCGCCGGAGAGAGAGACAGGGGCTTGGACAGGAGAAAGCTCGCCTGGCAGCGGACGCCACTTCATCCCAAGTTAGGCCGCCTCAGATGCCATCCATGCATGCTGCTACTGCTGTTTCCGGTCCATTTGGCCCTCCCACGATCCTCCACAGCGTCCACCAATGTCTCATTTCAACTCTCTATACCCCAGACGGCGGAGCAGTGAGATGTATGCAGCACATCATCCCACTTATCAAACGAGCTGTGCAGGCAGAATTTAGGGTCACCAGCTACATATTGTGGAAACAAGTAAGAACGCGCAGAGCGACCGATGGATTAGGCATGCCAGGACTGCGCGCGACGATCGAGTGACGGGGCAGGAAAAGACGCGCGTGGCACGAGGCCAGCTGAGAGAAAGGGAGAAAAATACCAGCCGGACCGAGGGACCGAGTAGAACAGACACGCTAGGAAAGCGGGCGCAAGAGGGGGACGAGGCGCCGTTCAGAGTGCAGCAGAATAGAACGGGGAGCGAGGCAGCAGCTGACAGGGGGGCTCCAAGGGGGGACGACGGGGTAAACTCGATACAGAGGGAAGTTGTCCAGACGGACCGCGTCGACGGTGGCCCTGGAAAGAAGGGCCGGAGGCGCGCCAGGTCGGCGGGCCCGCGGTTGGCCGGGTCGCCAGTAGCACTGAGCGCGGGCTATGGCGTGGGGTGAGCTACGAGGGCGGGGCAATGAAGAGCATTGCAGAGAGTGTGGGCATCTGCGCTGGAGGAGGCGTAATTCCTCCTGCGTGCGGTGAGCATCCCAGAGACAGAAGGAGAGGGAAGGAGATTCGCGGGCGTTGCGAGCGGGGGCCTTGGGCGCACGCCAGACCAGTGATACAGTACATTGGTGTGCGAAAGCAGGAGGGAAGAGCGTAAATGGAGGCAGAGTAGTGGGAGAGGGTAGATCTGAGGGAAGAGAGGGACGTAGGACAGGCAGAGATACCGGAATCCACGCAGGACCAACAGGGGTGTGAGACTGGGTAGCTGACGCGTATCGCGCGATCAGTGTAGATAACAGGAATGTCCAGAGAAGGCAGTACTAGGCGAGCAGTGTCGAAGGGGGCGTGGCACTGACTCCAGTAGCAGGAGGAGACCAGCGAGCGTCTGAGGGATCTGAGAATGACGGCCAACAAAAGGGGACAGCGAGGTACGGGTGGGGAAAGGGGATAACCGAACTGTGTAGCGACGTGGGACAAGAGAGATGGGAAAGAACGACAATAGAGGCAATGGCCAACGTACGGTGCGAGAGGCGAGCGGATAAGAGGATCCGGACGTAGAGAATGGTATGCATCAGCGAAGGGGTGTGGCGAGTGTGTGACGTGGCATGATGCGCACGAAGTGCGGTAAAAGAAGAACGAGATCGAACCGAAGCAGGATACTGGCAAGACGGGTGGAGATGGAGGGGAGAGGCGACTATACGCTGACATGCCAATGAACCGGGAGTGTAAGAAGCATGGGCATGGTCAGTGGCAGACAGGCTCGGGAGAGAGGTGTACGGTGGGAAACGAGGATCGAGGGAGGAGGCTCGGGAACTGGGAGTAGACGGAGGTAGTACCGGGAGTAGCGAAATGGAGTGGCGAGCTGTAGTTTGAGGTGGAACAGAAGGGAGATAAGGTGAGCAAAATGAAACCAGAGAGCCAAGTAGACTGTTGTGGCCAGCGCAGGACTCTGAAAATGGGGGACGGTAGCGAGACACAGATCGCGTCAGAGTGGAGGGGATTGGACATCCAGATCGAACTAAGATGTTCGCCGTACGAAACGGTGCACGAAGAACTAAGAAACCGAAGTGGGCGGGATGATAGAAGGGCACGAGAAGTGCGCAGGATCGTACATAGTGGGTGAGGGGGAGTAGATATGGAGACGCTGGGCCGAGCACTTTAGACAGGTGCGCACAAGATAATCAATGTGTGGAGCGCTAGCCGCCGCATGGAGCAGCGGGCGGTGTCGATGGGCAGCAGGAACCTGGAGGCGCTAGGCGCCGGAGGAGTGCTGCAGCATCACATGAGGGTGGGACACACGGTGGAACACGCGCGATCACAGCCGGAGTGAGGGTAGTTAGAGAATTCGCGAGAGGCGGAGGGCTCAGCTGAGTAGTGGCACGCGGGAGAATAGTGGAAATCGGGAGAAGTTGCATGTTTTAGAGCTATCTAGCCTCATTCGGGTCACTCTGTCATTGCCATGCTGTTGCCCAATTTTTGGCATAATGGTGCGATGTGATTAACGCAGCCTCACAGTTGTAGAAGCGACTCATCACTGGCTGAGAGGATTACAAGGAACAGTGGTGGGAGCAGGAAACACTGAACGTTTGGTGTGGTTCCTTTCCATGGTGTTTTCCATGCCTTTTTTGAGGTTTCCCAGGTGCTTGGCCAAGTTCCCTGTGCAGATCCTTTGGTCCCCTTGAAAAATGCTCGAGTCTCCCATTGACTTCAATGGGGCTCGTTATTCGAGACGAGCACTCGAGCATCGGGAAAAGTTTGTCTCGAATAACGAGTACCCCGAGCATTTTAGTGCTCGCTCATCTCTAATCAGCTTCTAGTTGTGTTTTCTTTCGCACTTTAATTTTTAGGGTGACTACCAAATCCAGGTCTCCCACTGGATAATAAATTTGATTTCCATTGATGATTTTTTGGTGATTTGTTGTCAGCACATTCAACTTTGTACAAAGTATATTTCATCATCATTCAATCTAGGATGTGTCATTTAGTGTTCCCTTTATTTATTTTTTATTTTTATTAATCACGTTATTGACACAATGAATATGAGTACATCTAGAAATAAACAATGTACAATCGTCGAGTGGCTTTGGTCAGGCTAGCAATACAGTTAAAGTAAATAATATTCTGTGCTAATTGTGTCCTAATATATAAATGTGTACATGCACTAGACGGGAAAAATATAACAGCAAGACTCAAGATGATGGACTGAAGCATCATTACAATAACCCTGCTTTAGTTAAGATAAGAATTCAAATGTACAAATACTTACTACATATTATGCGTATTTTATGGAAAACAAATAAAAACAATTCTCCACTGAGAGAACAGTGATGAGCATTCAGCCATCCAATGTATAGCAATGGCCTAAACAGTGCTTCCTTCAGAAAAAATAGTCTAATGGGACCAGTCCATCCTCCCGGTATATCCCAATAGCATAGGGCCAGGTGAAGGAACAGGAGAGGTTTTTATTCGGGATTATTCAGACAGCAAGAGAAACTACTTCTCTCCACAATCCTGCATATGTAATCGCAAGCCCATATTAGGTGGATGAAATCTGCTCGGTCCGCCTGACATCTGTGGCATCCATGTCATGATCGGCAACCGCGATTCTTGGCTGTGGCATGCTGCCCATTCCTGCGACCTGCCTTCACCTCTCCTGTTTCTGGTCCACACCTGGTCCCGGTCTTCTATGTCCTGGCTCCCGCCTCCCATCAAGATTAGGCTCGCGCACATCCCTACTCTCTAGGGCGGTACTCTGATATTAAAGGGCCAGTCCCCTACTAATTGGCGCTGGCATTTCCGGCTCTGCTACATAATCGGCAGCTCCCAGCATCCCCTGCTGGATCTTCAAGTCATTCCCTAAAGTGAAAGCCCTTCTGTGTTTTCAGTATTTCCAGGTTTCCTCCGGTTGGCTGTACTCAGTGTTCCTCCTGCCTTGTTGGTCTTGTATCCCTGAGGCGGTCCTGATCCCTGGTGTGGTCCGTGTCCTGTGGCCGACTCCTGTGCCCCTGGCGTCCTGAGTCCCTGAGGCTGTCCTGGTCCTGGGGTCCGTGTTCCTGTGGCGGTCTGGTTCCTTGGCGGTCCTGTGTTCCTGTGGCAGTCCTTGTGTTCCTGTGGCAGTCCGTGTTCCTGTGGAGTCCTGCCATCTGAGCTCCTTCCATTCTGAAGGCTCGAAGGTCATTCGTTTACTGTGGTCCGTCCGCGGTTCCTACTCTGGTGATCTGTTCCTGTGCCATCCTGTGTTCCAACGTTTCACTCCTGCTGTCATCCCAGGCTTAGACTGTTTCCCTGCATTTCCTGCTTCCCTACTTGGCTGCACCGAGTCGAATCCGTGGAACAACCTGGTGGCACCCCACCGCAGCAAGAGACCATCCCGCTTTGCGCAGGCTACTGGCGAAGATCCGGTCCGGTCCCTTTGGCGGCTCTAGGATAATCATCCCTCGGAGTCCAACGGTCCACAGACTTTCCCATAACGACTTTCCCTACACTTGTGACAACACACGCGCGAGACGCGGGGGGGGACGAGGGACAAAGTACAAGCAAAGGCACGAGTGAGGAATGCGGCGAAAACACGAACATAGCAGAGATAGAACCGGCGGATGTGGAGTGGTAGTCAGCAATGATCTATGCATTAAAGAAAACAACCTGAATGCAGTTATATAGCATTGATGGATATCACCAGCTGAATCAACTTATTAAAGCGATGTGATACTTGAGATTGTAGGACCACTCATGGGCCGCCCCCCCGTCGTCATCAGATAGTGGACGGGAACGAGAGCTCCCAGCAAAGCTCTACGGCAGAGGGCGGCCCTCCAACAGTTCAGAAGGAAATGGGTTATAGATAGCAGACACAATCTAGGGCACTGAGAGAGCAGTATTATGTGTATGTGGATAATTTTAGACTGGAGACGGGGGATCGCAAGGGCAAAACATTTTTGTTTTCTCAATGTTACGTCTGTCTAGTTCTATAATTATTTTTAATGTATGCATGATATATACATATTGTAGATTGTGGTATAGCATAAAGTCCTGTTTCCCGAAAAAACACATGCCACAGCACTCCAGGACCTAATGGTGTGGCATTTATATTTATGAATTAACACAGATTTTTATTTATGCTATGAAACAAGGGAATCGTGTCAACAGTAGGTGACAGTACTGAAGAAGCACTTGTACTTTAACCCCTTCACGCTCCGTGACAGATCCGCCATGGAGCTGTGAAGGTTGTATGAAGAAGGCCCATCGCTATCACCCGCGGTTGGTGCTTGCACCGATTGCGGGTGCTAACCTGTTCTTTGCCGCCGGCAAAGTCGCCGGCGGCGCTTTAAATTTGGCGGCGCATGGGTCGCCATGGTAGCCTCGGGTCTTCGTTTGACCCGAGGATACATGGCTTCTGCACATGCATTACAATGAGCCTGTGGCTCATTGTAATGTATAGTGAGCAGAAATGCCATATACTGCGATACAGGAGCGATCAGACCATCTAGGGTTAATGTACCATAGATGGTCTTAGAAAGTGGGAAAAAAAAAGAAAAAAAAAGTTAAAAAATGTAAAAAAATAATAAAATAGTTAAAAGTTCAAATCACCCCCCCTTTCCCTAGAACTGATTAATATATAATAAATAGTAAAAATCACAGACAACACATAGTATCGCCGCGTCCCAAAATGCTCCGATCTATCAAAATAAAAAACGGTTATTGACGGCGGTGACTCCGGAACGGCAATGGCGCCCAAATGTCCAAAACGCGACTTTTACAACCTTTTTAGATGACATAAAAAATGTAATAAAAAATTATCAAAATGTCGGCACAGTCCTCAAAACGGTAGCAATGAGAACGTCGGATCATTTAGCAAAAAAGACACCTCACACAAACTCCATGCGCCAAAGTATGAAAAAGTTTATTCGCGTGAAGATGGCAAAAAATTTTTTTTCTTTTTTGTACACATTGTTTAATTTTTGAAAATGTATTAATCGCAATAAAACCTGTATAAATTTGTGTATCACGGATCTACCGAACCCAAAGAATAAAGTAGAGGTGTTGTTATTGGAGCGCAGGGTGAAGTCGTAAAAACTGAGCCCACAAGAACACTGACGCACATGCAGTTTTTTTTCAATTTTTCCACATTTGGAATTTTTTTGCGGCTTCCCACTACATGGCATGGATAATAAATAACATCATGGGAAATTAAAATTGTTACACACAAAATAAGCCCTCACAAAGCTCTATACACGAAAAATGAAAAAGTTATGGATTTTTGAAGATTGAGAGGAGCGAGAAAGAAAATTAGCGAAAATACCCTGCGTCCTTAAGGGGTTAATGATGTTATACATCTTGATTATTAGATTTAATTTAAAAGGAATTATAAAGGACCTGAACAAATAGATGTAATTCTTAAGGTGCTTTGACTGTTAAGAGCCTCACTTCTCTCAGTGGCCAGAGCTCCCAACTTCCTTCTTCCTTTCTTTGGTTGCTGCCACCACACATCCTGTTTTGGAGTCCCCCATCCCATTTCAGTTTACCCAACCAATCCCAGAAGGTACAACCTCCACCTACCTCCCCAGGAAGGTGAACCTACCGCATCTACCTCTACAGGAGTGTCCCTTGGAGAATGTTCCTACTCAACATCTAGATATTTGTGTAGGTTTTTGATTCACTATTATCTGCTCTTGTTGTTTGATTTTTGCATCCAGTACTGACCTCTGGTTTGAATTTAGAATATGCAATTACTCAACTTGCCATGGACTTTGGCTGGTTTCTGACTGTCCTCTATCTGATCTCCTGGTACATCACATTGTTGTCTCTCAACCCATGAAGGTCAGTTGCTATTAATTCCATAAATATTTTGAGAGGCTCTTAAAGCAAAGTCTAAACCCTTGTACGGGATAGAAGAGTTGATTGGAGACTTTTGGGGAGACATGAAGAGGGGAACCATTTGTTTCATTGTGTTCCATTCACTGTTCATTCTGCTTGGGCAGAAGTAAGGGTTGAGGAGGAGGAACTGGGCATTCCCAGGCCAGTTGAGGTATTGATTCTTGCACGTTGGACTCTGGCGCGATATGGCAGATTTCAGGCTATAGCTGCCTATTCCGTGACCCTTCGCGTTCAAAAATTTATTTTCGCAGCCAAAACCGATTACTTGTCTTCCCACTCTCCTTGGACCCACGGTACATCAAGCAAAAGTCTTTTCCAGTGCTCATTCCCTGGAGAGGAAAGGAGGTGAGAATGCATGAATACGCACAGGCCTTGTGCACAGAAGCTGAAACAAGTATTTCCTTATGACGCAGCAGAATCGGCAGAGGGCGTGCTTCTGCGGGCTACCAGTAGGCGAGGGAGCGACTCGTGCGAAGCAGTTGCAGCTTGTTTTTTTTTCCATCACTTGCCGGGGTACTCTTTACAAGGCCTTTGCCAGTTTTAATGTCACCCAGCAAGACAACTGTCACCCTGATCCCCCTTACTCTGGCAGAGTAGGGCTGATCTTTACATAAAGATGGTGATGGAGTACTAGCTGACCATACCTCGGCCTAAATCACCACTCCCTACAACTCTTGGGTTTTCAAAATCTGGACCATGTGGCACTGAACTGGCGTTTTTTCTGTAAGCCTTTTGGTAGGTTCTTGCCTTTGCCCTGCCGCTAGCGTGTTTGTCCGAGCGGGTTTCCAGTTGCACTGGTTTGGCATCATCAACCGTAGCGTACACGCCTGTCGATCTGACAGCCGCTGTACAGGGCTGACTCTTTATCAGATGACTAATGCCTGAGTTCTCCGGATTTTCATCTCCACCAGTGAATGAAGCTGAACCTGAATATGTATGCACTCCTCCTTCCCTCATGTCCTCTTCTCCTCCTCTTGTAACACTAAAGCAGAGAACTGGCTATTTATTGCTCTGGGGCCACTCTGTTGCTATAGTACTCTATGTTTTAATTTTTCTGGAGGGCCCCCTACCCGGTCCTCTGTTTCTAAAACAATTCTTGGGATGCCACATAACAGGCACTCAATCGTATGTTAATTTTTCTGGAGACCACCTACCTCTCTCCTCTCCTGTTTTAAAACTTTTTTGGCACTGCCACATAGCTGGTCCGATCCATATTAAATTGTCCTCATAGCACCTCCTCCTCCACATGTCGTCTTTTGCTGGCTCCACACGTTGTCTCCTTATCTACCTCCACACGTCATCCTCCCCATAGCTGCCCTCCAAAATTCGTGTCCATTATAGCTGCCCTCCATACATGGTCTCCTTATCCAAACCTAAAACTGTGTCAGGCAGAATTTTTTGGTTGTTTCATGCTTACACATCAAACTTGTTAACGTTGTCGCCACCCTGCGGTAATCCACAAAATTCTGCAAACTTTTATCATTTTACCGATATTATTTTCACAGCGCTTCTTTTATCCGCATTAACTGGTTACATTCCCCTCACCCCCATATGACCACAAACGTATAAGAACGCTACTAACACTTTGTCTTATCATAAGTGTTCTTAGAAGTGTTTGTTTGGGGAGTAGCCTAGAGACAGGGGCTTGGATTGCTAAAGCTCCGCCATGGCAGCGGCGCGTCGCTCTCCGTCTCAAGATTCCACTAACATAGGTTTTAAACTGCAGCATCCTTATCTACTACTGTTATCAACACTGCCTTCATAGATCGTCCCCTATCAAACGAGCTTTGTCAGGCAGAATTTTCAGTGTTTATGTCTACACCAATCATAGGGGACAACTCGGACCCTCTGTCAACCATGCAACCATCCCGCCATGCTGGAGCCTGAAGTTTGCATCATAGCACGCATCTGGATGCCCATACTGTCTCTCTTATCATGGAACCATCTCCGTAAAAACAATTAAAATAGAACCACTATGCCATTATTCCTAGGTTCAAATATTCAAACAACCCAACCGCTTTTGAAAATTATAAATTTGTTCAAGTAAAAACTTCTGGCCCCAGGCCCATTTTGGGTGGGGAGGAGCCGAGGACAGTGGCTTGTAACAGGCGAAAGCTCTCCTGCAGCGGGACCCGCCAGCTTCATCCCAGGATTAGACATATCCCTCAGATGCATCCAGGGCATCAGCCTGCGCCCATGCTGTATTCCTGTCCAATTTTCTCCTTCCACGATCTCTCCAACGTCCACCAATGTCTCCTGTCAACTCTCTAACCCCAGATCTCCGGAGAAAATATAGATGATAGTGTGCACAGCAGCGCCCTTATAAACTAGCGGTGTCAGGGCAGAACTTATGTCAGGGTTTCACACCAGATACATAGTGGAACTCGCCCAGCTGTCGCCGCCCTGCTTGGAGACCATGAAGTTGCATCATAGCAGCGCAATATACATGCCCCATACTGGTCGCTCTTAATCTGAAGTCGTCTCCATGGCTGCCTCCACATGTCGTTCCCCTTATCAAAAGAGCTGTGTCAGGCATTTTTCGGGTGTTTCTCACCAGAAGTTATGGAACTTGCCTCACTATGTTGACACCAGCAGCTGTGTTATCGACTAAATATACCGTCACCTTTTTGTTCAGCATTAGGAATCATTTCAGCGCTTCTGCTCACCAAGTCCTTTGGTTCCTCTCTGTCCACCATTGTTGAAGCCTGAGTCCATTTAGGATATGATCGCCATGACACCTCTCTAGCCGTGCCGCTGCTGGCCAGTGTTCTGCTCGTCTTCGTGCCTGTCCCCTATATGTCAGGTCATTCATTGCATGTTTTAGATGCTATCTAGCCTCATTCGGTCACTCTGTCATGCGCAATGCTGTTGCCCATAATTTTGGCTATATGTGCGATTAAGCAGCCTCACGTCTATCACTGCATGCTGCCCCGGCTGTTTATCCTTTCCATTGGTGTTTCCATCTCATTTCCACCTTTTTCTGAGGTTCTCCCAGGTGCTTGGCCAATGCTTCCCTGTGCAGATCCTTTGGTCCCCTTGAAAAATGCTCGATCTCTCTCATTGACTTCAATGGGGCTCGTTATTCGAGACGAGCACTCGAGCATCGGGAAAAGTTTGTCTCGAATAACGAGTACCCGAGCATTTTAGTGCTCGCTCATCTCTAATCAGCTTCTAGTGTGTTTTTCGCACTTTAATTTTGTAGGTGACTCCAAATCCAGGTCTCCACTGGATAATAAATTTGATTTCCATTGATGATTTTTTGGTGATTTTGTTGTCAGCACATTCTCAACTTTGTACAAAGTATATTTCTCATCATTCAATCTAGGTTGTGTCATTGTTGTTCCCTTTATTTATTTTTATTATTTTTATAATCACGCTTATTGACACAATGAATATTGAGGTAATCAAAATAAACAATGTACAATCGTCGAGTGGCTTTCAGGCTAGCAATACAGTTAAAGTAAATAATATTTCTGGTGCTATTGGGGTCCAATATATAAATGTGTACATGCACTAGAGCGTGAAAAATATAACACAAGACTCAAGATGTGGACTGAAGCTATCATTACAATAACCCTGCTTTCTTTAAGATAAGATTCAAATGTACAAATACTTACTACTAATATTATCTTTATATTTATGGAAAACAAATAAAAACAATTTCTCTCACTGAGAGACAGTAGGAGAGCATTCAGCCATCCAATGTAATAGCAATGGCCTAAACAGTGCTTCCTTCAGAAAAAAATAGTTCATATTGGACCAGTCATCCTCCCGGTAATCCCAATAGGCATAGGCCAGTAGACAGGAGAGGTTTATTAATTCGGGATATCATCAGCAGAGAAAACTACTTTCTCTCCACAATCCTGCTATGTAATCGCAGCCCATATTAGGGTGGATGAAATCTGCTCGGTCTCCGCCTTACATCTTGGCATCCATGTCACTGATCGCAACCGCTATCTTGGCTGTGGCATGCTGCCCCTTCCTGGACCTGCCTTCACCTCTCCCTGTTTCCTGGTCCAGCCCCTGGTCCCGGTCTTCTATGTCCTGGCCCCCGCTCCCATCCAGATTAGGCTCTCGCCACATCCCTACTCTCTAGGGCGGTACTCTGTATATTAAAGGGCCGACGTCCTCTACAATTGGCGCTGGCATTCCCGGCTCTGCTACTAATCCGGCAGCTCCCAGCATCCCCTGCTGGATCTTCAAGTCATTCCCTAAAGTGAAAGCCCTTCTGTGTTCGCCAGTATTTCCAGGTTTCCTCCGTGTGGCTGTACTCCAGTGTTCCTCCGTGCCCTGTTGTCTTGGGTAGCCCTGAGGCGGTCCTGTATCCCTGGTTGGTCCTGTGTCCCTGTGGCGCTCCTGTGCCCCTAGGCTGTCCTGAGTCCCTGGGCTGTCCTGTGTTCCTGTGGCGGTCCGTGTTCCTGTGGCGGTCCTGTGTTCCTGTGGGCGGTTCCTGTGTTCCTGTGGCCAGTCCTGTGTTCCTGTGGCAGTCCTGTTTTCCTGTGGAGGTCCTGCCATCCTGAAGCCCTTCCATTCTGAGGTTCCTGCGAAGTCTTCCGTTTACTGTGTCCGTCCCGTGGTTCCTACTCTGTTTCTGTTCCTTGCCATCCTGTGTTCCCAACGTTTCACTCCTGCTGTCATCCCAGGCTTAGACTGTTTCCCTGCATTTTCCTGCTTCCCTACCTTGGCTGCCCCGAGTCGAATCCGTGGAACAACCTGGTGGCCCCCCCCGCAGCAAAGACCATCCCGCTTTGCAGCAGGCCTCTGGCGAAGACCGTCCGGTCCCGGTTGCGCTAGGTACCATCATTCCCTGCTGTAGTCCAGAGTTCCCACAGACTCTTCCCATAACGACTTTTCCCCTACACTTGTGTCCCCACAATTGGTGACAATCTAGAGTTCAGCAATCTATGCTACAGAACAACCGGAATGCAGTAATATAGCATTGATGATCATACAACAGCTGAATCAACTTATTAAAGGCTGCTGTGATACTGAGATTGAGACTCATGGGCCGCCCCCCCAGTCTTCATCATATATGAGGGAACGAGAGCTCCCCCAGCAAACTCTGACTGGCAAGGGCGGCCCTCCAACAGTTCAGAAAGGAATGGTATAGATAGCAGACACCATCCCTAGGGCCCTGAGAGCGCCGAACCCCACAATAAGTGGGAAAGAGGATCTGACAGTTTCTTACATGAAACCAGACCTGCCTGGCCAGCCTATCATAGGTATGATAAGGCTTATAATCAACAGCTTCCAATATGGGCCACAGGGAACGTAGGGAGGAACCGGGCAGTGGTGCATTGAGCATCAGGCATCTGTCAAGGTGACACGCAACTACTGAATATCAAAGTTGTTCTGCCAGTAATACAGGAGGGGTCCGGGAGAGCTTCCCCTGCCTTTGCCTTTGGGTCCTTCGCCAGTGGACAAATGGAGACACAGGGTAAATTGCAGGATGGTGGTGAAGAGCTGGATGGGTGCTTGCGCTCAGATCATATAATCACAAGTACCCTCCAGCCTGTAGATAATAGATGGATCTCTTATGCCCGCCAACACTACTGACCTGATATTGGAGTATCAGAGTGCTGCGATATTTGACCACCAGCAAGAGAACTGGGCATAGGGTCCTGAGGAGGGAGAAACTCAGCAGCAATCCATCCTGATGCATGCATAACGATGCCTGGATGAGTACCTCTATGCATGTAGTCTCAGTATACGGAGCAGCCCTGGAGCAGATGGTATAGCGGAGTCCAGTAGCACTATTCTAGTCAAGGTTCCCCTTGTCTGATGGTGCAGAGCAGTGCTAGAGAATTGGGTGATGACATCCACAGCAGGACCGCAGGGAGTGCTCCCGGTCACCTCCCCAGATGCAGTGCCCGGAGGTGGGAGGGAGAATCACTCTAACCCAGGGCTTTGGAGGCCTAGTATGTTGTCCAAGGATTTTGGGCTGCAGGCCCTACTGGAGGATGGGCCCAGGCTATAGGGTGCCCCACCCTGGACGCTGGAGGGGCTGTAGGCAGTCCGGCCAAGCCAAGCCAGCAAAGTGAACGTCTTCCAGTCTGCAGAGGCGCCCAACGCGATTCAGGCCTCAGGTAGTGCAGCCGGAAAAAACACCCACACTTCCCAGGAGCTCACCCTTTGCTTAGGCAGGGCAGCGGTGGAGGGAGGCACTGGAAGCCCCCCCTCCCCGGTAATGGATGCAGCCTGGTGATATGCGGCCATTTGCCGGAGAAGTACCCGAGGGGCCCTCTTAGGTTAGTGGTCGTGGTCTTTGGGGTGTCAAACCCCCTATATGTGGCAGAGGCCAAGATAAACAGGGGGTGCAGAGGAGCTCAAGCAAGCTGCGTCGTTGTTCAGCAGTGGCTAGCCCCGTTCTCCCTGTTCTCTTTATTTTTTGAGCACTCTATTATGTGTATGTGGATAATTTAGACCTGGACGGGGTCGCAAGGGCAAAACTTTTTGTTTTTCTCATGTTGCTTCTGTCTAGTTCTATAATATTTTTAATGTATGCTGATTATCCATATTGTAGATTGTGGTAGCATAAAGCCTGTTTCCCGAAAAAACACATGCCACAGCCTCCAGGACCTAATGGTGTGGCATTTATATTTATGAATTAACACAGATTTCTATTTATGCTATGAACAAGGGAATCGTGTCAACGTAGGTGACAGTACTGATAGCACCTTGTACTTTAACCCCTTCACGCTCCGTGACAGATCCCCATGGAGCTGTGAAGTTGTATGAAGAAGGCCCATCGCTATCACCCGCGGTTGGTGCCTTGCACCGATTGCGGGTGCTAACCTGTCTTTGCCGCGGCAAAGATCCGCCGGCGGCGCTTTAAATTTGGCGGCGGCATGGTCGCCATGGTAGCCTCGGGTCTTCGTTTGACCCGAGGATACATGCTTCTGCACATGCATTACAATGAGCCTGTGTGCTCATGTAATGATAGTGAGCAGAAATGCCATATACTTGCGATACAGGAGCGATCAGACCATCTAGGTTTATGTACCATAGATGGTCTTAGAAATGTGGGAAAAAAAGAAAAAAAAAGTTAAAAAATGTAAAAAAATAATAAAATATTAAAAGTTCAAATCACCTCCCTTCCCTAGAACTGATTAAAATATAAATAAATAGTAAAAACACAGACAACATTGTATCGCGCGTCCCAAAATGCCCGTCCACTATCAAAATATAAAACGGTTATTGACGGCGGTGACTCTCGGAACGGCAATGGCGCCCAAATGTCCAAACAGACGACTTTTATAACCTTTTTAGATACATAAAAAATGTATAAAAATTATCAAAATGTCGGCACAGTCCTCAAAACGGTAGCAATGAGAACGTCGGATCATTTAGCAAAAAATGACACCATCACAAACTCCATGCGCCAAAGTATGAAAAAGTTATTATGTCGCGTGAAGATGGCAAAAAATTTTTTTCTTTTTTTTACACATTTGTTAATTTTTGAAAATGTATTAATCGCAATAAACCTTTATAAATTTTGTATCACCTCGCGATCGACGCACCAAAGAATAAAGTAGAGGTTGTTTTTGGAGCGCAGGGTGAAATTCGTAAAAACTGAGCCCACAAGAACATGACGCACATGCAGTTTTTTTCAATTTTTTCCAACATTTGGAATTTTTTTTACGGCTTCCCTCCCACTACATGGCATGGATATAAATAACATCATGGGAAATTAAATTTGTTACAACAAAATAAGCCCTCACAAGCATACCTATACACGGAAAAATGAAAAAGTTATGGATTTTTGAAGATGAGAGCGAGAAAAGCGAAATACCCTGCGTCCTTAAGGGGTTATGATTTTATACATCTTGATTATTAGATTTAATTTAAAGGAATTATAGGACCTGAACAAATAGATGTTAATTCTTAGGTGCTTTGACTGTTAAGAGCCTCACTTCTCTCAGTGGCCAGATTCCCCAACTTCCCTTCTTTCCTTTCTTTGGTTGCTTGCCACCACACATCCTGTTTTGAGTCCCCCATCCCATTTCAGTTTACCCAACCAACCAAGATACAACAACCTCCACCTACCTCCCCGAGGGTGAACCTACCGCATCTACCTCTACAGAGGAGTCCCTTGGAGAATGTTCCTACTCAACATCTAGATATTTGTGTAGGTTTTTGATTCACTATTATCGCTCTTGTTGTTTGATTTTTGCATCCAGTACTGACCTCTGTTTGAATTTAGAATATGCAATTACTCAACTTGCCATGGACTTTGGCTGGTTTCTGACTGTCCTCTATCTGATCTCCTGGTACATCACATTGTTGTCTCTCAACCCATGAAGGTCAGTTGCTATTAATTCCATAAATATTTTGAGAGGCTCTTAAAGCAAAGTCTAAACCCTTGTACGGGATAAAAGGGTGAAAATCAATAGGGTCATTTTACAACTCCCTTGTGCGTGGCCTAAAAGCAAACCGGTCAGGTGGCACGGTGAGTCCACAATCCAATGTTCATAGTTCAGGCTGTGGACCCTGCTGTCAAACCAAAGCCTTGCCTTCAAGATCTGTACATCAGTCAGATCTCCTGCAATTTATGAACAATATTGCTGTTCACATGAATTCTGTAGTGAGGAAAAATCAAAAATGAACGAGGCCAAAGATGGGGGCTATCACCTTTACCTTAACCCTTTAAGGACGCAGCCATTTTGTAGCTTAAGGCTCAGTCTGACATGCGTCGCTTTATATGGTTATAACTTTTAAACACTGTTACTTACAGTATCTAAACGATTCTGAGATTGTTTTTTCCCCACATGTTGTACTTCATTTTAGTGGTAAATTTTGGCTGATAAGTTCTGCGTTTATTTACAAAAAATAAGAAAAAATAATGAATTTTTTAAAAAAATTTGCCATTTTTGAAATTCAAAATCACCATGTTTTCAGGCAGATAGATTTACCACATAAATAAATTGCTGGATAACATTTACCATGGATAATTTATTTTGATGTCACTCGGCTTACAAATGGAATATCGATTTTCCGTATTTTCAGAATTGAACATTTTGGGATAAATACCGTTTTGAATGAAATTTTGCATACTTAGCATAAAAACCTCCTATATAACCAACCCATTTTCAAATCTGCACCCCTCAAACTATCAGAAACAGCTTTTACAAAGATTGTTAACCGCTTGAGATCTTCATAGTAATTGACTCAAGATGGAGGTGAAATTTAGAATGGTCAAATTGTGCCGGTTATACGTTCATTTAGCCCTAAAATTTACACATTTCCAAAAGATAAAAATAGAAAACCCACCATACAATTTGTTCTGCAATTTCTCCCAAGTACAGAGACCCCCCACATGTGGACGTTACTTGTTTTATGGGCGCTCAGCGAGGCGCAGAAGGGAAGGAGCGCCATGCAGCTGCCAGGATTTTAGTTTTCTCGTTGCCTCCTTTTGTAGGCTATAAAATTTTTGCTTTTTCGTTATTTGGGCATTATTTTTGCGGGATGAGATGCTTTTTCCAGTGTTACTATTTTGGGGTTGGTATCCCCTATTGTTGAAAATTTAGGAACTCGTTTTTAAGGGCAGGAGTAGAAAAGCATCAATTCTGTACTGGATTTTTGACTTTTTTTTTTTTTTTTCAGCGTTTAGCCTACTAATCATGTTATCTTTATTCTAGGGTCAATACGATTACGGGGATACCAGACTTGAATATATTTTCTTACGTTTTACTAAATTTGTCAAAACCGTAATGTGGGGAAAAAATCTATCATTTTTGCATTGCCGTCTTCCAAGTGGCATAACAATTTTACTTTTTTGGTTATGGAGCTGGTTGATGGATTGTTTTTTGCGGGACATGTTGTACTTTACACCAGTATCATTCTGGAGTACATATGTTTTTTTGATCACTTTTTATTGCATTTTTTGTAAGATTCAATGGGTAAAAATTATATTTTTTGGTGGGTTTTAAATTTTTTTTTTTAACGGCGTTCATCGTACGGGTTCAGTAAAGATTTACTTTTATTCTACGGGTTGTTACAGACGCGGTGATACCATTTGTGTGGGGTTTGTGTTATCATCTGATTGCTTGTTCATGATAGTACTCAGCAATACTCATGTATTGCAGAGTATTAGCAGTGTCAGCCTATGCACATGCATAGGCTGGCACTGTGCCATTCATTAGCTTGCCTGTGCGAGTAAGATGACGTCAAACCCATCTTACCGGCAGTTCTTGCAGTAGCGCGGGGACCAGATCGGAACCGAAATGTTTGGGGGGGGGGCGATCTTGGGGGAAAGACCCCTCAGAGGCATTTTAGATGCCACGGTCCTGCGTTGACCGCGGCATTTAACCGGTTACTTCACCCGCGATCGGAGCCCACTCCGATCGCGGGTGTTACACTGGGTGTGCTGGCTATATGTTACAGCCGGACCCCGTGTTTGCTGATGCCGGTTCGGCTCCGCTAAGTCACTGCGCTCAGTGGCGATGTATGTAATTGTAAACTGTATATTTATAATTGAAGTTCTAGACATTTTTTTTTTTTGCCCCAGTGACAATTGTAGTTAAAATTTTTGCTGCAATGGGACCAAGGATTATCCATAAATCTTCATTACAGGCAGCTTACAGCTGTTATTGCAATCTGGGACTATAGTAAACATCCAGAGAGCTTCACAGGGGGCAGAGGGGTCATTCTGTAACTATGGGTTGTCTGTAAGTCGGTGTACTTAAGAAGGGGACCGCCTGTCATACAGATTTAATAATTAAGATAAAACATACACCATACACAACATTCAAAGCATTGTATGATTTGGGTTTAAAATATCTTCCACAGATAATAGATGTAAGGGGGCATTTATCACCACATTTTCTGGATTCTTGTTCTACTTTTAGAGACGAGGAAAGTTGGGTGTGGATTGTATGCGAGCAGGCATACAGGCAACTACCTATCGTGGTGCCATCTTGGATAGTCTTTCTATATTATATCTTCCTTTTCTTATGATCTTTGGTGTTTTTTTAATTCTACTAACCCTTACTGAATCAGATGTTCTCAATGTTATAAAATGATATTAAAAAATTAACATAATAATAAAAAATTTTAATATATTTTTGTGCTACCATATTCCACAACCGTTACAATTCTTGGTGTAATAAGCAGAGACATTACAGAATCGTAAAAGGGGGTATTCCCACAAAGACAAACTTCTTACATGTACTCAGGATAACAAAATACACATTCTCTAATTCACTGTTATTAACAAAATGCAGTATTTCACAGATATAAGTCAAACCTGTCTATCAGTCCTGGTGTACACAATTTCATTGCCACTTGACAACGACCCTGTAATTTCGGACTTAGGTCGGGCCGCCATTTCCTGATTCCTGTGTGATGGCTGTGCTGTGGAGTTTTGTGAGCTCACTCACTGCTGCACACTGAGACACAGAATCTAGTTCCTGAGGCGCAGCAGCATGGGGACACTACAAAATACACACAGATAAATGTGCAATAGGCATCTAATGGATCTCATCATCTCTGATTTGTCTCATCTCTCTCTATGTGTCAGATACGTATCAATGTCAAAGCTAAATGAAAACGCAGGGTGTAACTACAGGGTAGCATCCCTAGCAGCTGCTATGGGGCCCGCAGTGTAAGGGGGCCTGACATCTGGGTATTTGGGATGATATGCTTATTTCTGTATGTGATGTTATATATGCTCTACATGTGTTGTGTACATGCGTATGTCTATTTAATGATGCCATGGGTATATGTGAGTGTATGTATGTGTGTATATATGTAGTTGTATATGCTGTATGTATATTTTAAGTGGTAGTGGGGCCCCATTCAGAAATCAGCATGGGGCCCTGCCATCCTAGCTACACCACTGAATGGAAGTGATATAAACCACAAACTAGAGCAAACACCCTATTTTCTGAAGCAACAACTTGCCCCATTTTCAAAATTGCATTAAAGTATATAGACATAGCGCCTTCATGCAATTTTGATTCAAACTGAAACATTTTTAAAAATACTTAAATTTTACTTTGATCGCAAGAAATAACACAAAGTGAGCAGATTTATATCTGACATCAATAATTTACAACTCCCAAACATGTCAAACAAAAACAAAACTTTCTGTCAAATTTTCCAGAAATCACCATGTAACACAAAATAACCTTTAATTCATACACACTACCACCTTCAAGCAACTTTGCAACAAAAGGCATAAAATGCAAAAATTGCATGAAAATTCTAAATTTCTTCTAAAATATGTACAAATCCAGATACTTATAGAATGAATACATACTTTTCCTAAAACCAGCAAGATGTAGGAGATCATACATACCCCACATGTGTAATTCATCAAAATAGCGCTAAGGAATGTTAAATCCATAGGGGGCACCAAACTATTTTAACAGAAAATTGCACTGAGCGTCACACATCTATCATTGTAGTCTACCTTCCACAATGGTAACCAAATGCATAACTATATATCTGAGTGAGAACGTCATAAACATAGGATAATGGAGGATGGTGTAAATAAAAACGTATTCCAGAACATGTGTGTTTTTGGGTTACATATAACTTTATGGACATGTTCTGTTTGCGGTGTTAAATTGCAGCCATATTAGGTAAGAGGATCGAATGTTCATCATATCAGTCAAGTTTCGAAAATTTTTTTGGTCTCTGTGAAAATTGGATTTTAAAAAATGTTGGATTGTCATAAGAACCAGAATTAAAATAAAGCTTCATTACAACACCCTGAGATAACTGTTACTGCTGATTATTGTAGCCTAAGGCTAAGTACAGTAATTAACCAACATCCAGAGTCCATTTGTAACTAGGGGTTCGTCTGTAAGTCGGGGTGTTCTTAAGAGTGGGACTGCCTGTATAGTAAATAAAAAAGCAGCATACATTAAACACATCACAATCCTATATCATATCCAAAAATTCATAAAATGATTTAAAAAAAAAACACCCGGGTTGACGTATAGTATTGGGGGTACGACCGTCTTACAGCTAATCTATCAGAATATATTGATCGCCTATTACAAGAATATGTCTAAATGCTTCCAGCATAAATCTTGCGAATTCCAGACACATTTATAGGAACCACATTACATTATTGGACCAAAAAAAGGGTGTAAAGGCAGTATGCCATTTTTTGGATAGTAGTATATTTTATAACATGGCAGAAGGAGAATATTGAGGAATGCATATCCTTTATTTAATCATAACTATATTGTTTATGACATACATCTATCTCCAAATATGGGGAACAGCAATGGGGACCAGATTTGCGCAAGTTTTATGCCAATTGATATTATTGGTAATGTGGGATAGTGAGGGAACGAGAGCCTCCCAGCAAGCTCTGACTGGCAGAGGGCGGCCCTCCAACAGTTCAGAAAGGAAATGGGTATAGATAGCAGACACCAGATCCCTAGGCCCTGGAGGCCTCAGAACCCCACATAAGTGGGAAAGAGGATCTGACAGTTTCTTTACATGAAACCAGACCTGCCTGGCCAGCCTATGCATAGGTATGATAGGCTTATAATCAACAGCTTCCAATATGGGCCACAGGGAACGTAGCGGAGGAACCGGGCAGGTGCATTGAGCATCAGGCATCTGTCAAGGTGACACCAACTACTGAGATATCAAAGTTGTTCTGCCAGGTAATACAGGAGGGGGGTCCGGGAGAGCTTCCCCTGCCTTTGCCTTTGGGTCCTTCGCCAGTGGACAAATGGAGACACAGGGTAAATTGCAGGATGGTGGTGAAGAGCTGGAGGGTGCTTGCGCTCAGATCATATAATCACAAGACCTCCGATGCCTGTAGATAATAGATGGTCTCTATGCCCGCCACACTACTGACCTGATATTGGAGTATCAGAGTGCTGATATTTGACCACCAGCAAGAGAACTGGGCATAGGGTCCTGAGGAGGGAGAAACTCAGCATGCAATCCATCCTGATGCATGCATAACGATGCCTGGATGAGTACCTCTATGCATGTAGTCCAGTATACAGGAGCAGCCCTGGAGCAGATGGTATAGCGGAGTCCAGTAGCAGCTATTCTAGTCAAGGTCCCCATTGTTGATGGTGCAGAGCAGTGCTGAGAATTGGGTGATGACATCCACAGCAGGACCGCAGGGAGATGCTCCCGGTCACCTCCCCAGAATGCAGTGCCCCGGGGTGGGAGGGAGAATCACTCTAACCCAGGGCTTTGGAGGCCTAGTATGTTGCAATGGATCTTTGGGCTGCAGGCCCTACTGGAGGATGGGCCCAGGCTATAGGGTGCCCCCACCCTGGACGCTGGATGGGGCTGTAGGCAGTCCGGCCAAGCCAAGCCAGCAAAGTGAACGTCTTCCAGTCTGGCAGAGGGCGCCCAACGCGATTCAGGCCTCAGGTATGGTGCAGCCGGAAAAAACACCCACACATTCCCAGGAGCTCACCCTTTGCTCTAGCAGGGCAGCGGTGGAGGGAGGCACTGGAAGCCCCCCCTCCCCGGTAATGGATGCAGCCTGGTGATGATGCGGCCATTTGCCGGAGAAGTACCCGAGGGGCCCTCTTAGGTTAGTGGTCGTGGTCTTTGGGGTGTCAACCCCCTATATGTGGCAGATGGCCAAGATAAACAGGGGGTGCAGAGGAGCTCAAGAAGCTGCGCGCTGTTCAGCAGTGGCTAGGCCCTTCTCCCTGTTCTCTTTATTTTTTGAGCACTCTATTATGTGTATGTGGATAATTTTAGCCTGGACGGGGGTCGCAAGGGCAAAACTTTTTGTTTTTCTCAATGTTGCTTCTGTCTAGTTCTATAATTATTTTTAATGTATGCATGATTATCCATATTGTAGATTGTGGTAGCATAAAGCCTGTTTCCCGAAAAAACACATGCCACAGCACTCCAGGACCTAATGGTGTGGCATTTATATTTATGAATTAACACAGATTTTTATTTATGCTATGAACAAGGGAATCGTGTCAACAGTAGGTGACAGTACTGAAGCACCTTGTACTTTAACCCCTTTCACGCTCCGTGACAGATCCCCATGGAGCTGTGAAGGTTGTAATGAAGAAGGCCCATCGCTATCACCCCGGTTGGTGCCTTGCACCGATTGCGGGTGCTAACCTGTCTTTGCCCCGCAAAGAAGTCCGCCGGCGGCGCTTTAAATTTGGCGGCGGCATGGTCGCCATGGTAGCCTCGGGTCTTCGTTTGACCCGAGGATACATGCTTCTGCACATGCATTACAATGAGCCTGTGTGCCATGTAATGATAGTGAGCAGAAATGCCATATACTTGCGATACAGGAGCGATCAGACCATCTAGGTTATGTACCATAGATGGTCTTAGAAATGTGGGAAAAAAAGAAAAAAAAAGTTAAAAAATGTAAAAAAATATAAAATATTTAAAAGTTCAAATCACCTCCCTGTCCCTAGAACTGATTAAAATATAAATAAATAGTAAAAATCACAGACACATTGTATCGCGCGTCCCAAAATGCCCGTCCACTATCAAAATATAAAACGGTTATTGACGGCGGTGACTCTCGGAACGGCAATGGCGCCCAAATGTCCAAACGACGACTTTTACAACCTTTTTAGATTACATAAAAAATGTATAAAAAATTATCAAAATGTCGGCACAGTCCTCAAAACGGTAGCAATGAGAACGTCGGATCATTTAGCAAAAAATGACACCATCACAAACTCCATGCGCCAAAGTATGAAAAAGTTATTTTCGCGTGAAGATGGCAAAAAATTTTTTTCTCTTTTTTTACACATTTGTTTAATTTTGAAAATGTATTAATCGCAATAAACCTTTATAAATTTTGTATCACCTGCGATCACGCACCAAAGAATAAAGTAGAGGTGTGTTTTGGAGCGCAGGGTGAAAGTCGTAAAACTGAGCCCACAAGAACATGCGCACATGCAGTTTTTTTTCAATTTTTTCCAACTTTGGAATTTTTTTGTCGGCTTCCCTCCACTACATGGCATGGAATAAATAACATCATGGGAAATTAAATTTGTGACACACAAAATAAGCCCCACAAAGCAATACTATACACGGAAAAATGAAAAAGTTATGGATTTTTGAAGATGAGAGCGAGAAATAGCGAAATACCCTGCGTCCTTAAGGGGTTAGATGATTTATACATCTTGATTATTAGATTTAATTTAAAGGAATTATAAGGACCTGAACAAATAGATGTTAATTCTTAGGTGCTTTGACTGTTAAGAGCCTCACTTCTCTCAGTGGCCAGATCCCCAACTTCCTTCTTTCCTTTCTTTGGTTGCTTGCCACCCACACATCCTGTTTGAGTCCCCCATCCCATTTCAGTTTACCCAACCAATCCCAAGATACAACACCTCCACCTACCTCCCCAGAGGGTGAACCTACCGCATCTACCTCTACAGAGGGTCCCTTGGAGAATGTTCCTACTCAACTCTAGATATTTGTGTAGGTTTTTGATTCACTATTATCGCTCTTGTTGTTTGATTTTTTTGCATCCAGTACTGACCTCTGTTTGAATTTAGAATATGCAATTACTCAACTTGCCATGGACTTTGGCTGGTTTCTTGACTGTCCTCTATCTGATCTCCTGGTACATCACATTGTTGTCTCTCAACCCATGAAGGTCAGTTGCTATTAATTCCATAATTATTATTGGTAGGGTCCTTAAAGCAAAGTCTAAACCCTTGTAACGGATAAAAGGGTGAAAATCAATAGGGTCTTTTACAACTCCCTTGGCGTGGCCTAAAAGCAAACCGGTCAGGTGGCACGGTGAGGTCCACATCCAATGTTCATAGTTCAGGGTGGTCCCCTGCTGTCGAAACCAAAGCCTTGCCTTCAAGATCTGTACATCAGTCAGATCTCCTGCAATTTTGAACAATATTGCTGTTCAACATGAATTCTGTAGTGAGGAAAAATCAAAAATGAACGAGGCCAAGATGGGGGCTTCACCTTAACCTTAACCCTTTAAGGACGCAGAAGCTTTTGTAGCTTAGGCTCAGTCTGACATCGTCGCTTTATATGGTTTATAACTTTTAAACACTGTTACTTACAGTATCTAAACGATTCTGAGATTGTTTTTTCCCCACATGTTGTACTTCATTTTATGGTAAATTTTGGCTGATAAGTTTGCGTTTATTTACAAAAAATAAGAAAAAATAATGAATTTTTTAAAAAATTTGCCATTTTTTGAAATTCAAATCACATGTTTTCAGGCAGAATGATTTACCACATAAATAATTGCTGGATAACATTTACCAATGGATAATTTATTTTGATGTCATGCGGCTTACAAATGGAATGTCAATTTCCGTATTTTCAGAATTGAACATTTTGTGATATCCGTTTTGAATAAATTTGCATACTTAGCATAAACCTCCTATAAACCAACCCATTTTCAAATCTGCACCCCTCAACTATCAAAAACAGCTTTTTACAAAGACTGGTTAACCGCTTGAGATCTTCATAATTGACTCAAGATGGAGGTGAAATTTAGAATGGTCAAATTGTGCCGTTATACGTCATTTAGCCTAAAATGTACACATTTCCAAAAGATAAAAATAGAAAACCCCCCATACAATTGGTTCTGCAATTTCTCCAAGTCCAGAACCCCCCACTGTGGACGTTACTTGTTTTATGGGCGCTCAGCGAGGCGCAGAAGGGAAGGAGCGCCATGCAGCTGCCAGGATTTTTTTTCTCGTTGCCTCCTTTTGTATGCTAAAATTTTGTGCTTTTTCGTTTTTTGGGCATTATTTTTGCGGATGAGATGCTTTTTTTTCCAGTTTACTATTTTGGGTTGGTATCCCCTATTGTTGAAAATTTAGGGAACTCGTTTTAAGGCAGGAGTAGAAAAGCATCAATTCTGTACTGGATTTTTGACTTTTTTTTTTTTTTTCCAGCGTTTAGCCTACCTAATCATGTTTATCTTTATTCTAGGGTCATACGATTCCGGGATACCAGACTTGAATTATTTTCTTACGTTTTACTAAATTTGTCAAAACCGTAATGTGGGGAAAAAATCTATCATTTTTGCATTGCCGTCTTCCAAGTGGCATAACAATTTTACTTTTTGGTTATGGAGCTGGTTAGGATTGTTTTTTGCGGGACATGTTGTACTTTACACCAGTATCATTCTGGATTACATATGTTTTTTTTGATCACTTTTTATTGCATTTTTTGTAAATTCAATGGTAAAAATTTATTTTTTGTGGGTTTTAAATTTTTTTTTTAAACGCGTTCATCGTACGGGTTCAGTAAAGATTACTTTTATTCTACGGGTTTACAGACGCGGTGATACCATTTGTTGGGGTTTGTGTTATCATCTGATTGCTTGTTCATAGAGTATCTCAGCAATACTCATGTATTGCAGGTATTAGCAGTGTCACCTATGCACATGCATAGGCTGGCACTGTGCGAGTAAGATGACGTCAGAACCCATCTTACCGGCAGTTCTTGCAGGTAGCGCTGGGGACCAGATCGGAACCGAATGTTTGGGGGGGGGGCGATCTTGGGGGAAAGACCCCTCAAGGCATTGTTAGATGCCACGGTCCTGCTTGACCGCGGCATTTACCGGTTACTTCACCCGCGATCGGAAGCCCACTCCGATCGCGGGTGTTACACTGGGTGTGCTGGCTAATGTTACAGCCGACCCCGTGTTTGCTGATGCCGGTTCGGCTCCGCTAAGTCACTGCGCTCAGTGGCGATGTATGTAATTTGTGAAACTGTATATTTATAATTGAAGTTCTAGACATTTTTTTTTTTTGCCCAGTGACAATTGTAGTTTAAAATTTTTTGCTGCATGGGACCAAGGATTATCCATAAATCTTCATTACAGGCAGCTTACAGCTGATTATTGCAATCTGGGACTATAGTAACTCCAGAGAGCTTCTACAGGGGGCAGAGGGGTCTTCTGTAACTATGGGTTGTCTGTAAGTCGGTGTACTTAAGAAGGGGACCGCCTGTCATACAGATTTAATAATTAAGATCAAACATACACCATACACAAAATTCAAAGCATTGTATGATTTGGGTTTAAAATATCTTCCACAGACTAATAGATGTAAGGGGGCATTTATCACCACATTTTCTGGATTCTTGTTCTACTTTTAGAGACAGGAAAGTTGGGTGTGGATTGTATGCAGAGCAGGCATACAGGCAACTACCTATCGGGTGCCCATCTTGGATAGTCTTTCTATATTATATCTTCCTTTTTCTTATGATCTTTGGGTGTTTTTTTAATTCTACTAACCCTTACTGAAATCAGGATGTTCTCAAATGTTATAAAATGATATTAAAAAATTAACATAATAATAAAAAATTAAATATATTTTGTGCTAACCATATTCCACAAACCGTTACAATTCTTGGTGTAATAAGCAGAGACATTATCAGAAATCGTAAAAGGGGTATTCCCACAAAGACAACTTCTACATGTACTCAGGATAACAAAATACACATTCTCTAATTCACTGTTATTAACAAAATGCAGTATTTCACAATATAAGTCAAACCTGTCTATCAGTCCTGGTGTACACAATTTCAGTTGCCACTTGACACGACCCTGTAATTTCGGACTTAGGTTCGGCCGCCATTCCTGATTCCTGTGTGATGGCTGTGCTGTGGAGTTTTGTGAGCTCACTCACTGCTGCACACTGAGACACAGAATCTAGTTCCTGAGGCAGCAGCAGCATGGGGAACTACAAAATACACACAGATAAATGTGCAATAGGCATCTAATGGATCTCATCATCTTCTGATTTGTCTCATCTCTCTCTATGTGTCAGATACGATCAATGTCAAAGCTAAATGAAAGCAGGAGTGTAATACAGGGTAGCATCCTAGCAGCTGCTAGTGGGGCCCGCAGTGTAAGGGGGCCCTGACATCTGGGTATTTGGGATGATATGCTTATTGTCTGTATGTGATGTTATATATGCTCTACATGTGTTGTGTACATGCGTATGTCTATTTAATGATGCCATGGGTATATGTGAGTGTATGTATGTGTGTATATATGTAGTTGTATATGCTGTATGTATATTTTTAAGTGGTAGTGGGGCCCCATTCAGAAATCAGCATGGGGCCCTGCCATCCTAGCTACACCACTGAATGGAATGATATAAACCACAAACTAGAGCAAACACCCTATTTTCTGAAAGCAACACTTTGCCCCATTTTCAAAATTGCATTAAAGTATATAGACATAGCGGCCTTCATGCAATTTTGATTCAAACTGAAACTTTTTAAAAATACTTAAATTTTACTTTTGATCGCAAGAAAATAACACAAAGTGAGCAGATTTATTATCGAACATCAATAATTTACAACTCCCAAAATGTCAAACAAAAACAAAACTTTCTGTCAAATTTTCCAGAAATCACCATGTAACACAAAATAACCTTTAATTCATACACACTACCAACCTTCAAGCAACTTTGCAACAAAAGGCAATAAAATGCAAAAATTGCATGAAAATTCTAAATTTCTTCTAAATATGTACAAATCCAGAATACTTATAGAATGAATACATACTTTCCTAAAACCAGCAAGATGTAGGAGATCATACATACCCCACATGTGTAATTCATCAAAATATGCGCTAAGGAATGTTAAATCCATAGGGGGCACCAACTATTTTACAGAAAATGCACTGAGCGTCACACATCTACATTGTAGTCTACCTTCCACAATGGTAACAAATGCATAACTATATATCTGAGTGAGAACGTCATAAACATAGGATAATGGAGGATGGTGTAAATAAAAACGTATTCCAGAACATTGTGTTTTGGGTTACATATAACTTTATGGACATGTTCTGTTTGCGGTGTTAAATTGCAGCCATATTAGGTAAGAGGATCGAATGTTCATCATATCAGTCAAGTTTCGAAAATTTTTTTGGTCTCTGTGAAAATTGATTTTAAAAAATGTTGGATTGTCATAAGAACCAGAATTAAAATAAAGCTTCATTACAGACACCTGAGATAACTGTTACTGCTGATTATTGTAGCCTAAGGCTAAGTACAGTAAATTACCAACATTCCAGAGTCCATTTGTAACTAGGGGTTCGTCTGTAAGTCGGGTGTTCTTAAGAGTGGGACTGCCTGTATAGTAAATAAAAAAGCAGCATACATTAAACACATCACAATCCTATATCATATCCAAAAATTCATAAAATGATTTAAAAAAAAAACACCCGGGTTGACGTATAGTATTGGGGGTCGACCGTCTTACAGCTAATCTATCAGAATATATTGATCGCCTATTACAAGAATATGTCTAAATGCTTCCAGCATAAATCTTGCGAATTCCAGACACATTTATAGGAACCACATTACATTATTGGACCAAAAAAAGGGTGTAAAGGCAGTATGCCATTTTTTGGATAGTAGTATATTTTATAACATGGCAGAAGGAGAATATTGAGGAATGCATATCCTTTATTTAATCATAACTATATTGTTTATGACATACATCTATCTCCAAATATGGGGAACAGCAATGGGGACCAGATTTGCGCAAGTTTTATGCCAATTGAATTATTGGTAATGTGGGCAGTTCAGAAAGGAAATGGGTATAGATAGCAGACACCAGATCCCTAGGGCCCTGAGAGCGCAGAACCCCAATAAGTGGGAAAGAGGATCTGACAGTTTCTGTCCTGTGTTCCTGTGGCAGTCCTGTGTTCCTGTGGCAGTCCTGTTTCCTGGAGGTCCTGCCATCTGAAGCTCCTTCCATTCTGAAGGTCCTGCGAAGGTCTTCCGGTTTACTGTGGTCCGTCCGCGTGTTCCTACTCTGGTATCTGTTCCTGTGCCATCCTGGTGTTCCACACGTTTCACTCCTTCTGTCATCCCAGGCTTAGACTGTTTCCTGCATTTCCTGCTTCCTACCTTGGCTGCCCCGAGTCGAATCCGTGGAACAACCTGGTGGCCCACGCACAAACATCCCGCGTTTGCAGCGGCCTCTGGCGAAGACCGTCCGGTCCCGGTTGCGCTATACCATCATTCCCGGCGGTAGTCCAAGGGTCCCCAGACTCTTCCCATACGACTTTTCCCCCTACACTTGTTCCCCACAATTGTGACAAGCTAGAGTTCGCAATCTATGCATACAAACAACCGGAATGCAGTTTATATAGCATTGATGATCATACAACAGCTGAATCAACTTATTAAAGGCTGCTGTGATACTGAGATGTGAGACTCATGGGCCGCCCCCCGTCTTCATCATATAGTGAGGGAACGAGATCCTCCCACAGCTCTGACTGCAGAGGGGCCCTCCAACGTTCAGAAAGAATGGGTATAGATAGCAGACACCAATCCCTAGGGCCCTGAGAGCGCCGAACCCCATAAGTGGGAAAGAGGATCTGACAGTTTCTTATCATGAAACCAGACCTCCTGGCCAGCCTATCAAGGTATGATAAGGCTTATAATCAACACCTTCCAATATGGGCCACAGGGAACGTAGCGGAGGAACCGGGCAGGGTGGCATTGAGCATCGGCATCTGTCAAGGTGACACGCAACTACTGATATATCAAAGTTGTTCTTCCAGGTAATACAGGAAGGGTCCGGGAGAGCTTCCCCTGCCTTTGCCTTTGGGTCCTTCGCCAAGTGGACAAACTGGAGACACAGGGTAAATTGCAGGATGGTTGTGACGAGCTGGAGGTGCTTGCGCTCAGATCAATGAATCACAATACCTCCGATGCCTGTAGATAATAGATGGATCTCAATATGCCCGCCAACACTACTGACCTGATATTGGAGTATCAGAGTGCTATATTTGACCACCAGCAAGAGAACTGGGCATAGGGGTACTGGGAGGGAGAAACTCAGCAGCAATCCATCCTGATGCATGCATAACGATCGCTGGAGAGTACCTCTCATGCATGTTAGTCTCAGTATACAGGAGCAGCCCCTGAGCAGATGGTTAGCGGAGTCCAGAGCAGCTATTCTTAGTCAAGGTGCCCCGTGTTTGATGGTGCAGAGCAGTGCTAGAGAATTGGGTGATGACATCCACAGCAGGACCGCAGGGAGATGCTCCGGGTCACCTCCCCAATGCATTGCCCCGGGTTGTGAGGGAGAATCACTCTAACCCAGGGCTTTGGAGGCCTAGTATGTCCAATGGATTTTGGGCTTCAGGCCTACTGGAGGATGGGCCAGGCTATAGGGTGCCCCACCCTGGACGCTGGATGGGGCTGTAGGCAGTCCGGCCAGCCAAGCCAGCAAAGTGAACGTCTTCCAGGTCTGGCAGAGGGCGCCCACGCATTCAGGCCTCAGGTATCTGCAGCCGGAAAAAACCCCACACATTCCCAGAGCTCACTCCCTTGCTCTAGCAGGGCAGCGTGGAGGGAGGCACTGGAAGCCCCCCCTCCCGTAATGATGCGCCTGGTGAATGCGGCCATTGTCCGGAGAAGTACCGAGGGGCCCTCTAAGGTTAGTGGTCGTGGTCTTTGGGGTGTCAAACCCCCTATATTGTGCAGGATGGCCAGAGATAAACAGGGGTGCAGAGGACTCAAGCAAGCTGCGGCTTGTTCAGCAGTGGCTATTGCCCCGTTGCTCTTTATTTTTGAGCACTCTATTATGTGTATGTGGATAATTTTAGACTGGAGACGGGGGATCGCAAGGGCAAACCATTTTTGTTTTTCTCATTGTTGCTTCGTGTCTAGTTCTATAGATTATTTTTAATGTATGCTGATATCCATATTGTAGATTGTGGTATAGCATAAAGTCCTGTTTCCCGAAAAACACCATGCCACAGCACTCCAGGACCTAATGGTGTGGGCATTTATATTTATGAATTACACAGATTTTTATTTTGCTATGAACAAGGGAATCGTGTCAACGTAGGTACAGTACTGAACAGCACTTGTACTTTAACCCCTTCACGCTCCGTGCAGATCCCCGCCATGGAGCTGTGAAGGTTGTAATGAAGAAGGCCCATCGCTATCACCCCACGCGTTGGTGCCTTGCACCGATTGCGGGTGCTAACCGTTGTCTTTGCCCGCCGGCAAAGTCCCGGCGGCGCTATTAAATTTGGCGGCGCCATGTGGTCGCCATGGTAGCCTCGGGTCTTCGTTTGACCCGAGGATACATGGCTTCTGCACATGCATTACAATGAGCCTTGTGGCTCATTGTATGTATAGTGAGCAGAAATGCCATATACTTCGCGATACAGGAGCGATCAGACCATCTAGGTTAATGTACCATAGATGGTCTTAAATAGTGGGAAAAAAAAGAAAAAAAAAGTTAAAAAATGTAAAAAAATAATAAAATAGTTAAAAGTTCAAATCACCCCCCCTTCCCTAGAACTGATATAAAATATAATAAATAGTAAAAATCACAGACAACATTATGTATCGCGGCGTCCCAACATATGCCCGATCTCATCAAAATATAAAACGGTTATTGACGGCGGTGACCTCCGGAACGGCATGGCGCCCAAATGTCCAAACGCACTTTTATCAACCTTTTTAGATGACATAAAAAATGTATAAAAAATTATAAAATGTCGGCACAGTCCTCAAACGGTAGCAATGAGAACGTCGGATCATTTAGCAAAAAATGACACTCACACAAACTCCAATGCGCCAAAGTATGAAAAAGTTATTCGTCAGCAAGATGGCAAAAAATTTTTTTTCTTTTTTGTACACATTTGTTTAATTTTGAAAATGTATTAATCGCAATAAAACCTGTATAATTTGGTATCACCGCGATCGTACCGAACCAAAGAATAAAGTAGAGGTGTTTATTTTGAGCGCAGGGTGAAAGTCGTAAAAACTGAGCCCACAAGAACTACGCACATCAGTTTTTTTTCAATTTTTCCACATTTGGAATTTTTTTGCGGCTTTCCCACTACATGGCATGGAAAATAAATAACATCATGGGAAATTAATTTGTTACACACAAAATAAGCCCTCACACAGCCTATACAACATGAAAAATGAAAAAGTTATGGATTTTTGAAGATGGAGAGCGAGAAATTAGCGAAAATACCCTGCGTCCTTAAGGGGTTAATGATTTATACACATCTTGATTATTAGATTTAATTTAAAGGAATTATAAAGGACCTGAACAAATAGATTAATTCTTAAGTTGCTTTGACTGTTAAGAGCCTCACTTCCTCAGTGGCCAGAGCTCCCAACTTCCTTCTTTCCTTTCTTTGGTTGCTGCCCACCACACATCCCTGTTTGGGTCCCCCATCCCATTTCAGTTTACCCAACCATCCCCCGAAATACAACCTCCACCTACCTCCCCAGAAGGTGAACCTACCGCATCTACCTCTACAAGGATGTCCCTTGGAGAATGTTCCTACTCACACATCTAGATATTTGTGTAGGTTTTTGATTCACATTATCTGCTCTGTTGTTTGATTTTTGCATCCTAGTTACTGACCTCTGGTTTGAATTTAGAATATGCAATTACTCAACTTGCCATGGACTTTGGCTGGTTTCTGACTGTCCTCTATCTGATCTCCTGGTACATCACATTGTTGTCTCTCAACCCATGAAGTCAGTTGCTATTAATTCCATAAATATTTTAGAGGCTCTTAAAGCAAAGTCTAAACCCTTGTAACGGATAAAAGGGTGAAAATCAATAGGGTCTTTTACAACTCCCTTGTGCGTGGCCTAAAAGCAAACCGTTCCAGGTGGCACGGTGAGTCCACAATCCAATGTTCTAGTTCAGGCTGTGGACCCTTGCTGTCAAACCAAAGCCTTGCCTTCAAGATCTACATCAGTCAGATCTCCTGCAATTTATGAACAATATTGCTGTTCACATGAATTCTGTCTAGTGAGGAAAAATCAAAAATGAACGAGGCCAAGAGGGCTATCACCTTACCTTACCCTTTATAGGACGCACATCATTTTGTAGCTTAAGGCTCAGTCTGACATCGTCGCTTTATATGGTTATAACTTTTAAACACTGTTACTTACAGTATCTAAACGATTCTGAGATTGTTTTTTCCCCACATGTTTGTACTTCTTTTAGGGTAAATTTTGGCTGATAATTTCTGCGTTTATTTACAAAAAATAAGAAAAAATAATGAATTTTTTAAAAAATTTGCCATTTTTGAATTCAAAATCACCATGTTTTCAGGCAGATAGATTTACCACATAAATAATTGCTGGATAACATTTACCATGGATAATTTATTTTGATGTCATGCGCTTCAAATGGAATGTCAATTTTCCCGTATTTTTCAGAATTGAACATTTGTGATCACCGTTTTGAATGAAATTTTTGCATACTTAGCAATAAACCTCCTATATACCAACCCATTTTCAATCTGCACCCCTCAAATACTATCAGAAACAGCTTTTACAAAGATGGTTAACCGCTTGAGATCTTCATAGTAATTGACTCAAGATGGAGGTGAGAAATTTAGAATGGTCAAAATTGTGCCGTTATACGTTCATTTACCCTAAAATGTACACTTTCCAAAGAATAAAAATAGAAAACCCCCAACAATTTGTTCTGCCATTTCTCCCAAGTCCAAGAGACCCCCACATGTGGACGTTACTTGTTTTATGGGCGCTCAGCGAGGCGCAGAAGGGAAGGAGCGCCATGCAGCTGCCAGGATTTTAGTTTTCTCGTTGCCCTCCTTTTGTAGCTATAAATATTTTGCTTTTTCGTTATTTGGGGCATTATTTTTGCGGGGATGAGATGCTTTTCCAGTTTTACTATTTTGGGTTGGTACCCCTATTGTTGAAATTTAGGAACTCGTTTTTTTTTAAGGGCAGGAGTAGAAAAGCATCAATTCTGTACGTGGATTTTTGACTTTTTTTTTTTTTTTTCAGACGTTTAGCCTACTAATCATGTTATCTTTATTCTAGGTCTTTATTCTATGGGTCGATACGATTACGGGGATACCATACTTGAATATATTTTCTTACGTTTTACTAAATTTGTCAAATAAAACCGTAATGTGGGGAAAAATCTATCATTTTTGCATTGCCGTCTTCCAAGTGGCATAACAATTTTACTTTTTTGGCTATGGAGCTAGTTGATGGATTGTTTTTTTGCGGGACATGTTGTACTTTGCACCAGTATCATTCTGGAGTACATATGTTTTTTTGATCACTTTTTATTGCATTTTTTGTAAGATTGAATGGGTAAAAATTATATGTTTTGGTGGGTTTTCAAGTTTTTTTTTTTAACGGCGTTCATCGTACGGGTTCAGTAATGATTTACTTTTATTCTACGGGTTGTTACAGACGCGGTGATACCATATGTGTGGGGTTTGTGTTAGCATCTGACTGCTTGTTCATGATAGTACTCAACAATACTCATGCATAGGCTGGCACTGTGCGAGTAAGATGACGTCATAGACGCCATCTTACCGGTAGTTCTTGCAGGTAGTGCTGGGGACCAGATCGGAACCGAAAATGGTTTGGGGGGGCCGATCTTGGGGGAAAGACCCCCCCCAGAGGCATGTTAGATGCCGCGGTCGCGTTGACCGCGGCATTTAACGGGTTACACACCCGCGATCGGAGCCCACTCCGATCGCGGGTGTTACACTGGGGTGCTGGCTATATGTTACAGCCGGCACCCCGTGTTTGCTGATGCCGGTTCGGCTCCGCTAAGTCACTGCGCTCAGCGGCAGATGTATGTAAGTTGAAACTGTATATTTTATAATTGAAGTTCTAGACAATTTTTTTTTTTGCCCCAGTGACAATTGTAGTTTTAAATTTTTTTGCTGTAATGGGACCAAGGATTATCCATAAAGCTTCATTACAGACAGCTTACAGCTGATTATTGCAATCTGGGACTATAGTAACATCCAGAGAGCTTCACCAGAGGACACAGGGGGCAGAGGGGTCCGTCTGTAACTATGGGTTGTCTGTAAGTCGGGTGTCCTTAAGAAGGGGACCGCCTGTATACAGATTTAATAATTAAGATAAAACATACACCATACACAAAAAATGTCAAAGCATTGTATGATTTGGGTTTAAAATATCTTCCACAGATAATAGATGTAAGGGGGCATTTATCACCACATTTTCTGGATTCTTGTTCTACTTTTAGAGACGAGGAAAGTTGGGTTGGATTGTATGCAGGAGCAGGCATACAGGCAACTACCTATCGTGGTGCCATCTTGGATATCTTTCTATATTATATCTTCCTTTTCTTATGATCTTGGTGTTTTTTTAATTCTACTAACCCTTACTGAAATCAGATGTTCTAAATGTTATAAAATGAATATTAAAAAATTAACATAATAATAAAAAATATTTTAATATATTTTGTGCTACCATATTCCACAACCGTTAACAATTCTTGGTGTAAATAAGCAGAGACATTACAGAATCGTAAAAGGGGTATTCCCACAAAGACAAGCTTCTTACATGTACTCAGGATAACAAAATAACACATTCTCTAATTCACTGTTATTAACAAAAATGCAGTATTTCACAGATATAAGTCAAACCTGTCTATCAGTCCTGGTGTACACAATTTCAGTTGCCACTTGACACGACCCTGTAATTTCGGACTTAGGGTCGGGCCGCCATTCCTGGATTCCTGTGTGATGGCTGTGCTGTGGAGTTTGTGGAGCTCACTCACTGCTGCACACTGAGACACAGAATCTGAGTTCCTGAGGCAGCAGCAGCATGGGGACAACTACAAAATACACACAGATAAATGTGCAATAGGCATCTAATGGATCTCATCATCTCTGATTTGTCTCATCTCTCTCTATGTGTCAGATACTAGTACAATGTTCAGAAGCTAAATGAAAGCAGGGGTGTAACTACAGGGGTAGCATCCATAGCAGCTGCTATGGGGCCCGCAGTGTAAGGGGGCCCTGACATCTGGGGTATTTGGTATGAATATGCTATATGTCTGTATTTGTGATGTATATATGCTCTACATGTGTTGTGTACATGCTGTATGTCTATTTATATGATGCATGGGTATATATGGTAGTGTATGTATGTGTGTATATATGTAGTGTATATGCTGTATGTATATTTTTAAGTGGTAAGTGGGGCCCCATTCAGAAATCAGCTATGGGGCCCTGCCATTCCTAGCTACACCACTGAATGGAAGTGTATATAAACCACAAACTAGAGCAAACCACATATTTTCTGAAAGCAGACACTTGCCCCATTTTCAAAATTGCATTAAAGAGTATATAGACATAGGCGCCTTCATGCAATTTTGATTCAAACTGAAACATTTTATAAAAAATACTTAAAATTTTACTTTGATCGCAAGAAAATAACACAAAGTGAGCAGATTTATATCTGAACATCAATAATTTACACTCCCAAAAAATGCTAAAACAAAAACAAAACTATTCTGTCAAATTTTTCCAGAAATCACCATGTAAACAAAAATAACCTTTAAATTCATACACACTACCACCTTCAAGCAACTTTGCAACAAAAGGCAATAAAATGCAAAAATTGCATGAAAATTCTAAATTTCTTCTAAAATATGTACAAATCCAGAATACTTATAGAATGAATACATACTTTCCTAAAACAGCAAGATGTGAGGAGATCATACATACCCCACATGTGTATATTCATCAAAATATGCAGCTAAGGAATGTTAAATCCATAGGGGGCACCAAACTATTTTTACAGAAAATTGCACTGAGCGTCACACAGATCTATCATTGTAGTCTACCTTACACAATGGTAACCCAAATGCATAACTATATATCTGAGTGAGAACGTCATAACATAGGTGTAAATAATGGAGGATGGTGTGAAATAAAAACGTTATTCCAGAACATGTGTGTTTTTGGTGTTACATATAACTTTATGGACATGTTCTGTTTTGCGGTGTTAATATGCAGCCATATTAGGTGAAGAGGATCGAATGTTCATCATATCAGTCAAGTTTCGAAAATTTTTTTGGTCTCTGTGAAAATTGGATTTTAAAAATGTTGGATTGTCATAAGAACCAGAATTAATAATAAAGCTTCATTACAGACACCTGAGATAACTGTTACTGCTGATTATTGTAGCCTAAGGCTAAAGTACAGTAAATTACCAACATCCAGAGGTCCATTTGTAACTAGGGGTCGTCTGTAAGTCGGGTGTTCTTAAGAAGGGGACTGCCTGTATAGTAAATAAAAAAGATGCAGCATACATTAACAACACATCACAATCCTATATCATATACCAAAAATTCATAAAATGATTTAGAAAAAAAAAACACCGGGTTGACGTATAGTATTGGGGGTCGACCGTCTTACAGCTAATCTATCAGAATATATTGATCGCCTATTACAAGAATATGTCTAAATGCTTCCAGCATAAATCTTGCGAATTCCAGACACATTTATAGGAACCACATTACATTATTGGACCAAAAAAAGGGTGTAAAGGCAGTATGCCATTTTTTGGATAGTAGTATATTTTATAACATGGCAGAAGGAGAATATTGAGGAATGCATATCCTTTATTTAATCATAACTATATTGTTTATGACATACATCTATCTCCAAATATGGGGAACAGCAATGGGGACCAGATTTGCGCAAGTTTTATGCCAATTGTATTTTGGTAATGTGGGTTGCCCAGATAAGCCAGGGTTGTGCATCAAAGACTGTTTCCGCGCTTACCATACTTCCCTAGAATATTAATTTTATTGTTATTTTGTCATTTATGTTATTTTTATATGATCCTGAACAAACAAACCCACAATTTTATTGCAATGATGGCCATTTACAAATTGATATTATACTTAAAATTTTAAACCACATTTCATTTCATTATACCCCTAGATGAATACAGAAGGAACAAGTGTTTTTCACAACATATGCAAATAGATTTTGCCTGGATTTCATTTTACTAGCACCGAAAACTTTCATTATCTTCTTTCAATAAGGTTCACTTATGGTAATGTAACATTATTCTATTAGCTCAAATCTACTATAAGTGTGGAATGGGGCCTATAAGTCACTATTGCTTTATCCTGGAAGCCCTGAAGGGTTTAGTTTTTAAAATGGGGTCACTTGTTGGGGCTTTTCATTGTTTCCATTCCCCAGAGTCTTTGTAAATGAATGATGGTGGCATAAAGACAGTTAAAATAGCCCGACAAGTGATACCCCATTTTAAAACTAAACTAAGACCACTCATAAACCCCCATAAGCAATAGTGACTTATAGGCACCGTCATTCCACACTTATAGTAGATTTGGCTAATAGATAATAATGTACACCACCATAACGTGCCAAGCCCCTTAGGAAAGAAGAAAGAAGGAACGAAATTTATTCATCTAGGGGGCAGCCGAAGAAATCAGGGCACAAAAATCTATTGTGCATTATGTTGGGAAGTAACACTTTTTCCGTCTGTATTCCATCATAGTGGGTATATGAAAGTTTTGGGTAGTAAAATGAAATTCCAGGCAAAAATTATTTGCATATGTTGTGGAAAAACACTTGTTCCCCCTTTGTATCATCTAGATGGGGGTAATAATGAATATGAAATGTTGGTTTGTTTCCATTCCCCAGAGTCTTTGTAAATGAATGATGGTGGCATAAAACAGTTTCAGGAGAATTTACCCACTCATAGCCAAATGGTGCGCACTCTCTGTTCTATGGCCTGCTATATGCCCTAAAAGCAGTTTACACCCATATGTAGGGTATTTCTGTGCTCTGGAGGAATTGTGCAATAAATTGGGGGGGGGGTCCTACAACCCATTGTAAAATTAATATATTAGTGAAAAAAATATTTTTCAAAATTTTACTTCTATTTTGCTATAATTCCTGTGAAAAACTGAAAGGGTTACCAAAACCTTCTCAAAGTGTTTTTGAAAAGCGGACAATGTATGATTTGAGATGGTTCCCGGTGCATGGAGAGGGCTCAGTGGCTGAGCCCTCTCCATAGCCGGTAAGTCTTTCCTGCATATTGCAGCAAAGACCTACCGGTAACACCCTCGATTGGCGCTAGCACCGATCGTGGGTGTTTTCCTGCTGATCGCCGCATGGGCGCCTCCATCTTGCCGAAAATCGTCAATCCCGTGACGTCATCAGGGAGCAGCGATCCGTCACCATTACAGCCTCGGGTCTTCACTTTTCTGATTGCCTGGGCAGGTCCTCTTCTTAATTCATTTGCTCCGGCTCCATGTCAGCGACAGGTCTGTTTGTACGGCCTGGTCGGCTCACAAACTATGCCAGTTTCTGCACCGGCCGGGATGTGCGCACGGACCTGTTGCTGATATGGAGATGGCACATAAATTTATAAGAGGATCATTTCTACATTATTATTAGCAGGTGCTTCTGTAACAAAAAAACCCAAAAGATTTGTACTCACCACCGGTAAAGTGCGGTTCGTACTTTCTTAGTCTCTGTAGTGATTACACTGGAGCCGAATAGTGGGCTCTTCCACAAACACAGTGGAGGCCACCTATAGGCTGCAGTAGGCACATGTTGTCAACATGACATCACTGACGCACCCTCTGTATAGCCACAGAGACTGAGGGGACTGTCTTTGGCGAGATGTGAGAACAGAGGAACAGAGTTCTTTTGTTTTTACTCCAGGACACTGCTTTTAAATACATAGTCATGTAGAAGTTTATTAAGATAGGCCCTTCTGCATCACTTTTATTTTTAGATTTTCTGTGTAAAACCCTGCATTTCAGTGAGGTTGGTAAGGGATGTTTATGTTATTATCCAAAAAACACAAGATGGCACTACAGGACTCCGCATTACCAAGTAATCTTTGCCTGAAATATGTTGTGCTGATAATAGCATCAATTTTTTGGCTTCTGCAGTTTGAAATTTGTACATTTAGATCAGGCTTTACTTTCATGGTCTGTTTATCTTGAATTTGTAGTGTATTGTGCATGTCTCAAAGGAAATCTATAGAGTTAGAAAATCTGCTTTTATCTTAACAATGTCAACCAGAAACAGGGAGCCGCAAGAAAGGGTTTAAAGAAGGCAGCTGGCAATATTGCAGACTGGCATAGTGCAGATCTGCTTTGTACACAACATTTCTCATCGTGTAAATTATTTACACACTGAGTATGTCTGTTCAACCAAGATGTTAGCCGAGAAACAGTGAACGTTTGACATCAGTATACCTGTCAAATCACATCAATTCTCTGTTACAAAAAGCAATATAACCTCTCCCATCTGTTCTGGTTTCTGTGGTTTCTATAGAAACCGCTGTAGCTTGACAGTTCCGTGTCCTGCTGCTTTTCTATACACTCTGACTGGATGAAACAGAAAAAAAGGCAACTCATGCTATTGATTGACCTTTACTAATGAAATGCTTGGACTTTGTTCTGGAGGAAATGAAACACTTGTTTTGGTCTTGTGTGAATATAGTCATTGGCTGAAAAACACTTATGAATGTGAAATAATTTTTCCTAAACAGCTTCCAATATGTCTTACAGGCATATACAAAGAAAGGTGCTAGGTGTCTGATCAGTAATAGTCTTAATAATTTAAAAGGTTATGGGAACAAGGGGTCCAAGTCCCCTGTTTAAATGAAGTATCCATGCTCTCACTTTACTCAAATACGATCCCCAATCTTCAGCAGTCCTATAGACTTTGAAAGCTTTTTCATTCAATTGGTTTTGGGAGTTCTATCAGTGAGACCATCAATGATTAACCATTGACATCATTAAAATTACACTTAACCTGTGAATAAAGGTTTTTCCAACTGCATATTAAACCATCTTCATTTGCATTTAAAGCTAATTTTAGAAAAAAACTGAGTAATATGGCAGTGATAGATGAACAGACTTATGAGGATGGACCCATTGACAACTCAGTTACAGCTGTTTCAGCAGTATTGCTATAAGCCTGGCTGTCATGGATGATAAGACTGTGTAGCTGGATACCAGATTGGCACAGTGCTGGCTACAGTCCCTTGGAAAAGAAGACAGATAATAGTCAACCAATGTACAGCATGTCTTTATTCGATCATATCACATCCTCCTTTATTAGGCTTAATGTTAATATCCTTATTATTCTATATAGCTTCATGTATTAGTGAAAGATCAGCAAGTGATTTGGCAAAGCAGGAAGGCAGTTAGATAATATATTTCCACAGCATGTGCCTGGATTTAAGCACAAGCTCCAATCAGCTTTTTGGAAAAGTCAGATCAATTTCTTTCAACAAATCAGCCATTTGAAAACCAAAAGATAGAGATAACTGTGCATCGAATTCTGAAAGAATTAAGCTCTGGTTTGACATGTACTATAGCTTTCCTTTAAATGAAGTCGACCATCAAAATCAAGGATGTTAACACAGGGATACTTACCGTATATACTCGAATATAAGACGACCCAAGTATAAGCCAAGATGCCCAATTTTACCATCAAAAAACTGGGAAAACCTATTGACTCGAGTATAAGCCGAGGGTGGGAAATGCATTGGTCACAGACCCCCCAGTATGTAGCCAGCCTGCCCCCAGTAGTACAGGTGATCCCCTTCTTAAGGACACCCGACTTACAGACAACCCATAGTTACAGATGGACCCCTCTGCCCACTGTGACCTCTGGTGAAGCTCTCTGGATGCTTTACTTTAGGCCCAGACTGCATTGATCAGCTGTAAGGTGTCTGTAATGAAGCTTTATTGATAATCCTTGGTCAAATTACAGCAAAAATTGTGAAACTCCAAATGTCACTGGGACAAAAGAAAAAAATTTGTCTAGAACTTCAATTATAAAATATACAGTTTCGACTTACATACAAATTCAACTTAAGAACAAACCTACGGACCCTATCTTGTATGTAACCCGGGGACTGCCTGTATACAGCTTGCCCCCAGTAGTATACAGCTTGCCCCCAGTATGTAGCCAGCCTGCCCCCAGTAGTATACAGCTTGCCCCCAGTAGTATACAGCTTGCCCACAGTAGTGTACAGCCTGCCCCCAGTAGTATACAGCTTGCGCCCAGTAGTATACAGCCTGCCCCAAGTAGTATACAACCTGCCCCCAGTAGTATACAGCCAGTCCCCAGTAGTATACAGCCAGTCCCCAGTAGTATACAGCACTGCCCCCAGTAGTATACAGCACAGCCCCCAGTAGTATACAGCACAGCCCCCAGTAGTATACAACCAGTAGTAAAAACATGGCGGCGCCCAGCACGAAGTTAGAGAAGACAGAAGAGGACCCGCACGGACATCGGGGGAGCAGCGCTGCACGTCGGGGCCACCGGAGGGTGAGTATATAAGTTTTTTTATTTTTTAAAATATTTTTTAAGTATATGTATGTGTGTATTGACTCGTGTATAAGCCGAGATGTTTTTCAGCACATTTTCTTATACACGAGTATATACGGTACTCATAGATCCAGGCACCAGGACTGTAGTAATCTTATATTTGTTATCCATGGAGACCTTCCTTATAAAATCAACTTTTAAAATAATGCTAATGAGTCAGGGACTGTGTGAGATTACAGCAGACAGAAGGAGGAGGGAAGTGCCAAGAGAGCAGGGGGAGGGTGAGACTGTGTTATAGCCTGTGAAGCTATAACCTGGAGGGGCCCTGGTAACATCCCCCAGAGCCCTTCTTGCTCATTAGCATCGTCTTAAAAGTTGATTTTAGAAGGAAGGAGGCCATGGATATCAAATATAAGATTATCAGAGTCCTGGTGCCTGGACCAGTAAGTGTCCCTGGTGAAAACAAGAATCATAACAATATCAACAAACTGTTGTTTGATTGGTCCCATCTTCACCCATTTTTCCCATTAATCTGATGGAAATGTGGGCATGGTATGTAATGCACATTGCCTTAGGAAGGCCTATGTAAGAGTAATTTATGTTTCTAGAATTTTCTCATTTGCTTACATCTTTCATTTGATTGTGGTATAATGTGCTTACTGTAGAAAACTTTAGACACTCGGCATATTCCTTTCCCAAAATTTTATTCACATAGATCATCAGTAGTGATAGCCTCTCCCTTAAAAATTCCATACACATAGCTCATGATAATTAGGAAAGCACATGAAGTGCAGTTGATTGGAGATAACTAGAAGTGAAGACACCTGTCAGCAACAATGTAGCTAATAAGCACTATATGTATGTCAGGTATATTAACATCTTCCAGTTCATGTTTCCTCTGTGGCCCAGCCATAGCATCATCCAAACTTTACTTTGATGGAGATGTACAATCTGTTTGTACAAGTCGTAAGGGTGAGAAAGCAGACTAAAGTGAAGCTCTCCTCTCCCCAGATTGTTCCCTTCACTGTATTCACAGTCCTGCATCCAGGGAGTTTGGTGCATGATGTAAATTACAAATGAACTCTTCTCCCCCATGACTTTATAAAACCAATTTACATTTCACTTCATAGAAGATTTTCTAGATGATGCCGCCACACTGGCCATGGAAACTTGATCTGGAAGATGTTATTCTTTCACAACATGCTATTATGGATAACTAGGTCAATATCTACTAAGGTACCATGACTGCCATTCACTCTATGCACATATCTTGTTGCTACACGTGGAGCACTTTAAACAACTTCTGAACCTTGGAACCTAGAAAATGTTCTTTCCTCAATCCTGAGATATCCGCAGCTCCCACTCAGACTCTAAACTTAATAATTTCTCACTTTAAATAACACCAAACTGTTTTTCTAATTGCCACTGCCCAGACATTCTGGCTGTTTTGTGTGCTTCCTCCAGCCGGCATTGAGTCCTGTGTTCCTGTGGCAGTCCTGTGTTCCTGTGGCATCTGTGTCCTGAGGCCTGCCATCCTGAAGCTCCTTCCATTCTGAGGTCCTGCGAAGGCTTCCGGTTTACTGTGGTCCGTCCGCGTGTTCCTACTCTGGTGATCTGTTCCTGGCCATCCTGGTGTTCCAACGTTTCACTCCTTGCTGTCATCCCAGGCTTAGACTGTTTCCCTGCATTTTCCTGCTTCCCTACCTTGGCTGCCCCGGTTCGAATCCGTGGAACACCTGGTGGCACCACAACCGCACAAGACCATCCCGCGTTTGCAGCTGCCTCTGGCGAAGACCGTCCGGTCCCGGTTGCGGCTATAACCATCATTCCCGCGGTAGTCCAGAGGTCCCCAGACTCTTCCCATAACGACTTTTCCCCCTACACTTGTCCCCACAATTGTGACAATCTAGAGTTCAGCAATCTATGCTACAACAACCTGAATGCAGTTTATATAGCATTGATGATCATAAACAGCTGAATCAACTTATTAAGGCTGCTGGTGATACTGAGATGTGAGACTCATGGGCCGCCCCCCAGTCTTCATCAGATAGTGAGGGAACGAGATACCTCCCACAGCTCTGACTCAGAGGCGGCCCTCCACCGTTCAGAAAGACATGGGTATAGATAGCAGACACCAGATCCCTAGTGGCCCTGAGAGCGCCGAACCCCAATAAGTGGGAAAGGATCTGACAGTTTCTTACAATGAAACCAGACCTGCCTGGCCAGCCTATCATAGGTAGATAGGCTTATAATCACACCTTCCAATATGGGCCACAGGGAACGTAGGGAGGAACCGGTCAGGGTGGCATTGGCATCAGGCATCCTGTCAAGGTGACACGCAACTACTGATATAATCAAGTTGTTCTTGCCAGGTATACAGGAAGGGTCCGGGAGCCTTCCCTGCCTTTGCCTTTGGGTCCTTCGGCCAAGTGGACAAACGGAGACACAGGGTAAATTGCAGGATGGTTGTGACGAAGCTGGAGGGTGCTTGCGCTCAGATCAATAATCACAATACCTCTCGCGCCTGGTAGAATAATAGATGGATCTCAATATGCCCGCCACACTACGACCCTGATATTGAGTTATCAGATGCATATTTGACCACCAGCAAGAGAACTGGGCATAGGGGTACTGGAGGGAGAAACTCAGCAGCAATCCATCCTGATGCATGCATAACGGATCGTCTGGAGAGTTCCTCTATGCATGTGGTAGTCCAGTATACAGGAGCAGCCCTCTGAGCAGATGGTCTAGCGGAGTCCAGGAGCAGCTATTCTTAGTCAGGTGCCCCAGTGTTTGATGGTGGCAGAGCGTGCGTAGAATTGGGTGATGACATCCACAGCAGGACCGCAGGGAGATGCTCCGGTCACCTCCCCATATGCAGTGCCCCCGAGGTTTGTGATGGAGAATCACTCTAACCCCAGGGCTTGGGGCCTATATGGTCCAATGATCTTTGGGCTGCAGGGCCTACTGGAGGATTGGCCCAGGCTATAGGGTGCCCCACCCTGGACGCTGGGTGGGGCTGTAGCAGGTCCGGCCAGCCAAGCCAGCAAAGTGAACGTCTTCCAGGTCTGGCAGAGGGCGCCCCACGCATTCAGTGCCTCAGTAGGCTGCAGCCGGAAAAAACCCCACACTTCCCAGAGTCACTCACCCTTGCTCTAGCAGGGCAGCGTGGAGGGAGGCAGCTGAAGCCCCCCCCCCCGTATGGATGCGCCTGGTGGAATGCGGCCCATTTGCCGGAAGAGTACCCGAGTGTCCCTCTAGGTTATGGTCGTGGTCTTTGGGGTGTCAAACCCCCTATATGTGCAGGATGGCCAGAGATAAACAGGGGTGGCAGAGGATGCTCAAGGCAAGCTGGCGGCTTGTTCAGCGTGCTATTGCCCCCGTTCTCTTTATTTTTGAGCACTCTATTATGTGTATGTGGATAATTTTAGACTGGGACGGGGTCGCAAGGGCAAACACATTTTTGTTTTTCCTCAATTTTGCTTCGTCTAGTTCTTAATTATTTTTAAATGTATGCTGATATTACATATTGTAGATTGTGGTATAGCATAAAGTCCTGTTTCCCCAAAAACTCCATGCCCACAGCACTCCAGGACCTAATGGTGTGGCATTTATATTTTGAATTACACACGATTTTTATTTCTGCGCTATGAACAAGGGAATCGTGTCAACGTAGGTTACAGTACTGAAGAACACTGTACTTTAACCCCTTTCACGCCCGTGACAGATCCCCGCCATGGAGCTGTGAAGGTTGTATGAAGAAGGCCCCATCGCTATCACCCCACCCCGTTGGTGCTTGCACCGATTGCGGGTGCTAACCGGTTGTCTTTGCCCGCCGGCAAAGTCCCGGCGGCGCTATTCAAATTTGGCGGCGCATGGGTCGCCCATGGTAGCCTCGGGTCTTCGTTGACCCGAGGATACATGGCTTCTGCACATGCATTACAATGAGCCTTTGGCTCATTGTAATGTATAGTGAGCAGAAATGCCATATACTTCGCGATACAGGAGCGATCAGACCATCTATGGTTAATGTACCATAGATGGTCTTAGAATAGTGGGAAAAAAAAGAAAAAAAAGTTAAAAAATGTAAAAAAATAATAAAATAGTTAAAAGTTCAAATCACCCCCCCTTTCCCTAGAACTGATATAAATATAATAATAGTAAAATCACAGACAACATTATGGTATCGCGCCCCGCGTCCCAACATTCCCGATCTATCAATATAAAACGGTATATTGACGGCGGTGACCTCCGGAACGGCAATGCGCCCAAATGTCAAACGCTACTTTTATCAAACCTTTTAGAGATGACATAAAAAAGTATAAAAAATTATAAAATGTCGGCACAGTCCTCAAACCGGTAGCAATGAGAAACGTCGGATCATTTAGCAAAAAATGACACCCTCACACAAACTCCAATGCGCAAAGTATGAAAAGTTATTCGTCAGAAGATGGCAAAAAATTTTTTTTCTTTTTTGGTACACATTGTTTAATTTTGAAAATGTATTAATCGCAATAAAACCTGTATAAGTTTGGTATCACCGCGATCGTACCCGAACCAAAGAATAAAGTAGAGGTGTTTATTTTGGAGCGCAGGGTGAAAGTCGTAAAACGAGCCCACAAGAACATGACGCACATTCCGTTTTTTTTCAATTTTTCCACCATTTGGAATTTTTTTGCGGCTTTCCCACTACATGGCATGGAGAATAAATAACATCATCGGAAATTAATTTGTTACACACAAATAAAGCCCTCACACACTCTATACAATACACTGAAAAATGAAAAGTTATGGATTTTTGAAGATGGAGACGGAAATTAGCGAAAATACCCGCGTCTTAAGGGGTTAATGATGTTATACACATCTTGATTATTAGATTTAATTTAAAAGGAATTATAAAGGACCTGAACAAATAGATTAATCTTAAGTGGCTTTGACTGTTAAGAGCCTCACTTCTCTCATGTGGGCCAGAGCTCCCAACTTCCTTCTTTCCTTTCTTTGGTTGCTGGCCCACCACACATCCCTGTTTTGGAGTCCCCCATCCCTTTCAGTTTACGCCACCATCCCCCGAATATACAACCTCCACCTACCTCCCCAGAAGGTGAACCTACCGCATCTACCTCTACAGGAGTGTCCCTTGGAGAATGTTCCTACTCACCATCTAGATATTGTGTAGTTTTTGATTCACATTATCTGCTCTGTTGTTTTGATTTTTTTGCATCCTAGTAATACTGACCTCTGGTTTGAATTTAGAATATGCCAATTACTCAACTTGCCATGGACTTTGGCTGGTTTCTGACTGTCCTCTATCTGATCTCCTGGTACATCACATTGGTTGTCTCTCAACCCATGAAGTCAGTTGCTATTAATTCCATAATTTTTAGAGGCTCTTAAGCAAATCAAACCCTTGTACGGATAAAAGGGTGAAATCAATAGGGTCTTTTAACAACTCCCTTGTGTGCGTGGCCTAAAAGCAACCTATCCAGGTGGCACGGTGAGTCCACAATCCAATGTTCTATTCAGGCTGTGGACCCTGCGTGTCAAACCAAAGCCTTGCCTTCAAGATCTTACTCAGTCAAATCTCCTGCAATTTATGAACAATATTGCTGTTCACATGAATTCGCTTTAGTGGTGAAAAATCAAAAATGAACGAGGCCAAGATGGGGGGCTTCACCTTTACCTTACCTCTTTAAGGACGCATGCATCCATTTTGGTAGCTTAGGCTCAGTCTGACATCGTCGCTGTTATTATGGTTATAAACTTTTAAACAGCTGTTACTTACAGTATCTAAACATTCTGAGTTGTTTTTTCCCCACATGTTTGTACTTCCTTTTAGAGGTAAATTTTGGCTGATAATTTCTGCGTTTATTTACAAAAAATAAGAAAAAATAATGAATTTTTTGAAAAAATTTGCCATTTTTTGAATTCAAAATCACCATGTTTTCAGGCAGATAATTTACCACATAAATAAATGCTGGATACAATTTACCCATGGATAATTTATTTTGATGTCATGCGGCTTACAATGGAATGTCAATTTTCCCGTATTTTTCAGAATTGAACATTTTGATCACCGTTTTGAATGAATTTTTGCATACTTAGCAATAAAACTCCTATATACCAACCCATTTTCAATCTGCACCCCTCAAATAACTATCAGAAACAGCTTTTACAAAGATGTTAACCGCTTGAGATCTTCATAGTAATTGACTCAAGATGGAGGTGAGAATTTAGAATGGTCAAATTGTGCCGTTATACGTTCATTTACCCTAAAATGTACCTTTTCCAAAAGAATAAAAAATAGAAAACCCCCAGCACAACAATTTGTTCTGCCATTTCTCCCAAGTCCAAGAGACCCCCACATGTGGACGTTACTTGTTTTATGGGCGCTCACGAGGCGCAGAAGGGAAGGAGCGCCATGCAGCTGCCAGGATTTTATGTTTCTCCGTTGCCCCCTCCTTTTAGTAGCTATAAATAAATTTTGCTTTTTCGTATTTGGGGCATTATTTTTGCGGGGATGAGATGCTTTTTCCAGTTTACTTATTTTGGGGTTGGTAGCCCCTATTGGTTGAAATTTAGGAACTCGTTTTTAAGGGCAGGAGTAGAAAAGCTCAATTCTTACGGGATTTTTGACTTTTTTTTTTTTTTTCTCAGCGTTTAGCCTTACTAATCATGTTATCTTTATATCTAGGTCATACTTCGGGGATACCAGACTTGAATATTTGTCTTGTCGTGTTACGTAAATTTGTCAAACCGTAATGTGGGGAAAAAAATCTATCATTTTTGCATTGCCGTCTTCCAAGTGGCATAACACTTACTACTTTTTTGGTTATGGAGCTGGTTGATGATTGTTTTTTTGCGGGACAATGTTGTACTTTACACCAGTATCATTCTGGAGTACATATGTTTTTTTTGATCACTTTTTATTGTTTTAAGATTCATGGTAAAAATTTATTTTTTGGTGTGGGGTTTTAATTTTTTTTTTTAAACGGCGTTCATCGTACGGGTTCAGTAAAGATTTACTTTTTATTCTACGGGTTTGTTACAGACGCGTTGATACATTTGTTGTGGGGTTTGTGTGTATGCATCTAATGCTGGTTCATGTAAGTACTCAGCAATACTCATGTATTGCAGAGTATTAGCAGTGTCACCTATGCACATGCATAGGCTGGCACTGTGGCGTAAGATGACGTCAAGACGCCATCTTACCGGCATTCTTGCAGGTAGCGCTGGGGACCAGATCGGAACCAAAATGGTTTGGGGGGGGCGATCTTGGGGGAAAGACCCCTCAAGGCATGTTAGATGCCACGGTCGCGTTGGACCGCGGCATTTAACGGTTTACTCCACCGCGGATCGGAGCCCACTCGATCGCGGGTGTTAGCACCTTGGGTGCTGGCTATATGTTCAGCAGGCACCCCGTGTTTGCGATGCCGGTTCGGCGGCTAAGTCACTGCGCTCAGTGGCGGATGTATGTATTTAACTGTATATTTATATTGAAGTTTCTAGACAATTTTTTTTTTTTGCCCCGTGACAATTGTATTTTAAAATTTTTTGCTGGCAATGGGACCGAGGATTATCCATAAACTTCATTACAGCAGCTTACAGCTGATTATTGCAATCGGGACTATAGTAACATCCAGAGAGCTTCACATGTGGGCAGAGGTCTATGTCTGTAACTATGGGTTGTCTGTAAGTCGTGTTTATCTTAAAAGGGGACCGCCTTTATACAGATTTAATAATTAAGCTAAAACAATACATCCATACACAAAAATGTCAAAGCATTGTATGATTTGGGTTTAAAATATCTTCCACAGACATAATAGATGTAAGGGGGCATTATCACCACATTTTCTGTTCTGTTTCTCAACTTTTAGAGACGAGGAAAGTTGGGTTGGATTGTATGCAGAGCAGGCAACAGGCAACTACCTATCGTGGTGCCATCTTGGTACTTTCTATATTATATCTTCCTTTTCTTATATCTTGGTGTTTTTTTTAATTCTACTAACCCTTACTGAAATCAATTTTCTAAATGTTATAAAAATGAATATTAAAAAATTAACATAATAATAAAAATTTTGAATATATTTTGTGCTACCATATTCCCAAAACCGTTACACATTCTTGGTGTAAATGCAGAGACATTACAGAATCGTAAAAGGGGTATTCCCACAAAGACAAGCTTCTGTATGTGACGCAGATAACAAAACACACTTCTCTAATTCACTGTTATTAACAAAATGCAGATATTCACAGATAAGTCAACCTGTCTATCAGTCCTGGTGTACACAATTTCAATTGCCACTTGACACGACCCTGTAATTTCGGATTAGGTCGGAGCCGCCATTGCCTGGATTCCTGGTGATGGCTGTGCTTGGTGGAGTTTTGTGGAGCTCACTCACTGCTCACACTGAGACCAGAATCTAGTGCCTGAGGGCAGCAGCAGCATGGGGACCACTACAAATACCACAGATAAATGTGCATAGGCATCTAATGGATCTCATCATCTCTGATTTGTCTCCATCTCTCTCTCGCATGTTCAGATACTAGTACAATGTTCAGAAGCTGAATGAAAGCAGCTGGGTGGTAACTACAGGGTAGCATCCTGCAGCGCTATGGGGCCCGCAGTGGTAAGGGGCCCTGACATCTGGGTATTTGGTATGAATAGCTCTATGTCTGTATTTGTGATTATATATGCTCTACAATGTGTTTTGTGTACAGCGGTATGTCTATTTAATGATGCATTTGGGTATATATGGAGTGTTGTATGTGTGTATATATGTAGTGATATGCTTATTATATTTTTAAGTGGTAAGTGGGGCCCCATTCAGAAATCAGCTATGGGGCCCGGCCATTCCTAGCTCAACAAAACACTGAATGGAAGTGTATATAAACCACAAACTAGAGCAAACATCTTTTCTGAAGTCAGACACCTTGCCCCATTTTCACAATTGCATTAAGAGTATATAGACTAGGCGCCTTCATGCATTTTGATTCAAACTGAAACATTTTTGTAAAAAAACTTAAATTTTACTTTAGATCGCAAGAAAATACACAAATGAGCAATTTATATCTGAACATCAATAATTTACACTCCCAAAAATGCAAAACAAAACAAAACTATTCCTGTCAATTTTTCCAGAAATCACCAGTAAACAGCAAAAATAACCTTTAATGCATACACCTGCAACCACCTTCAAGCAACTTTGCAACAAAAGGCAATAAATGCAAAAATTGCATGAAAATTCCTAAATTTCTTCTAAATATGTACAAATCCAGAATACTTATAGAATGAATACATACTTTTCCTAAACAGCAAGATGTAGGAGATCATACATACCCCACATGTGTATATTCATCAAAATATGCCTCTAAGCAATGTTTAATCCATAGGGGGCAACCAAAACTATTTTAACAGAAATTGCACTAGCGTCACACAATCTACATTGTAGTCTACCTTACACAATGTAACCCAAATGCATAACTATATATCTGAGTGAGAACTCATATACCACTATGGTTAAATAATGGAGGATGGTGTGAATAAAAACGTTATCCAGAACATGTGTGTTTTTGGGTTACATACCTTTATGGACATTTCTGTTTTGCGGTGTTAATATGCAGCCATATTAGGTGAAGAGGATCGAATGTTCATCATATCAGTCAGTTTTCGAAAATTTTTTTGGTCTCTGTGAAAATTTATTTTAAAATGTTGGATTGTTCATAAGAACCAGAATTAAAAGTAAGCTTCATTACAGACCACCTGAGATAACTGTTACTGCTGATTATTTGAGCCTAAGGCTAAAGTACAGTAAATTAACCAACATCCAGAGTCCATTTGTAACTAGGGGTCGTCTGTAAGTCGGGTGTTCTTAAGATCGGGACTGCCTGTATAGTAAATAAAAAAGGGCAGCATACATTACCACACATCACAATCCTATATCATATCCAAAAATTCATAAAATGATTTAGAAAAAAAAACACCCCCGGGTTGACGTATAGTATTGGGGGTCGACCGTCTTACAGCTAATCTATCAGAATATATTGATCGCCTATTACAAGAATATGTCTAAATGCTTCCAGCATAAATCTTGCGAATTCCAGACACCATTATATAGGAACCACATTACATTATTGGACCAAAAAAAGGGTGTAAAGCAGTATGCCATTTTTTGGATAGTAGTATATTTTATACATGTGCAGAAGGAGAATATTGAGGAATGCATATCCTTTATTTTAAATCATAACTATATTGTTTATGACAATACATTCTATCTCCAAATATGGGGAACAGCAATGGGGACCAGATTTGCGCAGAGTTATGCCAATTTGTATGTGGGAATGTGGGAACATGATGCAATCTTCTCCCCTGGCGGACTTGGCACATATCTGGTCCTTTGGAAACATGTCATAGATCATACAATCTTCATTTGGTCAGGAAACTAAGTGGCTTTGAGGAACCTAAACTCAAACAAATTCTTTTTGGAATTTGTACCTACATATAGTAAAAATACTATTACTTTTCTGGATTTGATTATATACACAGACTACAAAAAAAATAAAAATGAGGACATTATAAACCCATAGATAGCAATCGCTTCATTCTAAAGACTAGTTGTCATTTACCAACATGACTGAATGGAATCCCAAAAAGTCAATATATTAGACACAGGAGGAACTGCATTGATGTCAAGATTTTTAAAAAGGAAGCAAATACTTTACAAAAGAACTTTGAGAAGGGTAATATAGATATTCTACACAAGGTTTAACAGGAAGTTACAACTATAGAACAGGAAGATTTCCTACTTAAGAACACCAGACTTACAGGCGACCCCTAGTTACAAACGGACCTCTTCATATTGGTAATTTACTGTACTTTAGCCTTAGGCTACAATAAACAGCTATAACGGTTAACATAGGTGTCTGCAATTAAGCTTTATTGTTAATCCTGGTTCTAATGACTTCAAAACTTTTTTGAAAAATCCAATTGTCACAGAGACCAATACATTTTTGTTTTGACAATATACAGTTCTGACTTACATACAAATTCAACTTAAGAACAAACCTACAGAACCTATCTTGTACATAACTCGAGAAGTGCCTGTACTTTAATTGATTTAACAGGCATGTTTGCAGTAATAGAGTCGATTGCTGATAGGCTTTTAGCAGTACTTCATCTTGCTATATAAGTCTGATGTCGATTGTGATATAGCTGGATTTAACCCCTCAACGCTATAGAAGTATAGGGAATGTATGAAGAAGGCTCACGGGCTGAGTCCTCTTCATACAGAGGTGGGGGTTGTTGCATATTGCAGCAAACCCCCACCGCTAATAACCCTTTCGTTGCTGCCGGCAAAGTCTTTATTCCGATCGCCGCGCCCCTGAACGTCATCGGGGGGCGGCGATCGGTTGCCATGGTAGCCTTGGGTCTTTGACCCAAGGCTATCTGGCATCTGCAGATTCGTTACAAAGAGCCAGTGGCTCATTGTAATGAATGACCTGCAAAATTGCCATATATTGCAATACAGAAGTATTGCAGTATATGGTAGGAGCTATGTACCCTAGATCAGTGATGGCGAACCTTTTACAGACCGAGTGCCCAAACTACATCCAAAATCCACTTATTTACCGTGAAGTGCCAGCATGGAATTTTATACAGCAACTTACTTCTACCTGTTCTACCACATCCTCCAATTGTATCGGCCGCCTGAGGCCACCAATACAGTCTCTGTACAGATACCAATACAGTTGAAAGAAGGAGGGCAAATTCAAACTATCATTGTAGCTTCTTTCCAGGGTCTCTCTGTACAGGAAGAATGGTGGGTCCAACAAGATGACCCCCAAAGATGATGCAGTTCTGTCAACATCTTCTTACTTTCCCTGCAGTTCCAAACACCCAATAAAGTGTCACTTTAAAATAGTGCTGAGAGCTGTGTTTGGTGAACTCTGTCCTTGGACAATGGCCTGAGTGCCCGCAGAAAGGGCTTCGAGTGCCACCTCTGGCACCCGTGCCATAGGTTCGCCATCACTGCCCTAGATAGTCTAAGAAATAGTGGGGAAAAAAAAAAAGAAAAAAAAAGTTTAAAAAATAAAAAAAATTAATAAAATATTAAAAATTCAAATCACCCCCCTTTCGCTAGAACTGATATAAAACATAATAAACAGTAAAAATCACAGACACATTAGGTATCGTCGCATCCCAAAATGCCCGATCTATCAAAATATAAAAACGGTACGGCCGGTGGTGACCTCCGAGACGGGAAATGGCGCCCAAATGTCCGAAATGCGACTTTAACACCTTTTTACATCACATAAAAAATGGAATAAAAAATGATCAAAATGTCGTACAGACCTAATAATGGTAGCAATGTAAAGGTCGGCTCATTTTGCAAAAAATGACACCTCACACAGCTCCGTGCACCAAAGTATGAAAAAGTTATTAGCTTCAGAAGATGGCAAAAATGTTTTTCTGTTTTGTACACATTCGTTTAATTTTTGAAAATGTATTAAAACACAATAATCCCTATATAAATTTGGTATCACCGCGATCACACCGAACCAAAGAATAAAGCTGAGGTGTTATTTGGAGCGCACAGTCAAAGTTGTAAAAACTGAGCCCACAAGAATTTTTCCACATTTGGAATTTTTTTTCAGCTTCGCAGTACACGGCATGTTAAAATAAATAACATTACGGGAAAGTAAAATTTGTTACGCACAAAATAAGCCCTCACACAGGTCTGTACACGTAAAAATGAAAAAGTTATGGATTTTTGAAGGTGGAGAGCGAGAAATGAGCGAAAAAACCCTGTGTCCTTAAGGAGTTAATAGATTTCTACGAGATATACACGGATCAAATTGTATTTTGATTGGGTCACTCCAAGGATCTCAATATATTGGCTGCCACTTCTATAATTGTTATGGTATTTATGAAGGGATATTCACATCACTGTTTCCCTGTGGTTTCGTTGTAAAAGTTTATCAGTGTTGCTATGTGCAAGTGTTATTTTGTGATTATGTATTTGTTGCAGGATTTTATCTAGCTACCGTAAGTATACATTTACTGGAATTGGGATACCCAGTGTTCGCCTTGCGCAGACATGTGCACATGTGCTGTACAAACCTCTAGCCATGATTCTATAGTTAATACCCCAAATAGAGGATGTTCCTCCTCCTCAAAATCTTCTTCCATATGGGCAACATTAACACCTTAAAGGGAACCTGTCACCGCTGTTCCAAATAAATTAAACTAAGACAGGTTCCCATAGAGCCCTTTAGTCCTAAGGGCACCCATTTATCAACTAACACTGGCGATGCATAGAAAAGCAAAAAATCACATTTTATTCTGTACCTGGTAACCAGGGAGAACCCAGCGAGTCCACGTGGGAGGATCACCGCGGCTCGAGTCCTCGCCCTCCTCTGTGCACATCAGCCAGCGCGCGCCCCCTGTATGATTTTTCCTACATCGCACAGCCGAGTTTCACGCACGCGCACTGGCTACTCTCAGCTGTGTCACTGCTTATCAGTGAGCAGGAAGCCAAGGAGCCGCGTGACGTAGGAAAGATGGAGGCGTGCGCTGGCTGATGTGCACAGAGGAGGGCGAGGACTCGAGCCGCGGTGATCCTCCCACGTGGACTCGCTGGGTTCTCCCTGGTTACCAGGTACAGAATAAAATGTGATTTTTTTGCTTTTCTATGCATCGCCAGTGTTAGTTGATAAAGGGGAGCCCTTAGGACTAAACAGCTCTATGGGAACCTGTCTTAGTTTCATTTTTTTGGAACAGCGGTGACAGGTTCCCTTTAATGACGCAAGGTGATATAGATAGTCTTTTTCAGCGAGTACTTTGCGCATGAGACAATCTATATTGCCATCCGTTGAAAACGTCACCATATGTAAACACATTGTAACAAGTCCATGACGACAGCTGATCGTTACTGACATCGGGCCAGGGACCAATTCCAGCCATCCCAGCCTGACCAATCCCAGCTCAAGAGGGAGGGTAGAGCTGGTTCCCGGTCTGATTCTGTCATTTTCATGACAGAAGTGACTGGATCAGAGCCGTGTACAAAAGAGTGCCCCCTCACATCCAAATACCCCCCTCAAAACCCACTACGACCCCTCCACACCCCCGTTCTTTATCTTTATTCTGTTTGACAGCTGGAGCTGTTTTTTTCTTGTGTAATTTTTTGAGATTAGGGCTAGTGGTTAGGGCTACTGAATATTAGTGATCAGGGTTAGTGATCAGGGCTAGTGATCATGGCTAGTGATTAGGGCTGCTGAATATATATAATGATTAGGGCTAGAGATTAGGGTAAGCAATTAGGGATAGTGATTAGGGCTAGTAATTAGAGCTGCTGAATATATATAGTAATTAGGGCTAGTGATTTGGGTTAGAAATTAGGGCTAGTGGTTAGGGCTAGTAATTAGGTCTGCTGAATATACATAGTGATTAGGGCTAGAGATTAGGGTTAGCAATTAGGGATAGTAATTAGGGTTAGTGATTAAGGATAGTGGTTAGGGCTGCTGAATATATATATATATATATATATATATATATATATATATATATATATAGTGATTAGGGTTAGCAATTAGGGTTAGTGGTTAGGGCTTCTGAATATAAATAGTGATTAGGGTCAGCGATTAGGGTTAGTGATCAGGGCTAGCGGTTAGGGATATATATATACTCTATTTACTAAAGCAGATTTTGTACATATACACCTATACCTTCAGTGTTTGTATCCCTTCCTGCACTGAATTACCAGTTACAGTTTTTTGATTTATCATAAAATTATAAAAAAAACCTATTAAAAAATACTAAAATAACTAGAAAATTACAAAAGAACTATAGTTTCTAGCTTTATAGTTATAGTATCAGTTTAGTACTGTAGGGGTACATTATTACATATACTTATACCTACACAGATCTTCAGCGTTTGTATCCCTTCCTGCGCTCCGTTTCTGTTTTTTGTTTTAACATAAAATAAAAAAACCTATCAAAAAATACTAAAAAATAAAAAAATATAAAGTTTCTAGCATGGCTAAACAGGTGTATTCTGGGGGTGAGGCTTATGCCTACATGTGTTCAGATACAGACACTGCAAGTGATGAAGAACACTTTCTAATGTCCTCCCCTAGGGACAGTGATGAACCCTCACAAAGGCGCAGTAGGCAGAGTGAAGAGCAGTCAAGTGACCCCAGTTGGGGACCCCCAAATATTTTTATCCCCAAATTCCAGCATTCAGTTCCAACCCAGGAATAAATATTAATACCGATGGGTACAAGGAACTTGATTTAAAAAAAAAAAATTTTTACAGAGGAATTTGTAGACCTAATGGTTATACACAGACAAATCTGTATGCAGAACAGTTTCTGGCCGGTCACCCCACATCTTATTATGCTAGAAGTCAAAGTTGGCACCCCACTAATGCCACAGAATTAAAAAAAATTCTGGGGGCTCTTTCTTAATATGGGACCACACACCCATGTACAGGGCTGTAAAGACGACCACATTTTGAGGCGCTGTTAAAATTTCTGCATTACAGTGATAATAGTCAGTGTCCTGCTGCTGGTGACCATGCCCAAGACCGATTATATAAAATTAGGCCAGTAGTGACTAATTTTAATGAGAAATTTATGGAGGCTTACACCCCACAAAAAATATAGCCATCGACGAGTCACTTGTACTCTTTAGAGGTAAGCTTAAATTTCGGCAATGTTTGCCAAGCAAAACAGCTAGATGCAGGATCAAAGTTTACAAGATCTGTGTAAGGGAAAGCGGATACACCTACAAATTCCGTATCTATGAGGGAAAGGACTCCCAGATCTGTCCACCTGAATGACCCCCTGTCCTAACCACAACTGGTAAAATTGTGTGGGATCTTTTATTCCCAAAATACATAACTTACGGGAAAGTAAATTTGTTACGCACAAAATAAGCCTCACACAGGTCTGTACACGTAAAATGAAAAGTTATGGATTTTTGAAGGGAGAGCGAGAAATGAGGCAAAAACCCGTGTTCCTTAAGGAGTTAATAGATTTCTACGAGATATCCGATCAAATTGTATTTTGATTGGGTCACTCAAGGATCTCAATATATTGGCTGCCACTTCTATAATTGTTATGGTATTTATGAAGGATTTCACATCACTGTTTCCCTGTGGTTTCGTTGTAAAAGTTTTATCAGTGTTGCTATGTGCAAGTGTTTTTTGTGATTATGTATTTGTTGCAGGATTTTATCTAGCTACCGTAAGTATACATTTACTGGAATTGGGATACCCAGTGTTCGCCTGCGCAACATGTGCACATGTGCTGTACAAACCTCCTAGCCATGATTCTATAGTAATACCCCAAATAGAGGATGTTCCTCCTCCTCAAAATCTTCTTCCTATGGGCAACATTAACACCTTAAAGGGAACCTGTCACCGCTGTTCCATAATTAACTAAGACAGTTCCCATAGAGCCCTTTTACCCTAAGGGCACCCATTTATCAACTAACACTGGCGATGCATAGAAAGCAAAAAAATCACATTTTATTCTGTCCCTGGTAACCAGGGAGAACCCAGCGAGTCCACGTGGAGATCTCATTTCGCAAAAAATGACACCTCACAGAGCTCCGTGCGCCAAAGTATGAAAAAGTTATTAGCTTCAGAAGATGGCAAAAATGTTTTTTTCTTTTTTGTACACATTCGTTTAATTTTTGAAAATGTATTAAAACACAATAAACCCTATATAAATTTGATATCACCGCAATCGTACCGAACCAAAGAATAAAGCTGAGGTGTTATTTGGAGCGCACAGTCAAAGTCGTAAAAACTGAGCCCACAAGAATTTTTCCACATTTGGAATTTTTTTTCAGCTTCGCAGTACACGGCATGTCCACCTGAATGCCCCCATGTCCTAACCACAACTGGTAAAATTGTGTGGGATCTTTTACTCCCACTGTTGGGAAAAGGCTAATCACATTTACTTAGATAATTTCTATACAAGTGTCCCTCTCTTTCAGTGCCTCCTTGAAAAAGGAACTGTGGCCTGCGGAACAATAAGGAGCAATCAAAGAGGCCTCCCAAAAAATCTGTTGGACCATAAATTGAGATGGGGTAAAAACAAGTCCTTGTGTCAGAGTAACATCATGCTGACAAAAAATAAAGAGAGATCTATACCGCACCCCTGTCTCTGTTAGAGGAACCAACGCCACAGTCCTCAAGCCAGTTTGCATACAGGAGTACAGCCAACACATGGGAGAGGTTGATCTAGCCAATCAAATGCTACAGCCATATCATGCGATTTGCAAGTCCCGCCCATGGTATAAAAAGGTTGCAGTGCATTTAGTGCAAGCTTCATTGTATAATTTCTTTTACCGCAAGACCCGTCAACAAGTAACCTACTTGGCATACCAAGAACAAGTAATAAAGCAATTACTGTTCCCAGAGGGTGAAGAGGGTGCGAGTACATCCCATACTAGTCACACCAGCAGAATTGTGCCAGGACAACATTTCCCATCGGAGATCCACCCCACAGAAAAGAAAAGACGACCATACAAAAAATGCTGTGTGTGTTACAAGAAGGGAACACGCAAAGATACCGGTTATCAATGCGACACTTGCCCAGATAAGCCAGGGTTGTGCATCAAAGACTGTTTCCGCGCTTACCATACTTCCCTAGAATATTAATTTTATTGTTATTTTGTCATTTATGTTATTTTTATATGATCCTGAACAAACAAACCCACAATTTTATTGCAATGATGGCCATTTACAAATTGATATTATACTTAAAATTTTAAACCACATTTCATTTCATTATACCCCTAGATGAATACAGAAGGAACAAGTGTTTTTCACAACATATGCAAATAGATTTTGCCTGGATTTCATTTTACTAGCGCCAAAAACTTTCATTATACCCCTAGATGAATACAGACGGAAAAAGTGTTCTTCACAACATATGCACAAAGATTTTGCCTGGATTTCATCCCCTAGATGAATAATTTCTTCTTTCAATAAGGTTCACTTATGGTGGTGTAACATTATTCTATTAGCTCAAATCTACTATAAGTGTGGAATGGGGCCTATAAGTCACTATTGCTTTATGGGGGTTTATGAAGGGTTTAGTTTTTAAAATGGGGTCACTTGTTGGGGCTTTTAACTGTTTCCATTCCCCAGAGTCTTTGTAAATGAATGATGGTGGCATAAAAAATAGTGGGGAAAAAAAAAAGAAAAAAAAAGTTTTTTAAAAATAAAAAAAATAATAAATATTAAAAATTAAATCACCCCTTTCGCTAGAACTGATATAAAACATAATAAAAAAAAAAATCACAGGACACTTAGGTATCGTCGGCATACCAAAATGCCCGATCTATCAAATATAAAAAAACGGTACGGCCGGGGGGTGGTGACTCCGAGACGGGAAATGGCCCCAATGTCCGAAATGCGACTTTAACACCTGTTTCATCACATAAAAAATGGATAAAAAAGATAAAAATGTAGTACAGACCTAATAATGGTAGACAATGTAAAGGTCGGCTATTTGCAAAAAATGGACACCTCACACAGCTCCGTGCACCAAATATGAAAAGTTATTAGCTTCAGAAGATGGCAAAAAAAATGTTTTTCTGTTTTGTACAACTTCGTTTAACTTTTTGAAAATGTATTAAACAACAATAATCCCATATAATTTGTATCACCGCGATCACACCGAACCCAAAGAATAAAGCTGAGGTGTATTGGAGCGCACAGTCAAATGTGTAAAAACTGAGCCCAAGAATTTTTCCACATTTGGATTTTTTTTCAGCTTCGCAGTACACGGCATGTTAAATAATAAATTTACGGGAAGTAAGTAACTTGTTACGCACAAAATAAGCCCTCACACAGGTCTGTACACGTAAAATGAAAAAGTTAGGATTTTTGAAGGTGGAGAGAGAGAAATGAGCGAAAAAAACCCTGTGTCCTTAAGAGTTAATAGATTTCTACGAGATATACACGGATCAAATTGTTTTTGATTGGGTCACTCAAGGATCTCAATATTTGGCTGCCACTTCTATAATTGTTAGGGTATTTATGAAGGGATATTCACATCACTGTTTCCCTGTGGTTTCGTTGTAAAAGTTTTATCAGTGTTGTTATGTGCAAGTGTTATTTTGTGATTATGTATTTGTTGCGATTTTTCTAGCTAACCCGTAAGTATACATTTACGGGATTGGGATACCCAGTGTTCGCCTTGCGCAACATGTGCACATGTGCTGTACAAACCTCTAGCCATGATTTATAGTAATACCCCAAATAGAGGATGTTCTCCTGCTCCAAAATCTTCTTCTATGGGCAACTTAACACCTTAAGGAACCTGTCACCGCTGTTCCAAATAAATAAACTAAGAAGGTTCCCATAGAGCCTTTAGTCCTAAGGGCACCCATTTATCAATAACACTGGCGATGCATAGAAAGCAAAAAATCACATTTTTTTCTGTACCTGGTACAGGGAGAACCCCAGCGAGTCCACGTGGGAGGATCACCGCGGCTCGAGTCCTCGCCTCCTCTGTGCACATCAGCCAGCCGCGCGCCCCCTGTATGATTTTCCTACATCGACAGCCGAGTTTCACGCACGCGCACTGGCTACTCTCATACTGTTGTCATGCTTATCAGTGAGCAGGAAGCCAAGGAGCCGCGTGACGTAGGAAAGATGGAGGCGTGCGCTGGCTGATGTGCACAGAGGAGGGCGAGGACTCGAGCCGCGTTGATCCTCCCACGTGGACTCGCTGGGTTCTCCCTGTTACCAGGTACAGAAAAAATGTGATTTTTTTGCTTTTCTATGCATGCCAGTGTTAGTTGATAACGGGGAGCCTTGGACTAAACATTCTATGGGACCTGTCTGTTTCATTTTTTTGGAACAGCGGTGACAGGTTCCCTTTAATGACGCAAGGTGATATAGAGTCTTTTTCAGCGAGACTTTGCGCATGAGACAATCTATATTGCCATCCGTAAACGTCACCATATGAACACATTGTAACAGTCCATGACGACAGCTGATCGTTACTGACAAGGGCCAGGGACCAATTCCAGCCATCCCAGCCTGACCAATCCAGTCTCAGAGGGAGGGTAGAGCTGGTTCCCGTCTGATCTGTCATTTTTCATGACAGAGGACTGGATCAGAGCCGTGTACAAAGAGTGCCCCCTCACATCCAAATACCCCCTCAAAACCACTACGACCCCTCCACACCCCGTTCTTTATCTTTATTCTGTTTGACAGCTGGAGCTGTTTTTTCTGTGGTAATTTTTTGAGATTAGGGCTAGTGGGTAGGGCTACTGAATATTAGTGTCAGGGTTAGTGATCGGGCTAGTGATCATGGCTAGTGATTAGGGCTGCTGAAATAATAATGATTAGGGCTAGAGATTGGGTAAGCAATTAGGGATAGTGATTAGGGCTAGTAATTTGAGCTGCTGAATATATATAGTATTAGGGCTAGTGATTTGGGTTGAAATTGGGCTAGTGGTTAGGGCTAGTATTAGGGCGCTGAATATACATAGTGATTAGGGCTAGGATTAGGGTTAGCATTAGGGAGTAGTAATTAGGGTTAGTGATAAGGATGTGGTTAGGGCTGCTGATATATATATATATATATATATATATATATATATATATTATAAGTGATTAGGGTGCAATTAAGGTTAGTGGTTAGGCTTCTGAATATAATTAGTGATTAGGGCAGCGATTAGGGTTAGTGATTCAGGGCTAGCGTTAGGGATATCTATATACTCTATTTACTAAAGCAGATTTGTACATATACACTTACCTTCATGTTTGTATCCCTTCCTGCACGAATTACAGTTACAGTTTTTTTGATTATCATAAAATATTAAAAAAAACTATTAAAAAATCTAAAATAAACTGAAAATTACAAAAGACTATAGTTTCTAGCTTTATATTATAGTATCAGTTTAGTACTGTAGGGGTACATATTACATATATTATACCTCACACCGATCTCAGCGTTTGTATCCTTCCTGCGCTCCGTTTCTGTTTTTTGTTTTAACATAAAATAAAAAACATATCAAAAAATCTAAAAAATAAAAAATATAAAGTTTTAGCATGGCTAAACAGGTGTATTCTGGGGGTGAGGCTTAGCCTACATGTGTTCAGATACAGACACTGCCAAGTGATGAAGAACACTTTCTAATGTCCTCCCTGAGGGCAGTGATGAACCCTCACAAAGGAGCAGTAGGCAGAGTGAAGAGCAGTAAGTGACCCCAGTTGGGGACCCCCAAATTTTATCCCAAAATTCCAGTCCCAGTTCCAACCCAGGAAAAAATTAATACCGATGGTTACAAGGAACTGATTAAAAAAAAAAAATTTTTACCGAGGGAATTTGTAGACCTAGATGTTATACAAGACAAATCTGTATGCAGAACGTTCTGGCCGGTCACCCCACATCTTATTATGCTAGAAGTCAAAGTTGGCAACCCACTAATGACAGAATTAAAAAAATTCTGGGGGCTCTTTCTAATATGGACCAACAACCCCTGTACAGCGGTGTAAAGACGACCACATTTTGAGGCGCTGTTAAAATTTCTGCATTACAGTGGATATAGTCAGTGTCCTGGTGCTGGTGACCATGCCCAAGACCGATGATATAAAAAATTGGCCAGTAGTGACTAATTTTAATGAGAAATTTATGGAGGCTTACACCCCACAAAAAATAAGCCATCGACGAGTCACTGTACTCTTTAGGTAAGCTTAAATTTCGGCAATGTTTGCCAAGCAAAACAGCTAGATGCAGGATCAAAGTTTACAAGATCTGTGTAAGGGAAGCGGATACACTACAAATTCCGTATCTATGAGGGAAAGGACTCCCAGATCTGTCCACCTGATGACCCCCGTCCTAACCACAACTGGAAAATTGGTGGGATCTTTTATTCCCACTGTTGGGAAAAGGCAATCACATTTACTTAGAATTTCTATAAGTGTCCCTCTCTTTCAGTGCCCCTGAAAAAGAACGATGCGCCTGGGAACAATAAGGAGGCAATCAAGAGGCCTTCGCAAATATCTGTTTGGACCATAAAATGAGATGGGGTAAAAACAAGTCCTTTGTGTCAGAGTAACATCATGCTGACAAAAATAAAGAGAGATCTCGAACCGCACCCCTGTCTCTGTTAGAGGAACCAACGCCACCAGTCCTCAAGCCAGTTTGCTACAGGAGTACAGCCAACACATGGGAGGGGTGATCTAGCCAATCAAATGCTACAGACCATATCATGCGATTTGCAAGTCCCGCCCCATGGTATAAAAAGGTTGCAGTGGCATTTAGTGCAAACTTCATGTATAATTCCTTTTACGCCAAGACCCGGCAACAAGTACATACTTGGCATACCAAGAAAAGGAATCAAGCAATTACTGTTCCCAGAGGGTGAAGAGGGTGCGAGCACATCCCATACTAGTCCGCCAGCAGAATGTGCCAGGACAACATTTCCCATCTGAGATCCCCCCCACAGAAAAGAAAAGAACGGCCTACAAAAAATGCCATGCGTGTTTACAAGAAGGGAACACGCAAGATACCGGTTTCAGTGCGACACCTTGCCCAGATAAGCCAGGGTTGTGCATCAAAGACTGTTTCCGCGCTTACCATAATTCCCTAGAATATTAATTTTATGTTTTTGTCATTTATGTTATTTTTATAGATCTGAACAAACAAACCACAATTTATTGCAAGATGCCATTTACAATTGATAGTATACTTAAAATTTTAAACCAATTTCTTTCATTATACCCCAGATGAATACAGAAGGAACAAGTTTTTCACACATATGCAAATGATTGCCTGGATTTCATTTTACTAGCACCGAAACACTTTCATTATACCCCTAGATGAATACAGACGGAAAAAGTGTTCTCACAACATATGCACAAAGATTTTGCCTGGATTTCATTTTACTAGCACCGAAAACTTTCATTATACCCCTAGATGAATACAGACGGAAAAAGTGTTCTTCACAACATATGCACAAAGATTTTGCCTGGATTCTTTTTACGCAACACCGAAACTTTCATTTACCCCTAGATGATACAGACGGAAAAAGTGTTCTTCACACATATGCACAAAGATTTGCCTGGATTCTCTTTACTAGCACCGAAAACTTTCATTTATACCCCCTAGAGAATACAGAAGGAGAAGTGTTCTTCACAACATATGCAAATAGATTTTGCCTGGATTTCATTTACAGCCCAAAAAACTTTCATTAACCCTAGATGAATACAGACGGAAAAAGTGTTCTTCACAACAATATGCACAAAGATTTTGCCTGGATTTCATTTTACTAGCACCGAAAACTTTCATTACCTACTGAATACAGACGGAAAAAAAGTGTATTCACCACATATGCACAAAGATTTTGCCTGGATTTCATTTACTAGCACCGAAAACTTTCATTATACCCCTAGATGAATACAGACGGAAAAAGTGTTCTTCACAACATATGCACAAAGATTTTGCCTGGATTTCATTTTACTAGCACCGAAAACTTTCATTATACCCCTAGATGAATACAGAAGGCAGAAGTGTTCTTCACAACATATGCAAATAGATTTTGCCTGGATTTCATTTTACTAGCCCAAAAAACTTTCATTATACCCTAGATGATAATTTCTTCTTTCAATAAGGTTCACACTATGGTAATGTCATTATTCTATTAGCTCAAATATACTATAGTGTGGAATGGGGCCTATAGTCACTATTGCTTATCTGGAAGCCTGAAGGGTTTAGTTTAAATGGGGTCACTGTTGGGCTTTTCATTGTTTCATTCCCCAGAGTCTTTGAAATGAATGATGGTGGCATAAAACAGTTTCAGGAGAATTTACCCACTCATAGCCAAGGTGCGCACTCTCTGTTCTATGGCCTGCTATATGCCCTAAAGCAGTTTACACCAATATGTAGGGTTTTCTGTGCTCTGGAGGAATTGTGCCAAAATTGGGGGGGGGGTCCTACAACCCATTGTAAAATTATATTAGTGAAAAAAAATATTTTCAAAATTTTACTTCTATTTGCTATATACTGTGAAAAATGAAAGGGTTACCAAAACCTTCTCAAAGTGTTTTTGAAAAGCGGACAATGTATGATTTGAGATGGTTCCCGGTGCATGGAGAGGGCTCAGTGGCTGAGCCCTCTCCATAGCCGGTAAAGTCTTCTGCAATTGCAGCAAAGCCCACCGGTAACACCCTCGATTGGCGCTAGCACATCGTGGGTGTTTTCCTTGCTGATCGCCGCATGGGCGCCTCCATCTTGCCGAAAATCCTCGCTCCCGTGACGTCATCAGGGAGCAGCGTTGTCACCATGACAGCCTGGGTCTTCACTTTTGATGTTGCCTGGGCAGGTCCTTTCTACATTCATTGCTCCGGCTCCATGTCAGCGCAGGTCTGTTTGTACGGCCTGGTCGGCTCCAAACTATGCCCGTTTCGCACCGGCCGGGATGTGCGCACGGACCTGTTGCTGATATGGAGATGGCACATAAATTTATAAGAGGATCATTTCTACATTATATTAGCAGGTGCTCTGTAACAAAAACCCAAAAGATTTTTACTCACCCACCGGTAAAGTGCGGTTCGTACTTTCTTAGTCTCTGTAGTGATTACACTGGAGCCGAATAGTGGGCTCTTCACAAAACACAGTGGAGGCCACCATAGGCTGCAGTAGGCACATTGTCAAATGACATCACTGACGCACCCCTTCTGTATAGCCACAGAGACTGAGGGGACTGTCTTTGGCGAGATGTGGAACAGAGGAAAAAGAGTTCTTTTGTTTTACTCAGGACACTGCCTTTTAAATACATAGTCATGTAGAGTTTATAAGATAGGCCCTTCCATCACTTTATTTTAGATTTCTGCTGTAAAACCCTGCATTCGTGAGGTTGGTAAGGGATGTTATGTTATTATCCAAAAACACAAGATGCACTACAGGATCCGCCATTACCAGTAAATCCTTGCGAAATATGTTGTGCTGAAATATGCATCAATTTTTGGCTTCTGCAGTTTGAAATTTGTACATTTAGATCAGGCTTTTTTCATGGTCTGTTTATCTTGAATTGTGTGTATTGTGCAGGTCTCAAAGGAATCTATAGAGTTAGAAAATTGTTTTATCTTAACAATGTCAACCAGAAACAGGGAGCCGCAGAAAGGGTTTAAAGAAGGCAGCTGGCAATATTGCAGACTGGCATAGTGCAGATCTGCTTTGTACACAACATTTCTCATCGGTAAATATTATACACACTGAGTATGTCTGTTCAACCAAGATGGAGCCGAAAACAGTGAACGTTGACATCCGTATACCTGTCAAAATACATCAATTCTCTGTTACAAAAAGCAAATAACCTCTCCATCTGTTCTGGTTTCTGTGGTTTCTAAGAAACCGCTGTAGCTTGACAGTTCGTGTCCTGCTGTTTCTATACATCTGACTGGATGAAACAGAAAAAAGGCAATCATGCTATTGATGACCTTTACTAATGAATGCTTGGACTTGTTCTGGAGGAAATGAAACACTGTTTTGGTCTTTGTGAATTAGTCATTGGCTGAAAACACTTATGAATGTGAAATAATTTCCTAACAGCATTCCAATATGTCTTACAGGAATACAAAGAAAGTGCTAGGTGTCTGATCAGTAATAGTCTAATAATTTAAAGGTTATGGGAACAGGGGTCCAAGTCCCCTGTTTAAATGAAGTATCCATGCTCTCACTTTACTCAAATACGATCCCCAATCTTCAGCAGTCCTATAGGACTTTGAAAGCTTTTCATTCAATTGGTTTTGGGAGTTTCTATCGTGGGACCATCAATGATAACCATTGACATCATTAAAATTACACTTAACCTGTGAATAAAGGTTTTTCCAACTGCAGATTAAACCATCTCATTGCATTTAAAGCTAATTTTGAAAAAAACTGAGTAAATGGCAGTGATAGATGAACAGCTTATGAGGATGGACCATTGACAACTCAGTTACAGCTGTTTCAGCAGTATTGCTATAAGCCTGGCTGTCATGGATGATAAGACTGTGTAGTGGATACCAGATTGGCACAGTGTGGCTACAGTCCCTTGGAAAAGAAGACAGATAATAGTCAACCATGTACAGCATGTCTTTATTCGATCATATACATCTCCTTTATTAGGCTTAATGTTAATATCCTTATTATCTATATAGCTTCATGTATTAGTGAAGATCAGCAAGTGATTGGCAAAGCAGGAAGGCAGTTAGATAATATATTTTCACAGCATGTGCCTGGATTAAGCACAAGCTCCAATCAGCTTTTGGAAAAGTCAGATCAATTTTTCAACAAATCAGCCATTTGAAACAAAAGATAGAGATAACTGTGCATCGATTCTGAAGAATTAAGCTCTGGTTGACATGTATCTAGCTTTCCTTTAAATGAGTCGACATCAAAATCAAGGATGTAACACAGGGATACTTACCGTATATACCGCATATAAACGACCAAGTATAGCCAGATGCCCAATTTTACCATCAAAAAAGGGGGAAAACCTAATTGACTCGAGTATAACCGAGGGTGGGAAATGCATTGGTCACAGACCCCCCAGTATGTAGCCAGCTGCCCCAGTAGTACAGGTGATCCCTTCTTAAGGACACCCGACTAAAGACAACCCATAGTTACAGATGGACCTGCCCACGTGACCTCTGTGAAGCTCTCTGGATGCTTTACTTTAGGCCCAGACTGCAAGATCAGCTGTAAGGTGTCTGTAATGAAGCTTTATTTATAATCCTTGGTCCTTAAAGCAAAAATTGTGAAACTCCCAATGTCACTGGGACAAAAGAAAAAATTTGTTAGAAATCAAATAAAATATACAGTTTCGACTTACATACAAATTCAATTAAGAACAAACCTACGGACCCATCTGTAGAACCCGGGACTGCCTGTATAATGCCCCAGTAGTATACAGCTTGCCCCCCGTATGTACCAGCCTGCCCCCAGTAGTATACAGCTTGCCCCCAGTAGGAGACAGCTTGCCCAGTAGTGTCACAGCCTGCCCCCAGTAGTATACCAGCTTGCGCCCAGTAGTATACAGCCTGCCCCAAGTAGTTACAACCTGCCCCCAGTAGTATACAGCCCAGTCCCAGTAGTATACAGCAGGTCCCCAGTAGTAATCAACTGCCCCCAGTAGTATACAGCACAGCCCCAGTAGTATACAGCACAGCCCCAGTAGTATACAACCAAGAGTAGTAAAAACATGGGCGGCGCCCAGCACGAAGTTAGAGAAGACAGAAGAGGACCCGCACGGACATCGGGGGGCAGCGGCGCACGTCGGGGCCACGGAGGGTGAGTATATAAGTTTTTTTTATTTTTTAAAATATTTTTTAAGTATATGATGTGTGTATTGACTCGTGTATAGCCGAGAGTTTTTCAGCACATTTTCTTATACACGGTTATACGGTACTCATAGATCCAGCACCAGGACTGTAGTAATCTTATATTTGTTATCATGGAGACCTTCCTATTAAATCAACTTTTAAATAATGCTAATGAGTCAGGGACTGTGTGAGATTACAGCAGACGAAGAGGAGGGAAGTGCCAAGAGTAGCAGGGGGAGGGTGAGACTGTGTTATAGCCTGTGAAGCTATAACCGGAGGGGCCCTGGTAACATCCCCCAGAGCCCTTCTGCTCATTAGCATCGTCTTAAAAGTTGATTTTAGAAGGAAGGAGGCCATGGATATCAAATATAAGATTATCAGAGTCCTGGTGCCTGGACCAGTAAGTGTCTGGTGAAAACAAGAATCATAACAATATCAACAAACTGTTGTTTGATTGGTCCATCTTCACCCATTTTTCCCATTAATCTGAGGGAATGTGGGCTGGTATGTAATGCACATTGCCTTAGGAAGGCCTATGTAAGAGTAATTTATGTTTCTAGAATTTTCTCATTTGCTTACATCTTTCATTTGATTGTGTCTAATGGCTTAATGTAGAAAACTTTAGGACCCATTAGACACTCGGCATATTCCTTTCCCAAAATTTTATTCACATAGATCATCAGTAGTGATAGCCTCTCCCTTAAAAATTCCATACACATAGCTCATGATAATTAGGAAAGCACATGAAGTGCAAGTTGATTGGAGATAACTAGAAGGGAAGGACACCTGTCAGCAACAATGTAGCTAATAAGCATTACATGTATTGCCATGTATATTAACATCTTCCAGATCATGTTTCCTCTGTTGGCCAGCATAGCATCATCCACAAAATTTACTTTGATGTGAGATGTACAATCTGTTGTACAAAGTCGTAAGGGTGGAGAAAGCAGGACTAAAGTGAAGCTCTCCTCTCCCCAGATTGTTCCCTTCACTGTATTTCACAGTCCTGCATCCAGGGAGTTTGGTGCATGATGTAAATTACAACATGAACTCTTCTCCCCCATGACTTTATAAAACCAATTTACATTTTACTTCAAAGAAGAATTTTCTAGATGATGCCGCCACACTGGGCCATGGAAACTTGATCTGGAAGATGTTATTCTTTTCACAACATGCTAGTAGTGGATAACTAGGTCAATATCTACTAAGGTACCATGACCGCCATATCACTCTATAATTGCACATACTCTTGCTGCTACGACGTGGAAGCAGGCACACTTTAAACAACTTCTGAACCTTGGAACCTAGAAAATGTTGGTGTGCCATTTTATACAGGAAACTTTCCTCAATCCTGAGATATCCGCAGCTCCCACTCCAGACTCTAACTTTAATAATTTCTCACTTTAAAATAACACCAGATCTGTTTTTCTAAGTGCCACTGTCCAGACATTCTTGCTGTTTTGTGTGCTATCCTCCAGCCTGTCACATGAAAGCAGCATGGAGGAAGAGGAGCTGGAGCAGTTTACAAAGTACATACACACTCTGCATCTGTAGCTGAAAGTGAGGACTGGATACAGATTGACTCTGTTCATATTTTGGTGTAGTTTTTTTCAAATTTTACACCGTAAACTTTAATGGGAAAAAGCATTTTGCTCATATTTACAGTTATACAGGGCTGGCGATAGGGGACGACAAACTGTGTATCTGCCCTGGGCCCCTTGTTCTAAATGGGACCCCGGCATGTGGACTTTTGTGTGCAGAGGGTGTATTGCACTTTTAATACCCCTCGCTGCAGGGCCTGGAATATATACAAAATGCTGCACAGGCCCTGGATAGATACATCAGGTGGCCGGAGCCTCTTGATGTATCAGGCTGCGCTGTAGCAGGATATAAGGAATAAAAGATTATTACTTTCTGTTGGTTGTGAGGAAAATATTGAAATGAAAAAACTAAAAATCTTGAAAAGGTTAAAAAAATTTTCTACGTGATTACAGTTTTTTCCACTGATAGAAATAAATGTAGATCCAGTCTTATTTTATTCACGTTTGCAAATCATGGATGTCAACAGAAGTCTATGGGGGTCATTTATCATAGTGACGTCTATGAGGCACATTTACTTACATTCCCGCTGTAGTTCTGCGAAAGTGCATTGTCCGACGATAATACACTCTGCCGTGATTCACTAAGATCGTGCTCCTGATATCTTGCATGTGTCGCTTCCCCGCTCAGGTCCGACAGAGTTCACCATCTTTTTAGTGATGCTTGTAAGTGCTTGGGCTAGCGACACAATTTGAATGTTAAACTTTTCACTCATTCTGAATTAGTCGGATCGTCCAACAACATGTCCCCCAATTTGTGTCGCATGGAAGCCAGCGCAGCTGCCAAAAAAAGATTCCATACACCAAAATCCCAAAGCAGAAACTTCTTAAATACCTTTGCAAGCTGTTCAAACCCCCAAAAAAGGCGCACAGTCCGTCGAAAGTGAGCAGCGCGACCCTTAGTAAATGAGCCCCTATACATTTTTTCCATTTACTTTCCGGTGTTTTTTGGTGCTTATTTATAAGATTTTATGCTATGTTAAATCTCATGTTTGTTTTTCATTTGTAGGTTGGCACAGCCTAAAAATCGCAATTAGTTCTCCCATCACAAGTCGCGATTAGCTTTATTTCCTCCTCTCATGGGAGAAGCTTGCTAACGCTAAGGTTTTTTCTGGCATAGTTTTGGCCTATCAAGGTGTAAATCAAACAAGCATTTTTAATCTGCCAAGATAAACAATTTCTCCAATTTAGTACAACCAAATTGCTTAAAAAGGCACAAATAGAGAGAAAAGAAAGAATAACAATTCTAATAAATGACCCCCTATGGCTCCACAAATAAAAAATCTGATATTTGTTCTCAATCAATACTGTTTCACAAATATGATTCTTGGGAGCCACTTCTGTACAAATTTCTAAAACATATCCAAGACATATTTTTTAACCTTTTAACGCTCTGAGTCCAGTACATTGGAAGCTGAGCGCTGTAACTTAGCGCTTAGCTCGTGCCGGCTCAGCTCGAGAACGGAGCTGGTCCAGCATCAGTATACACTGGGTGTCAGCTGTAACTAACAACTGACATCCCAGTGTGGGCTCCGATCGCGGCAGTTTAAAACCTTAAATGCTGTCGTCATTTAAAGTGCCTGATAGGAGTCTTTCGCCATCTGGGGGGGGGGGGGGGGGGGGGGGCAATCGCTGTCATGGCAGCCCTGAGGTCTGATCAGGACCCCAGGGCTGTCCGCAGGCAGTGTCTGTAAGATTCTGTCTGTGACGGCATTTTAAAGGCACAGTGTCTGTGCATAGGCTGCCACAGCTAATACCCTGCAATACATCAGTATTCACACATTTTCAACAATTGGGGATCATCCCGCAAAAAAATGCCATCACATGACCCCAATAATGAAAAAGCTAAAATTCTATAGCCTTCAAGAGGGGCCAATGAGGAAACTCAAATCCTGGCAGCTGCACAGCGCTCCTTCCCTTCTGCACCTCACTGTGCACCCATAAAACAGGTAACTGCCACATGTGGGATGTCTCTGTACTTGAGAGAAATTGCTTAACACATTTTGATGGGTTTTCTCTTTTTATCTTTGAAAAATGTGTCAATTTTTGTGCTAAAAGAAGATATAACCAACAAAATGTAACCTCCCTTTTGATTTAATTACTATGGAGATCTCAAGGGGTTAACAATCTTCCTAAAAGCTGTTTCTGATATTTGAGGGGTGCACATTTGAAACTGGCTTGATACATAGAAGTTTTTGAATGTTAAATATTTAAAATTTCATTAAGAACAGTAATTATTCCCAAAATAGTAAGTTCTGAAAATACGGAAAACCAATATTCGATTTGTAAGCCGCCTGACAGAGGTATTTGATGCAAACTTATCATGGTTTATGTTCACTTAGTTTACGTATGTTTTTTAACCAGTCGTTGTATGTCAGGTTGCATATCAAATAAAGTTTGTTGTTTACTATTTCACCTATACACCACAGGAGACATGTGAGAGCTAATCTCCACCCAAAAGCCAGGGTGAAATATAAATGAGAGGTAGCAATTTCACAGAGAAACACAGTTATATCATTGGTAAAAGAAATGTTCTGTTGTTTTATGCAAATTGTATTGAGAGGTTAGGTTTACTGTAAGAATTTGGAATTTAACGTATCATAAAGGAAAGCTATGCACAATGCATTTACAATATATTATGGTTAAAATGCTAGAATGAGTTTACAATTAATATGTTTTGCTTTTGATTTTCAAAAACTGTGCCACACTTGCCCATGTTTTGTATTGGGTTCTATGACTCTCAGGTGGAAGGGGCTGAGCTTCAGGATATTGCTTATGGACTAGATCAGTGATGGCGAACCTTTTACAGACAGAGTGCCTAAACTACATCCAAAATCCACTTATTTACCATGAAGTGCCAACATGGAATTTTATAACTTACTGCTACCTGTTCTTCCACATCTTTCAATTGTATCGGCGGTCTGAGGCCACCAATATAGTTGACAGAAGGAAGGCAAATTCAAACTATCATTGTAGCTTCATTCCAGGGTCTCTCTGTATAGGAAGAAATGGTGGGTCCAGCAAGATGACCTCAAAAGATAATGAAGTTCTGTTAACACCATCTTACTTTCCCCGCAGTTCCAAATAGCCAATAAAGTATCACTTTAAAATAGCGCTGACAGCAGCAACTCTTAAGTTGAAGATTCAGTGTTTGGTGAACTCTGTCCTTGGACAATGGCCTGAGTGCCCGCAGAAAGGGCTCCGAGTGCCACCACTGGCACCCGTGCCATAGGTTCGCCACTACTGGACTAGATTGTCACTGAATGTACTATCACAGAAAAAAAACAATAAAGAAAGAAGTTGTCATAAATATAATTATTTCTCTACCTCTGAGGAAAAAAAGCTCTTTGAGGCAGACCGTGATGTTCCCAGAGATGCCAGTGTACCAGGGCTGGTGCTTTCATTCACACTTATGGTTTGCTGGGCTGCTGCAAGAATCTCATCCAGTTTGTCTGTATGAGGAAAGAAGAGACAGGAGTGCAATAATCTGGCAGTGAACAAGTCCATATATTAAAGGCCTCATATGTCTATGAAATGTAGTTCTTGCTGGAAATATACAGGTAATAAATCAAACTCTTTATTGAATAATGTCACGTTATATCATTAATAATAGAAGAAAACAAAAGTAACAAAATTTTTGAATTATGGAATTCATTGAGTTATTTCATTATGGAATTCATTGTTTTAAAAACTGTTTCTCCAAACCATTTATTTTATATGTTTTATATGTTAAAGGCAAAAGTAGTTTTTAAGAAGGATTTAAAAAAAATAGTTCTTTCTCTCTAAGAACACTTTGTCCATAAGATTTGTATTGCAGTTTATTTCTAGTGAAAAATTAAATATCAGACACAGCCAACAGACAAGAGCGGCGATTCTATGTAAAGTCCATCAAAGATGAGCATCTTAAACAGGGGACACCCCTCCTCCCATCCTCCACTTTCCCTGGTAACTCAAAATTTCAAAATAGGGTAGTGTTTCTAAAATGGAATAAAAAATTAATAGAAAGCCAACCACAAGACTCTTTGACTATAATTGGATCTATCGTGCTAATTCATTCAGAGGGCCCAGCAACAACAAATAAGGTGTGTCCACACATTCTGTTTTTCAGATGCAGTTTTTGATGTCCAAACCACAAGTAGAGTGAAAATATAGGATGAGTCAATCTCTCAATGATATTTCCTCGCCTATTATGACCCACAACTGCTTTTGGCTTCAAAAATTGCTTCTGAAAACCTAAACTGGATTCCTGTGCTCCGTCTCTGGCAGAGAAGGCACATGAATCTCCCCTTCCCCGGCAGTTTTCAGGCTTCTCCAAACAGCACACCACTTTGGGCGTGTCGGGGGTGCCATATTTACAAGGAAGCTGAAAAAAATGTTTGGTCATACAGAATAAATACCATTATAGTTTGTGGTAGCCTTGGTTGTTACATATGTGAAGGTACAAAATGGGTTAGGGCCAGATGTCCTAGAATCTCGTCAGAAGACGTACCCTTAAAAAAAATCAATCCGGACCCCGCACCTCCCTCTCCCATGTTGGAGAGGGAGTTGACATCATGCAGTAGACATGAATAATTAGCAGTCTGGAGCACAAGGACAAGATTGAGTTGCTGCTTTTTATAACTCTCATTTTTTAGGTGATCCTGTTGTGTCAAGAGTAGCAAAGACCAGTGTCGGGATCAAGGCGAAGGGGAGAGTAGGTGTTTTTTTTACTTTTTCTGACTGGTTAATTTCCTTTAATGGCTGCCTTAACACCATGATTCGGTGGTCATTAAGGGGTTAAAACCTGTGCTCTTTATTAAAAAAATTAAGTTGCATCATTCTGTCAATAAAAGAGCACAAATTATTTGCACCAGATTGGGCAACCTAGGGCAGTGGTGGCAAACCTTTTAGAAACCAAGTGTCCAAACTACAAACAAAACCTACTTATTTATCGCAAAGTGCCAACATGGTAATTTAAGCAGTACTGTTCTGTCATGTGACAGTTTTCTATCAGTGTCCTGAGGACCCCAATACTGTAGAATGAAGGCAGAAAAAATGAGACTATCATTGTAGCTTCCATCTAGGCTGCCATCTAGCCCTGTCCACACCTTCTACTCATGTAGTCCCCGGCAGCCTCTGGCATTACATATGCAGCTGCACCTTTGCGTTACAGACCTGGCTGTGCGGAACCTGGTGCTCACGGAGGGTCTTGCCTTGCTAGATGTGTACACACAGAAGGTAGGGTAATCCAATTTTGTGTCCGGGCGGCGCATGGGGGGGATACTGACTCCTTGAATCCCTGTACTGCCCTACCTACATCTATGACATCAATGCCAACGGGACAGGTGTTCGCGCTCAAGCACAAGAAAAGTAAGTGCCCCGATTGACTGTACTGTGATGTGCAGCAGCATGCGCTCCAACTGCAGCACTGCTCATGCAGCACAGTTGGCGGTCAATTTCCATGGCACCGTTCCACACTAGTTTCTTTAGTCTCTATGCCAATCTAAATGAATTTCCCCCATAGTGAGTTTCCCACATTTTGATTATAATAATTTTTTTTTACTATTTACTTTTATAACCATAGTAGCTTTAAATTATGAGGGTATTTTATCATACATTTTACTGGGATTTATTGGTGTAAAAAGACTCAAAGTAGCCACATTGAGGGTTTTTGAGACTTTTCACTGCTAAAAAGTCTTACAGAACTATTTCCACCTCTTCATTAATCTGGTGTGAACATAGAACTGCTGCGTGTGCAAAGGCATGCAACACTGTGCAAAGTCACACTCATGACTTGAGACTTTTGCAAAAAGTCTCATAGTTACTTCAGTCCCCTGCTGGTGTATGTATTGAGACTTTTATATGGGAAAAAAATGATCCCAGACAGAAAATAGACCAATAAGAGTATGTATTAAAGGGCCAAAGCCAAATTAACTAATCTGATGGGCTGGGGAGCTCCAAAAATGTACATGGAACTGTGCCAAGGAGTCGCCGAATGATAAATTACCCCCTGCATATTGCAGCAAAGACTTACCGGTAACACCGCTATCGGTACTAGCTGCCATCAGCTTCAAAAATATGGCGGCGCATGGCCCGAAGACCATGGGCTGTCTCGTTTTAACCCATTCATTACAATGTGCAATTTACACATTTTAATGAATGAGGTGGAAAATTCCCATATACTGTAGTATGGCAGTATATGGTAGGATTGATCAGACAACTTAGGGTTAAAGTATCCTAGGGGGTCTTAAAAATACTGTAAGTAAAAATAAAAAAAAGTTTAAAAAAAATTATTAAAAAAACCTAAAAATGTAAACACATTAGGAATTGCTGCGTCTGAAAATGCCTGATCTATCAAAATATTATAACTGTTTTTCACTGTATTTAACCCCTAATGGGAAATAGCATCAAAATTGGCCCTTTTTTGCCATTTTGAAAAACATAAAAAATTCAACAAAAAGTGATTAAAAGTCTGTACAGTCCTATAAATGGTAGCAGTGAAAACATTCTGAAAAGTCGCACAAACAGGAATGGGAAATAGCATCCAAAGTCGAAAATGGCACTTTTTGCCATTTTGAGAAAGATAAAAAAATTCAATAAAAAGTGATAAAAAGGCTTAACAGTCCTAAAAATTGAAATCTAAGCCCGCAAGTAAACGTTGCAAACACGTTTTTTTCACCATTTTCACTGCATTTGTATTTTTCTCCCACTTCCCAGCACACGGCATGGAATATTCAATACCATAACTATTAAGTGCAATTTGTTACGCAGAAAACAAGCCATCGCAGAGCTCTTTACTAGTAAAGAAGTAAAAAAGTTATAGATTTTTGATGGTGGGGAGTGAAAAATGGAAATGAAAAAAACAAAAAAAGGGCCAGGTCGTTAAGGGGTTAAAATACCATGTCATGACACATTCCTGATTAATCTGGCACTCTCTGCACTGTTCTGACAGATTGTACAAAGTTTTTTTTGTGTTGCGAACACTTCTTAAGTACAAGTGCCAGCACTAAAAAGAACATGCACAGTCAGACAAAAAAATGGTGCAGGGGCTAAGGAACCTTTGGGGATACTACTATTTGGAATAAAGTGTGATAATCGTATACAGGCAGTCCCCAGGTTACGTACAATAAAGGTTCAATAAGTTTGTTCTTAAGTAGAATTTGTATGTAAGTTGAAACTGTATATTTAATCATTGTAGATCCAGACCAAAAATTTTTTTGCCCCACTGACAATTGGAATTTCAATTTTTTTTGCTGTAATGGGAACATGGATTATCAATAAAGCTTCATTACAGACACTTTACAGCTGATCATTGCAGTCTGGGACTACAGTAAAGCATTCATAGAGCTTCACCAAAGTTCACAGGGGGCAAAGGGGTCTGTCTTTAACTAGGGGTCGTCTGAAAGTCGGTGTGTCCATAATTATAAGAGAGAGGAATGATACAGAATAATTAATGTGTTCTTGATTCTATGTACAATTTTAGCATATAACCTGTATGTCTCATGGATGTAATTTAGTTTTGGAATCTTGTACAGAGCTCATGCATATACACTCACCGGCCACTTTATTAGGTACACCATGCTAGTAACGGGTTGGACCCCCTTTTGCCTTCAGAACTGCCTCAATTCTTCGTGGCATAGATTCAACAAGGTGCTGGAAACATTCCTCAGAGATTTTGGTCCATATTGACATGATGACATCACACAGTTGCCGCAGATTTGTCAGCTGCACATCCATGATGCGAATCTTCCGTTCCACCACAACCCAAAGATGCTCTATTGGATTGAGATCTGGTGACTGTGGAGGCCATTTGAGTACAGTGAACTCATTGTCATGTTCAAGAAACCCGTCTGAGATGATTCCAGCTTTATGACATGGCGCATTATCCTGCTGAAAGTAGCCATCAGATGTTGGGTACATTGTGGTCATAAAGGGATGGACATGGTCAGCAACAATACTCAGGTAGGCTGTGGCGTTGCAACGATGCTCAATTGGTACCAAGGGGCCCAAAGAGTGCAAAGAAAATATTCCCCACACCATGACAGCACCACCACCAGCCTGAACCGTTGATACAAGGCAGGATGGATCCATGCTTTCATGTTGTTGACACCAAATTCTGACCCTACCATCCGAATGTTGCAGCAGAAATCGAGACTCATCAGACCAGGCAACGTTTTTCCAATCTTCTACTGTCCAATTTCGATCAGCTTGTGCAAATTGTAGTCTCAATTTCTTGTTCTTAGCTGAAAGTTGTGGCACCCGGTGTGGTCTTCTGCTGCTGTAGCCCATCTGCCTCAAAGTTCGACGTACTGTGCGTTCAGAGATGCTCTTCTGCCTACCTTGGTTGTAACGGGTGGCGATTTGAGTCACTGTTGCCTTTCTATCAGCTCGAACCAGTCTGCCCATTCTCCTCTGACCTCTGGCATCAACAAGGCATTTCCGCCCACAGACTGCCACTCACTGGATGTTTTTTCTTTTTCGGACCATTCTCTGTAAACCCTAGAGATGGCTGTGCGTGAAAATCCCAGTAGATCAGCAGTTTCTGAAATACTCAGACCAGCCCTTCTGGCACCAACAACCATGCCACGTTCAAAGGCACTCAATCACCTTTCTTCCCCATACTGATGCTCGGTTTGAACTGCAGGAGATTATCTTGACCATGTCTACATGCCCAAATGCACTGACTTGCCGCCATGTGATTGGCTGATTAGAAATTAAGTGTTAACGAGCAGTTGGACAGGTGTACCTAATAAAGTGGCCGGTGAGTGTATAATACTAACAAACTGTCCTTTGCTTAAAGAAATGATTTCTCGGTGACCTAAGGGAGCCTAAGACGTTTAATTTTCTACAACACCTTGTATGCCAGAAACCTGCCTTGAACTACCCCCCACTATTCTTTTTATTTATCCATCACTTTAACGCTTAACTTTTAGAATATTAGACGCCCCAATCCCTTGTTAAAAATTGTGACCTAAGGTGTGCTGCTTTTACTTACTACTCTATTTTAGGGTATATTGTATAAAATGCCTTATTAAAACAGAAAATAAAATATAGCAATCATGGATCAAGCTTTAGTGAAGTTAGATCTTACTAAGTGCCATCTGATATACGGTCCTTTTCTTTTCTGTGTTCTGAGATGGCTCATAGTCTAAAAGAAACAGAAATCAGTTAAAGATTGATATGTTATTACACATGTCCAGTGTATGGACTTGTCATTACAGTAAGCGGAGGTCATGTGACAAAAACTCTAAGCAAAGATGTTTCATGAAACTACCATGGCAACCTGAAAAAGTGGATTTGTACAACTGCAGCAGTCAGAGTATCAGTGATCTAAAAATTCTACATCTATTGGTTTACCTTTATAATGAAATATCTAAAGGGTTAAAATGATAGCAGGAAAAATGTGAGTGGGGAGCAGCACAATGAAAAAGACGAATTAAAATTCGTAGTGGGTGCAAAGCTTCAAAAGGATCCGACTCCAAATCCCATGGATAATCAAGATACGCTTGAAAATGGCTGCATAGAGACAGCTGAAACGTTGCATCTGCCCACTGGCGAAATAAACACCAATTTTCCACGGAGTGCTGCTTTCCTGTTTTGTATCTTAAAGGGTTAAAATGGATGTAGAATTTCATAGATGTCTTTGAATTTATTGAGGCCTACTGGTTTAGAGCAAGCCTATTGTCAGTCTTCTAACTGCCAATGAGGGTACCATGCAATCAAATAACAGAAACATACTTGACCAATAGTCCTAATAGACAAAGAAAAGAGATTTATATGGAAAAATTAGGAAATATGGGGTTTAAGAAGGATTAACAAGGCAGGTTTATAGGACAACTACTACACAGGAGGCTGCTGTCAGATCAATGTAACTAATCAAATTTTTACATCAAAGCAGAAAGTCAAAATAAGCAAAATCATATATTCCAAAACTGTGGGTGTAAAACTGGCAAAGTTCACTTTGCAACACAGATTTTCTGGGAACTGGAAAATACAAATGATAGAGAAGTAGAGATAAGCGGCTTGGTCGTAATTCAGGTTCAACAAATTCAGTTCAGGACCCGGACTTCAAGCCAAACTTTGAATACGAACACGAACTCCATAGAAGTCAATGGGGACTCAGATATTAACACCAAAATGGCTGTAAAATGGAGGTAGTAAGGATTAGTTGGCTCTACAATGGTGGGAATAACACTGCGGTTGCCATTCCGACAGAGGGCTAGGGAAAGTACTTAAAAAAATAACAAAAAAATAAATAAATAGAAAATCATTAAAAAATGAATTAAAAAGAAATTTATGTCACAGCGTTTAAAGTTGCTCTGGGTGTTCAGACCAAGTTATTCTCTCTGTGATTAAAGAAGCAATGGGGAAGAAAAAACAAACCCATGCTCTTCCTGTGGTTACATAGGCTCTAGTTAGTTGCATAGAGGATTTAGGTGAAAATGAAAAAAGCAGACACCCTTTCTCTTACTATGTTTAAAGGGAACCTGTCGTCAAGAACAGACACAATAAACCTTACTCACTCCCCCACTGTGTCTTTGGTGAAAAGTACAGCGCAAGCAAACCAGCTTAGCTAGGCTTCACCCCCTTATGTGTGGCTCTCCCAAGACTAATTGACCCTGTCCATCATGTAATGCGTGAAATGATGAAGCAACCTGCAGGTTCCCACACAATGCTCACTGCTAATTTCCCCATATGGTGAGAGGGACAGAATTCTGGAAAAGGCAAGAAGTGGACAGGAAAAGGACATCCTGTCTGCTGAGGCACAGTGCTTCATTGGCAGATAATTTTAGGTGATAAAGGGACAACTTGGAAAAAATACAATACACCAGCGCTGACCCTAATGACAAGTTACACCACTGGATCACGAACAATAAAGGATTTCAGTTCCAAATTGTCTGATAGACACTATGCCACTAAACAAACACCATACTGATGCAGCTCCAAAAAGACAAAAGTTAGTAGTGTTTCACTTATGCCAATAACCAAGAGTCAAAAAATGCAGTTGAATACATAGAAACCAAGATACAAGCGGTTTTCAAATGTAACTATCACACCATTCAATTAACTTTCTGACGTGGTGGTATTCAATGTTCTTATCAGTTCACTGTATATCGCTGTACCTATGCCTCTCTACATTGAATGCTGTACTTATAACAGATGAACACTTGAATCGAGGCTAACAGCACTGCGCAGTGCACATCAGAACATCATTCTGCAATAGAGCTGTCCATCTCTTCACCCTGAATGGGAACATTTCAAAGGCAAGCAGTTTGGAAATGCTCCTATTCAGTTCCAGAACTCTTGTGTGCGATGAGCCAAACTTACACTTTCTCTACCTTATTTGGAGGATGGAGAGCTGAGCAGATGGTGTGGGCAGGTTAGGTGATTGTGATGGTGGTGTTGTTGGTGTTGGTAGTGGTGATGGCGTTACATCCTCCCTTTGTGGGTAGATAGGCTGGTGAAACAGGTTGGGCCAACTTAAGCAGCAAGGGGAGCCTTAATTGTTTCCAGTTTATTTTTTTGTGTCTCAGCCACTGTAGCTCATGTTTACTCTGCAGATGCCTGGTCAAACATGAGGTGCTCATGCTTAATAGCAGTGATTTTCAACCTGTGTGCCGCGGCACACTAGTGTGCCGTGACACATGGTTGAGTGTGCCGCGGGGAAAGTTCCCTGAACTATGGTGCCCCTGTGTAGCTGTGCCGCCGCGCCCCCGTGTTTCTGCCCCCATACTTACCTACAATCCCCGCGTTGGCGATCCGCCCATCTTCTGTAGCTCCTGCACCGTGAGGCCCATGTCACGTGACTGACGCGACCTGACATCAGGCGCGCGGTGCAGGAGCTACAGAAGATGGGCGGATCGCCATTAGGAGTGAAGGTACGCGGAAGAAGACATCAAGGGTAAGTATATAAGGTTATTATTTGTATAGGGAAGGAAGCTAGGGTCTTTTTTTATTAGTAAAGGGAGGCTGGGGCTTTTTATTAGTTAAGGGAGGCCTCTATGGCCTTTTAATTAGTAAAGGGGGGCCTCTAGGGCCTTTTAATTAGTAAAGGGGGGCCTCTAGGGCCTTTTAATTAGTAAAGGGAGGCCTCTAGGGCCTTTTAATTAGTAAAAGGAGGCCTCTAGGGCCTTTTAATTAGTAAATGGGGCCTCTAGGGCCTTTTAATTAGTAAAGGGGGGCCTCTAGGGCCTTTGTTTAGTAAAGGTGGGCCTCTAGGGCCTTTTAATTAGAAAAGGGGGCCTCTAGGGCCTTTTAATTAGTAAAGGGAGGCCTCTAGGGCCTTTTAATTAGTAAAGGGAGGCCGCTAGGGGCACTTAATTAGTAAAGGGAGGCCGCTACGGTCTTTTAATTAGTAAAAGGAGGCCCCTAGGGTCTTTTAATTAGTAAAGGGAGGCCGCTAGGGGCTCTTAATTAGTAAAGGGAGAGGTATTTGATGCAAACTTATCATGGTTTATGTTCACTTAGTTTACCTATGTTTTTTAACCAGTCGTTGTATGTCAGGTTGCATATCAAATAAAGTTTGTTGTTTACTATTTCACCTATACACCACAGGAGACATGTGAGAGCTAATCTCCACCCAAAAGCCAGGGTGAAATATAAATGAGAGGTAGCAATTTCACAGAGAAACACAGTTATATCATTGGTAAAAGAAATGTTCTGTTGTTTTATGCAAATTGTATTGAGAGGTTAGGTTTACTGTAAGAATTTGGAATTTAACGTATCATAAAGGAAAGCTATGCACAATGCATTTACAATATATTATGGTTAAAATGCTAGAATGAGTTTACAATTAATATGTTTTGCTTTTGATTTTCAAAAACTGTGCCACACTTGCCCATGTTTTGTATTGGGTTCTATGACTCTCAGGTGGAAGGGGCTGAGCTTCAGGATATTGCTTATGGACTAGATCAGTGATGGCGAACCTTTTACAGACAGAGTGCCTAAACTACATCCAAAATCCACTTATTTACCATGAAGTGCCAACATGGAATTTTATAACTTACTGCTACCTGTTCTTCCACATCTTTCAATTGTATCGGCGGTCTGAGGCCACCAATATAGTTGACAGAAGGAAGGCAAATTCAAACTATCATTGTAGCTTCATTCCAGGGTCTCTCTGTATAGGAAGAAATGGTGGGTCCAGCAAGATGACCTCAAAAGATAATGAAGTTCTGTTAACACCATCTTACTTTCCCCGCAGTTCCAAATAGCCAATAAAGTATCACTTTAAAATAGCGCTGACAGCAGCAACTCTTAAGTTGAAGATTCAGTGTTTGGTGAACTCTGTCCTTGGACAATGGCCTGAGTGCCCGCAGAAAGGGCTCCGAGTGCCACCACTGGCACCCGTGCCATAGGTTCGCCACTACTGGACTAGATTGTCACTGAATGTACTATCACAGAAAAAAAACAATAAAGAAAGAAGTTGTCATAAATATAATTATTTCTCTACCTCTGAGGAAAAAAAGCTCTTTGAGGCAGACCGTGATGTTCCCAGAGATGCCAGTGTACCAGGGCTGGTGCTTTCATTCACACTTATGGTTTGCTGGGCTGCTGCAAGAATCTCATCCAGTTTGTCTGTATGAGGAAAGAAGAGACAGGAGTGCAATAATCTGGCAGTGAACAAGTCCATATATTAAAGGCCTCATATGTCTATGAAATGTAGTTCTTGCTGGAAATATACAGGTAATAAATCAAACTCTTTATTGAATAATGTCACGTTATATCATTAATAATAGAAGAAAACAAAAGTAACAAAATTTTTGAATTATGGAATTCATTGAGTTATTTCATTATGGAATTCATTGTTTTAAAAACTGTTTCTCCAAACCATTTATTTTATATGTTTTATATGTTAAAGGCAAAAGTAGTTTTTAAGAAGGATTTAAAAAAAATAGTTCTTTCTCTCTAAGAACACTTTGTCCATAAGATTTGTATTGCAGTTTATTTCTAGTGAAAAATTAAATATCAGACACAGCCAACAGACAAGAGCGGCGATTCTATGTAAAGTCCATCAAAGATGAGCATCTTAAACAGGGGACACCCCTCCTCCCATCCTCCACTTTCCCTGGTAACTCAAAATTTCAAAATAGGGTAGTGTTTCTAAAATGGAATAAAAAATTAATAGAAAGCCAACCACAAGACTCTTTGACTATAATTGGATCTATCGTGCTAATTCATTCAGAGGGCCCAGCAACAACAAATAAGGTGTGTCCACACATTCTGTTTTTCAGATGCAGTTTTTGATGTCCAAACCACAAGTAGAGTGAAAATATAGGATGAGTCAATCTCTCAATGATATTTCCTCGCCTATTATGACCCACAACTGCTTTTGGCTTCAAAAATTGCTTCTGAAAACCTAAACTGGATTCCTGTGCTCCGTCTCTGGCAGAGAAGGCACATGAATCTCCCCTTCCCCGGCAGTTTTCAGGCTTCTCCAAACAGCACACCACTTTGGGCGTGTCGGGGGTGCCATATTTACAAGGAAGCTGAAAAAAATGTTTGGTCATACAGAATAAATACCATTATAGTTTGTGGTAGCCTTGGTTGTTACATATGTGAAGGTACAAAATGGGTTAGGGCCAGATGTCCTAGAATCTCGTCAGAAGACGTACCCTTAAAAAAAATCAATCCGGACCCCGCACCTCCCTCTCCCATGTTGGAGAGGGAGTTGACATCATGCAGTAGACATGAATAATTAGCAGTCTGGAGCACAAGGACAAGATTGAGTTGCTGCTTTTTATAACTCTCATTTTTTAGGTGATCCTGTTGTGTCAAGAGTAGCAAAGACCAGTGTCGGGATCAAGGCGAAGGGGAGAGTAGGTGTTTTTTTTACTTTTTCTGACTGGTTAATTTCCTTTAATGGCTGCCTTAACACCATGATTCGGTGGTCATTAAGGGGTTAAAACCTGTGCTCTTTATTAAAAAAATTAAGTTGCATCATTCTGTCAATAAAAGAGCACAAATTATTTGCACCAGATTGGGCAACCTAGGGCAGTGGTGGCAAACCTTTTAGAAACCAAGTGTCCAAACTACAAACAAAACCTACTTATTTATCGCAAAGTGCCAACATGGTAATTTAAGCAGTACTGTTCTGTCATGTGACAGTTTTCTATCAGTGTCCTGAGGACCCCAATACTGTAGAATGAAGGCAGAAAAAATGAGACTATCATTGTAGCTTCCATCTAGGCTGCCATCTAGCCCTGTCCACACCTTCTACTCATGTAGTCCCCGGCAGCCTCTGGCATTACATATGCAGCTGCACCTTTGCGTTACAGACCTGGCTGTGCGGAACCTGGTGCTCACGGAGGGTCTTGCCTTGCTAGATGTGTACACACAGAAGGTAGGGTAATCCAATTTTGTGTCCGGGCGGCGCATGGGGGGGATACTGACTCCTTGAATCCCTGTACTGCCCTACCTACATCTATGACATCAATGCCAACGGGACAGGTGTTCGCGCTCAAGCACAAGAAAAGTAAGTGCCCCGATTGACTGTACTGTGATGTGCAGCAGCATGCGCTCCAACTGCAGCACTGCTCATGCAGCACAGTTGGCGGTCAATTTCCATGGCACCGTTCCACACTAGTTTCTTTAGTCTCTATGCCAATCTAAATGAATTTCCCCCATAGTGAGTTTCCCACATTTTGATTATAATAATTTTTTTTTACTATTTACTTTTATAACCATAGTAGCTTTAAATTATGAGGGTATTTTATCATACATTTTACTGGGATTTATTGGTGTAAAAAGACTCAAAGTAGCCACATTGAGGGTTTTTGAGACTTTTCACTGCTAAAAAGTCTTACAGAACTATTTCCACCTCTTCATTAATCTGGTGTGAACATAGAACTGCTGCGTGTGCAAAGGCATGCAACACTGTGCAAAGTCACACTCATGACTTGAGACTTTTGCAAAAAGTCTCATAGTTACTTCAGTCCCCTGCTGGTGTATGTATTGAGACTTTTATATGGGAAAAAAATGATCCCAGACAGAAAATAGACCAATAAGAGTATGTATTAAAGGGCCAAAGCCAAATTAACTAATCTGATGGGCTGGGGAGCTCCAAAAATGTACATGGAACTGTGCCAAGGAGTCGCCGAATGATAAATTACCCCCTGCATATTGCAGCAAAGACTTACCGGTAACACCGCTATCGGTACTAGCTGCCATCAGCTTCAAAAATATGGCGGCGCATGGCCCGAAGACCATGGGCTGTCTCGTTTTAACCCATTCATTACAATGTGCAATTTACACATTTTAATGAATGAGGTGGAAAATTCCCATATACTGTAGTTTGGCAGTATATGGTAGGATTGATCAGACAACTTAGGGTTAAAGTATCCTAGGGGGTCTTAAAAATACTGTAAGTAAAAATAAAAAAAAGTTTAAAAAAAATTATTAAAAAAACCTAAAAATGTAAACACATTAGGAATTGCTGCGTCTGAAAATGCCTGATCTATCAAAATATTATAACTGTTTTTCACTGTATTTAACCCCTAATGGGAAATAGCATCAAAATTGGCCCTTTTTTGCCATTTTGAAAAACATAAAAAATTCAACAAAAAGTGATTAAAAGTCTGTACAGTCCTATAAATGGTAGCAGTGAAAACATTCTGAAAAGTCGCACAAACAGGAATGGGAAATAGCATCCAAAGTCGAAAATGGCACTTTTTGCCATTTTGAGAAAGATAAAAAAATTCAATAAAAAGTGATAAAAAGGCTTAACAGTCCTAAAAATTGAAATCTAAGCCCGCAAGTAAACGTTGCAAACACGTTTTTTTCACCATTTTCACTGCATTTGTATTTTTCTCCCACTTCCCAGCACACGGCATGGAATATTCAATACCATAACTATTAAGTGCAATTTGTTACGCAGAAAACAAGCCATCGCAGAGCTCTTTACTAGTAAAGAAGTAAAAAAGTTATAGATTTTTGATGGTGGGGAGTGAAAAATGGAAATGAAAAAAACAAAAAAAGGGCCAGGTCGTTAAGGGGTTAAAATACCATGTCATGACACATTCCTGATTAATCTGGCACTCTCTGCACTGTTCTGACAGATTGTACAAAGTTTTTTTTGTGTTGCGAACACTTCTTAAGTACAAGTGCCAGCACTAAAAAGAACATGCACAGTCAGACAAAAAAATGGTGCAGGGGCTAAGGAACCTTTGGGGATACTACTATTTGGAATAAAGTGTGATAATCGTATACAGGCAGTCCCCAGGTTACGTACAATAAAGGTTCAATAAGTTTGTTCTTAAGTAGAATTTGTATGTAAGTTGAAACTGTATATTTAATCATTGTAGATCCAGACCAAAAATTTTTTTGCCCCACTGACAATTGGAATTTCAATTTTTTTTGCTGTAATGGGAACATGGATTATCAATAAAGCTTCATTACAGACACTTTACAGCTGATCATTGCAGTCTGGGACTACAGTAAAGCATTCATAGAGCTTCACCAAAGTTCACAGGGGGCAAAGGGGTCTGTCTTTAACTAGGGGTCGTCTGAAAGTCGGTGTGTCCATAATTATAAGAGAGAGGAATGATACAGAATAATTAATGTGTTCTTGATTCTATGTACAATTTTAGCATATAACCTGTATGTCTCATGGATGTAATTTAGTTTTGGAATCTTGTACAGAGCTCATGCATATACACTCACCGGCCACTTTATTAGGTACACCATGCTAGTAACGGGTTGGACCCCCTTTTGCCTTCAGAACTGCCTCAATTCTTCGTGGCATAGATTCAACAAGGTGCTGGAAACATTCCTCAGAGATTTTGGTCCATATTGACATGATGACATCACACAGTTGCCGCAGATTTGTCAGCTGCACATCCATGATGCGAATCTTCCGTTCCACCACAACCCAAAGATGCTCTATTGGATTGAGATCTGGTGACTGTGGAGGCCATTTGAGTACAGTGAACTCATTGTCATGTTCAAGAAACCCGTCTGAGATGATTCCAGCTTTATGACATGGCGCATTATCCTGCTGAAAGTAGCCATCAGATGTTGGGTACATTGTGGTCATAAAGGGATGGACATGGTCAGCAACAATACTCAGGTAGGCTGTGGCGTTGCAACGATGCTCAATTGGTACCAAGGGGCCCAAAGAGTGCAAAGAAAATATTCCCCACACCATGACAGCACCACCACCAGCCTGAACCGTTGATACAAGGCAGGATGGATCCATGCTTTCATGTTGTTGACACCAAATTCTGACCCTACCATCCGAATGTTGCAGCAGAAATCGAGACTCATCAGACCAGGCAACGTTTTTCCAATCTTCTACTGTCCAATTTCGATCAGCTTGTGCAAATTGTAGTCTCAATTTCTTGTTCTTAGCTGAAAGTTGTGGCACCCGGTGTGGTCTTCTGCTGCTGTAGCCCATCTGCCTCAAAGTTCGACGTACTGTGCGTTCAGAGATGCTCTTCTGCCTACCTTGGTTGTAACGGGTGGCGATTTGAGTCACTGTTGCCTTTCTATCAGCTCGAACCAGTCTGCCCATTCTCCTCTGACCTCTGGCATCAACAAGGCATTTCCGCCCACAGACTGCCACTCACTGGATGTTTTTTCTTTTTCGGACCATTCTCTGTAAACCCTAGAGATGGCTGTGCGTGAAAATCCCAGTAGATCAGCAGTTTCTGAAATACTCAGACCAGCCCTTCTGGCACCAACAACCATGCCACGTTCAAAGGCACTCAATCACCTTTCTTCCCCATACTGATGCTCGGTTTGAACTGCAGGAGATTATCTTGACCATGTCTACATGCCCAAATGCACTGACTTGCCGCCATGTGATTGGCTGATTAGAAATTAAGTGTTAACGAGCAGTTGGACAGGTGTACCTAATAAAGTGGCCGGTGAGTGTATAATACTAACAAACTGTCCTTTGCTTAAAGAAATGATTTCTCGGTGACCTAAGGGAGCCTAAGACGTTTAATTTTCTACAACACCTTGTATGCCAGAAACCTGCCTTGAACTACCCCCCACTATTCTTTTTATTTATCCATCACTTTAACGCTTAACTTTTAGAATATTAGACGCCCCAATCCCTTGTTAAAAATTGTGACCTAAGGTGTGCTGCTTTTACTTACTACTCTATTTTAGGGTATATTGTATAAAATGCCTTATTAAAACAGAAAATAAAATATAGCAATCATGGATCAAGCTTTAGTGAAGTTAGATCTTACTAAGTGCCATCTGATATACGGTCCTTTTCTTTTCTGTGTTCTGAGATGGCTCATAGTCTAAAAGAAACAGAAATCAGTTAAAGATTGATATGTTATTACACATGTCCAGTGTATGGACTTGTCATTACAGTAAGCGGAGGTCATGTGACAAAAACTCTAAGCAAAGATGTTTCATGAAACTACCATGGCAACCTGAAAAAGTGGATTTGTACAACTGCAGCAGTCAGAGTATCAGTGATCTAAAAATTCTACATCTATTGGTTTACCTTTATAATGAAATATCTAAAGGGTTAAAATGATAGCAGGAAAAATGTGAGTGGGGAGCAGCACAATGAAAAAGACGAATTAAAATTCGTAGTGGGTGCAAAGCTTCAAAAGGATCCGACTCCAAATCCCATGGATAATCAAGATACGCTTGAAAATGGCTGCATAGAGACAGCTGAAACGTTGCATCTGCCCACTGGCGAAATAAACACCAATTTTCCACGGAGTGCTGCTTTCCTGTTTTGTATCTTAAAGGGTTAAAATGGATGTAGAATTTCATAGATGTCTTTGAATTTATTGAGGCCTACTGGTTTAGAGCAAGCCTATTGTCAGTCTTCTAACTGCCAATGAGGGTACCATGCAATCAAATAACAGAAACATACTTGACCAATAGTCCTAATAGACAAAGAAAAGAGATTTATATGGAAAAATTAGGAAATATGGGGTTTAAGAAGGATTAACAAGGCAGGTTTATAGGACAACTACTACACAGGAGGCTGCTGTCAGATCAATGTAACTAATCAAATTTTTACATCAAAGCAGAAAGTCAAAATAAGCAAAATCATATATTCCAAAACTGTGGGTGTAAAACTGGCAAAGTTCACTTTGCAACACAGATTTTCTGGGAACTGGAAAATACAAATGATAGAGAAGTAGAGATAAGCGGCTTGGTCGTAATTCAGGTTCAACAAATTCAGTTCAGGACCCGGACTTCAAGCCAAACTTTGAATACGAACACGAACTCCATAGAAGTCAATGGGGACTCAGATATTAACACCAAAATGGCTGTAAAATGGAGGTAGTAAGGATTAGTTGGCTCTACAATGGTGGGAATAACACTGCGGTTGCCATTCCGACAGAGGGCTAGGGAAAGTACTTAAAAAAATAACAAAAAAATAAATAAATAGAAAATCATTAAAAAATGAATTAAAAAGAAATTTATGTCACAGCGTTTAAAGTTGCTCTGGGTGTTCAGACCAAGTTATTCTCTCTGTGATTAAAGAAGCAATGGGGAAGAAAAAACAAACCCATGCTCTTCCTGTGGTTACATAGGCTCTAGTTAGTTGCATAGAGGATTTAGGTGAAAATGAAAAAAGCAGACACCCTTTCTCTTACTATGTTTAAAGGGAACCTGTCGTCAAGAACAGACACAATAAACCTTACTCACTCCCCCACTGTGTCTTTGGTGAAAAGTACAGCGCAAGCAAACCAGCTTAGCTAGGCTTCACCCCCTTATGTGTGGCTCTCCCAAGACTAATTGACCCTGTCCATCATGTAATGCGTGAAATGATGAAGCAACCTGCAGGTTCCCACACAATGCTCACTGCTAATTTCCCCATATGGTGAGAGGGACAGAATTCTGGAAAAGGCAAGAAGTGGACAGGAAAAGGACATCCTGTCTGCTGAGGCACAGTGCTTCATTGGCAGATAATTTTAGGTGATAAAGGGACAACTTGGAAAAAATACAATACACCAGCGCTGACCCTAATGACAAGTTACACCACTGGATCACGAACAATAAAGGATTTCAGTTCCAAATTGTCTGATAGACACTATGCCACTAAACAAACACCATACTGATGCAGCTCCAAAAAGACAAAAGTTAGTAGTGTTTCACTTATGCCAATAACCAAGAGTCAAAAAATGCAGTTGAATACATAGAAACCAAGATACAAGCGGTTTTCAAATGTAACTATCACACCATTCAATTAACTTTCTGACGTGGTGGTATTCAATGTTCTTATCAGTTCACTGTATATCGCTGTACCTATGCCTCTCTACATTGAATGCTGTACTTATAACAGATGAACACTTGAATCGAGGCTAACAGCACTGCGCAGTGCACATCAGAACATCATTCTGCAATAGAGCTGTCCATCTCTTCACCCTGAATGGGAACATTTCAAAGGCAAGCAGTTTGGAAATGCTCCTATTCAGTTCCAGAACTCTTGTGTGCGATGAGCCAAACTTACACTTTCTCTACCTTATTTGGAGGATGGAGAGCTGAGCAGATGGTGTGGGCAGGTTAGGTGATTGTGATGGTGGTGTTGTTGGTGTTGGTAGTGGTGATGGCGTTACATCCTCCCTTTGTGGGTAGATAGGCTGGTGAAACAGGTTGGGCCAACTTAAGCAGCAAGGGGAGCCTTAATTGTTTCCAGTTTATTTTTTTGTGTCTCAGCCACTGTAGCTCATGTTTACTCTGCAGATGCCTGGTCAAACATGAGGTGCTCATGCTTAATAGCAGTGATTTTCAACCTGTGTGCCGCGGCACACTAGTGTGCCGTGACACATGGTTGAGTGTGCCGCGGGGAAAGTTCCCTGAACTATGGTGCCCCTGTGTAGCTGTGCCGCCGCGCCCCCGTGTTTCTGCCCCCATACTTACCTACAATCCCCGCGTTGGCGATCCGCCCATCTTCTGTAGCTCCTGCACCGTGAGGCCCATGTCACGTGACTGACGCGACCTGACATCAGGCGCGCGGTGCAGGAGCTACAGAAGATGGGCGGATCGCCATTAGGAGTGAAGGTACGCGGAAGAAGACATCAAGGGTAAGTATATAAGGTTATTATTTGTATAGGGAAGGAAGCTAGGGTCTTTTTTTATTAGTAAAGGGAGGCTGGGGCTTTTTATTAGTTAAGGGAGGCCTCTATGGCCTTTTAATTAGTAAAGGGGGGCCTCTAGGGCCTTTTAATTAGTAAAGGGGGGCCTCTAGGGCCTTTTAATTAGTAAAGGGAGGCCTCTAGGGCCTTTTAATTAGTAAAAGGAGGCCTCTAGGGCCTTTTAATTAGTAAATGGGGCCTCTAGGGCCTTTTAATTAGTAAAGGGGGGCCTCTAGGGCCTTTGTTTAGTAAAGGTGGGCCTCTAGGGCCTTTTAATTAGAAAAGGGGGCCTCTAGGGCCTTTTAATTAGTAAAGGGAGGCCTCTAGGGCCTTTTAATTAGTAAAGGGAGGCCGCTAGGGGCACTTAATTAGTAAAGGGAGGCCGCTACGGTCTTTTAATTAGTAAAAGGAGGCCCCTAGGGTCTTTTAATTAGTAAAGGGAGGCCGCTAGGGGCTCTTAATTAGTAAAGGGAGAATGGACCGGGTAAGTAAATCTGCCCCATTGTGTCAGATGAAATAAACCTTCATATTTAATTCTATGGAAATACAGAAGGGGCACCATGCACCTCCATGGGACCCTTTGTCAGACGCTGCACAGTGTGCATTGAATGTTAATTTTCTTACAGAAGGTAACTAAGTATCCACTATATTTGTTTATTTTCAGATGTCAATAAAGAATTTACTTATCATTAGACATAAATGTTTGTCTGTATAGACACTGATGGAACAGCTCCTGATACATATGTCACACAGGTCTATTGAACCTTTTAGTACCAGATGCGGAAGTGGACATAAGCTAATTAAAGTTCATTATTTAAAAGCAAATAAGCAAAATCATCTCTGGCAGAAGTAACATCCTACAGCAATGGTTTTGTATAATAAAATGTGTGTACAGTCATTTAGTGTTATATTTAGCAAAAATATTGCTTATTATGAATTGAGTCCATCTGTAGTCTCATGGTAATAGTAATCATCCTAAGCCATGTAGTACATTACAGATACTAATTAGGCTTTTGGAATGAAGTTATTTTTTTTACATTTCTTTAAAAAAAAGAAACATTGTGGCCTTGAAACATTTTTGCAGCCACCTGTAGCTTCTTGCCATTGTGACATGTAGCTTATACAGTTTCCAGCCAAGTTACCGTGTCCCCATAGTGGCTAAAGTACTAATAGTGCCTTCACAGTAACCAATATAGTAACAGTGCCCTCATAATGGGGTCTTTTATGACTTAATGAGGGACATATCTATGTAAAAAGAAAGCATACACAGATTCATTACTAAAAGATGTATGTTGTATGTTCTCTCCGTGTTTGCTTGGGTTTCCTCCTAAACCCCAAAACATACTGGTAGGTACATTAGATTTTGAACCCCATTGGGGACAGTGACCGATTAGGCAAGCACTGTGCAGTGCTCCATAATCTGTGTGCACTAGATAAATAAAGGAATTATTCTTATTATTAAAAGAAGTACACAGTGGGCAGTGGCATGGCTATGGAGGTGAACAAACGTACAGATTGATGGCTCCTACTCTGTACCGGGCTGTGTACGTTTGCCAATACAACCCAGCCCCCTTCATCTGGCTAATCTATCAGTCCCAAGAAGCGGACGATGGTGAAGACCACTGTGGACCCTCCACCCCCCCCAGTTTGCATCACGCCTGAAGGAATAGGCTGATACCTCACTAACCTTGTGGCTTCCGTGGTCTCCTAGTATGAAAGGTGCCTACACATCACAGGCTGGCCCACGGACACTTGGTGAAACTGATCCTGTTGCTGCGGCTCTTCACAAAGCTCTGGCGGGGTGAGCTATCCTTCACATGCTGCCTGCCCGTTTCCAGCCCTGGATCCTGCGGCTTCCACTGGCCCCATAGAATCCAAGATGGCCTCTAAACTAGGAGTGCCACTGGCTAATGGCGCACAACAAGCCGACTCTGCATGCGCCGGCTCTGTAGGTAGAGGCTGGAAATACCTTACATTACCTCAGAGCGCTATACCCGGGCAGTACTGCAGTGAACTGGGGATCATTACTTACGGGTCCCTTGCGGTCGCATGGCTTGTAGGAGCGCCATGACAGACTCCGCCTTCTACGTCCGATTGCATTTTCCGGTTCCCTCTACCACTGCTTTTGTAGCTACCCAAACCCCAGAGATGGTTGCCTCCCCGCAATCATCACTATTCAGCACCTTATCATAATACTCTCACATCCCTGGTAGTAAATCTGTAGAATGCTCCCTACTTTCTAGTACTAGAGGGATTAGCAGAACTATGTAGCTTCGATTCCCTTCTTAAGGCGATTCCCACTAAAGAGGATAAGGAGTGCTACATTTCACATCCTTAACAATACTACAGCGCAGAGGTAGCAGTGCTGAGAGATGAGGTACCGCAATTGCAAGACCAAATCATAGCTACTGAAACTTCCCAGGAGGCGCTGAAGAACCAGATAGACACTTCACTGCTCTTTGTACCCACTCATCAGCTCCAATATCTGACAGACCAGCTTGACATCGCCATAAATAGGGGATAGCAGAATAATATTTGTATGCATGGCCTCCCTGAATCCGTAGAAACCTCTCATCACCATAAAGTGCTGCGCTCAGTCTTTAACTCAGGTTTGGAAGTACTGGAGGACTCCCTGGTCAAGCTGGACAGTACTTATCAGGCCCTCCAAGCCCACCCTGCAACACAAGTCCCCTCCATGGGATGTCATCCGTCAAGTCCATTGTTACTAGTTAACGGCTGCTATTATGAACATTGCCCAGGACCTAAAACTGACTGTCTACCAGGGGGCACAACTACAACTGTTGCCAGATCTAAATCTGTTGACTCTCCTGAAGAGCAAGGCCATGCAACCGCTGTTGGACTCTCTACATTAATGGAACCTTCCCTACATTTGGGGGTTCCCTTTTCACCTCCAAATACACCATTCTGGTCTCATGCACAACATTCGGCATTCTGCCGATATTCCTGCAGTGGCAGTAGCGCTCAGCATCCCAATCCCGGATCTTCCTGCATGGCCTTCACTGCTGGCCTCTGCCATCCAGAAAAAGAGCACACAACAATCCTGGTGGCCCCAGGAGAAGAAGACGTCATCCACTTTATTCTCCCCTCAGACCCTGACAGCAAAACATTACTGTTATCCCCAAACCTGGTAAAGACCCGCTATCCCCTGCCAGGTATGGTTCTTTTTCTCTCTTTAATGATGACATTAAATTGTTCTCAAAGATAAATTGCTCTCATCCCCCCCTTATCATTGATAATGACCTGGTGGACTTTATCAGAGGCTCGGGAAGCAAGATAAACTGAACAAGATGTCCCCATTGTTGTATGCTGTGGTCATGGAGCACCTGGCCAACGTGATCCTTAACAATCCGGACATTAAGGGGCTTTGAATCTGTGCATCTAATTATAAAGCCACATTATACGCAGATGACCACCTCCTATACATTCCTCAGCCATGTATTTCCTCTCCGTCCCTTATCAAAGCGTTAGAGAGATATGATTGGCTTAGTGACTTCAAGATCAATTACAGTAAGTCAGAAGTCCTCAACATCTCCTTTTGCTCTCCTGAAGTAGGTCATATCAAAGACAATTTCCTATTTCAATGGAAGGCTTTAGCGTTTAAATATTAAGGTGTCATGGTTCCCACTGACCTTTCCAAACTGTGCTCTCTGAGCTATCAACCCTTAATAGAGCACATGTTCATGGACCTTACTTCTTACCACAAAAAACAAAGTTGTCATAGTTTGAAGATCGATTTGTTGCTTTATTTTTTTTGTTTCAAGGGGCCCCCATCAAGTCTCTCCTTTTTTTCTTTTGATCCTTGTGCACTTCTTTACTCCATTTTGTTTTGGGCATATCCAAACCATATAGGATGGCGGTATTTAATCTGCGCCAAGATCAATCGGGAGGCTGGGTTTTGCTGGATTTGTAATGATACCACCAAGCCACTATTCTTCTCCGCTTTCTAGATTGGCAATACCATGGGAATACTAAACAGTGGGTTTCATTATAGCAGCAGAGTTCCTTGGTCTCCCTTAGAATGCTCCCTTGGTTGCCTCACACGACTGCACCACCCGCATGTAAATCTCCTGTGCACTGCGCTGACCCTGTGGCATGGATTGGTGAAACGTTGGATACTCTCCCGACCCCATAGCCCCCTTATTCTGCTTTTATGCAGCTCTGAATTTCTACCTGCATGATCCAGAGACACATTATTGGGCTTTAAGACTGACAATGACACTAGGTCGTTTGATGGCCATCCCCATTGCCATCTTTTGAGGACCTGAGCTTCCAGACATTGGAGTCTTGTCGTGGCTGGAATACTCACAATTGTCTTTGTTCATTAGAGCGGCTAAATCTAATAGTGGGCTTATATCCTTGCTTCAGCTTTTGAAGGCATTATTCACTCTTCTCCCCCCCCCCCAAAGCATGGTATCTCTCATATGGACACACTGCTGGTTCAGGAGTCAGACACCTCCGCCCCATAATTCATTGCAGGTTGGGAACAAGAATTGGGAAGCTCGTTCCCCACAGAGGATCGTCAGAAGGCCTTCCTATATTGTCATAAACTCTCCCCTGCCTATTCTGCAAAGGAAAAGAATTACAAGATACCGGGTCCCTGCACTACTGCATGCCATTTTTCCATCAGTGCTGGATACTTGCTGGCAATGCAAGGCATCCAGAGGGAATATGCTGCATATATGGTGGGATTGCAATAAGATAAAATCCTTTTGGGATGAGGTACTATACTACATACTATCTTTGGTTCCTCTGTCGTTAACACCCCAGAAGGAACCTTACATTCAATGCTCCCCGGTTCCATTGGAACACAGAAGAAGGGCATGTTACGCTATGATACTCGAGTGGGCTCAGGAGATGCTTACAATGGCTCGCTTGGAGGAGTTAGTGGCAGAGGTTGCTTGTACGCAAGACAAGTATCTTAAAGTCTGGCATCCTTGGATGTTATTTAAGGACTCCCCATTATTTAAAGATATACTCACCAGCCCTCCTGAACCTGGGTAAGTGTGGCCACGTCCAGACCCTTCCTTCTTTTGTCTCCTTGACTCCTTATCTGTCCATCCTTTTTGTCTTAGTCTTCCTATACTAAGTCCCTTCTTCCTCCTTTTTTTTCTTTTTCTTTTTACCTTCTTTTTTCACCTTTGTCCAACCTACTGCTGATATTGTCTCAGATACCTTTACATCCGGGCATGTTGTAACACCACAGGATCACCGTGGACTTATTTGCCTAGGTCTCAAGTTGCACATATGTAGTTGGCAAAAGGAAGTTAGTCCTTCCCCCTACCTCATCTTGCCATATGTAGACCAATATCCGATGACCCTACCCCAATATTACTATGCCTCTTGTACTCGTATATTTTTATGCCTTAAGTGATACTCTATTTATGCTTTCTGGCCTAGTCCTTTTGTAGGCCTATGTTAGTGGGTAGTTGGGTTGTGACTAAAGCTGTCATGACTTAAGGCGACTCTGGTTTATACACTCTGTGCAGCTCAGGACAGAGCCTTTAGCTGCGGGACATGAAAAAACTATGTTGGATTTTGTAATGGTATTTACCTATTCTGTATGTTTCCTCTTTCCTTTACTTAACTTGATTGAACTATAAAAGAAGTATTAAACGAAAGATATATCCCAAAAAATAGTCCCAACCTAAGCTGTTGTCTGTGAAACTATAAATATTATTATTACTATTATTATTATTATTTATTTGTTAAAAAATAAATCAATTATTAATGTTAGTTTGGTCATAATGCCATTTAAAAAAATTCTATACCTGTTGATAACAAAAAACAAAAATGAAAAGCCCAGTAAAAAGTAAGTTATTAAATAGCCCACTGTATCCCGCAAAATGGTTTGACATTGAGGGCTTAATAAGATAACATAAAATAAATATAGTCTTGACATGGTAAGTGCATTCCCTTACCCTTTAGGAATTGAATGCTGTTAGCATTATTCACTGTAAGCCTCCTGTAAAGTTATCTTTCAAAGAATCTGTAAATAATTTAAACTGCAACTTGAACTCTAACCTGGAATATGTCTATGGAAAACAATGCTATCTAAGAAAATGAAGGAGAAAGCTCCCTACAATAGAAGCTAATTTACTACAGCTACAAATAGTAGGGGACCACGGGTGACCAAGCAATCTGGACGTACCCTACAGGCATGGGCTTTCACTGAGATACCTGTATGTGGGCAACTTTCTCTTGCTAAGAATAGAGTGCTCTGTGTCCCCACACCTTGTTTTTCTTACTAAGGTAGAGATCTTTACTAGAAAAAAAAACACTAAAAGATGGGTGATCAATGGGTAAGGGATTTCACAAATGGAACAACATAATCTAAACAGCATAAACAATAAGTAATATAAAATGTATATGTAAGACACAGTTACATGTTATACAGAGTAGATTATTTAATGATCCAAGGGCAGACAAAAAAAACCCTTTTATAAAAAAGAACCTAAAAAACAACAAGCAATAGTAGGGCCTTAGTATCAAACAGTAAAAAATCAGACATCAAGAAAAAAAGGAGGTTCTCCACTGAGTCCATTAAAAAAAATTCAATCTAATACCATATCGTGGTAAAAACAAAGTAATGTGCACATTAAGGAAAAGTTGACACGTTTCGAACGGGATACTGTCGTAATCTCAGACTTCTTCAGTAGTAGAATGTTCTTTGCTCCTAGTACTTGGGAGATATTTAAAGGATCACTTGATATAAAGGAAAACCATTCCTGCACCACTTGATTTGGTGATAAAAGCTGGACCAGACCTATGTATATAGATTGACATTTGCGTTACAAATTTAATTGTGCTAATACATACAAACAAATGGTAGATTTCCTTTATGAACCAACCATACCTTAAGAATGCTGTAGCTACACTGATGCAGAAACATATCTTGTTTAAACTCTGAACTGAATGGTTTTGCCAAAAAAAGCAATTATAAAATTATTATAATGAGGTTCCTGTGGCTGCCTCAGCGCTCTCCTCACCCTAATTATGCACTGCTCCAGCCTTGTCCTGCCCAGCATAAGCGAGAATATGTCATCACTGACAGGCAGAAGTAATCAATTGCTGCACCATCCCCCATCTGCTGTGTTGCAGGAATCCAGCTCAGTTGATAAGTCCTATCTGGACAGTTCAGGCAATTCCTTGTCCCAATAATGTGTTTATGTATGGCAGCCTGGCACTCAGCTCTACCCAAGTCCTGAATTGTATCATAGTCGAATAAAATAATAAAACTACTCAGCTCAGCGATAAACAAGATGATATCTGCATCAGAGTAGCTACAGCATTGCTCAGTATTTTGGTTCATGAATAAAAACAAATGGTAGATTTCCTTAAAACTATGAAATGTGTTAGTTGTGTATATTATGTATAAAGAAGTGTAGATAGCTTAAAATAAGATCACATTTAAATGGAATATCTTCTAGAATAGCCGTTGAAGTGAAGCCTCAATCGGACAGTTGTGCACTGTCAGTATCCGTTGGATTACAACATGCGTAGTGCAATTTAAAATTTGAATAAATGACTTATAAAATTGTAGTAAACTGAAAAGCATAAGAATGTAGATGGTGATCATGAGTAACCTAAATATATTAAAAATAAGCTCTGTAAATATATTATGGTAATTCAAGACATGTGATGAACGAAAGATGGGAAGTGCTAGTCTTACATTGATGACAAAATCAAATCGTAAGCTCGTGAGACTGCCTAATCCCGCCACGGTACTAAACGTTTAGGCTTTGTGGACTTCAGTCATTGTGGGACTGCCCTTAACCTGCGATACAAGTAGATATGGCTGTTTCATGTATCATATACAGGTTCTATAAACCTTTCGGGGGGGGGGGCGCCGATCGGTGCTATGGCAGCTCTGGGGTCCGATCAGGATCCCAGAGCTGCCTGAAGGCCAGTGACAGAAAAATGGTTTGTCAGTGAATCCTCTTCTTGCCTTCAGAAAATGCCTCAACTATTCGTGCTAGATTACAACAAGGTGTGGAAGCACATTCCTCAGAGAATTTTGGTTCCATATTGAATCATGGCATAACACAGTTGCCGCAGATTTGTCGGCTGCACATCAATGATGCAAATCTCCTCGATTTGTTCGGATTCCCCACATCCCAGATGCTTCTCTGGATTGAATCTGGTGACTGTGGAGGGCCATTTGAGGTACAGTGAACCATTGTCATGTTTCAAGAAACCAGTCGAGATGATTCCAGCTTTTGACATGGCGCTTTACCGCTGAAAGTAGCCATCAGATGTTGGGTTACATTCTGTGTCATACGGGATGGACATGGTCCAGCAACAATACTCAGTAGGCTGTGGTGTTGCAACGAGCCAATTGGTACCAAGGGGCCCAAGAGTCCAGAAATATTCCCACACCATGACACCACCATCCACCAGCCTGAACCGTGTACCGGCAGGAGGGATCCCATCCTTTGATGTTGTTGACGCCAAATTCTGACCCTTACCATCGAATGTCGCAGCAGAAATCGAGACTCATCAGACCGGGCCACGGTTTTTCCAATCGTCTACTGTCACAATTTTGCTGCATGAACTTGTGCAAATCTGCTGTTAACCCATCTGCCTCAAAGTTCGATGTACGTGCGTTCAGAGATGCTCTTCTGCCTACCTTGTTGTAACGTGGTGGCGATTTGAGTCACGTTGCCTTTCTTCAGCTGGAACAGTCCTGCCACCATTCCTACCTTTGACCTATGGCATCACAAGGCATTTCCCCCCACAGAAACTGCCCGTACACGGTATGTTTCTTTCTTTTTTCGGACCATTATCTGGTAAACACTAGAGATGGTTGGTGCTTGAAAATCCCAGCTAGATCAGCAGTTTTATGAAATACTCAACCAGCCCTTCTGGGCACAACAACCATGCCACGTTCAAAGGGCACTCACAATCACCTTTCTTCCCATACTGATACTCGTTTTGACTGCAGGGAGATTGTTCTTGAACTATGTCTAATGCCTAATGCACTGAGTGCCGCTATGTGATTGGCTGTATTAGAAATTAAGTGTTACAACGAGCGTTGGACAGGTGTACATAATAAAGTGGCTTGTGGTGATACGTGTCAACTCGCATCCATAACAACCCACTGACTTAAAAGTAAAATTATTGGACCCACATGCTGAAACGTCGCAAAAAAAAAATAGTAGAACCATGCACAAAAGATCTCTCTTTACCCTGGAATCCCACAAAAAATGCAATAAAAAAGTGAACCAAAAAAGATTATGTACTCCAGAATAATACTGTTGCAGAGTAAACATGTCCCGCAAGAACAAGCCACCAACCGAGTCTATAGGCCAAAAAAGTAAAAATTTATGAAACTTGAAGAAGGCTATGCAAAATGATTAGATTCTTTCGCCCACATAATTGTTTTATTTGGCAAATTTAGTAAACGCTAGCAAAAAATATTACAAGTATGGTATCGCCGTAATCATATCAACTCATGAGAATAAAGATCAATCATGATTATTAGGTTTATACCGGTGACAAACAAAAAAACAGTACAGAATTGATGCTTTTCCTCCCCATTCCCTGCCCTCAAAAAAAAGTTCCTAAATTTTCAAACAAAGATGGATACCCCATATAATAGTAACACTGGAAAAAGCATCTCATCCGCAAGAATGCTATATATGGCCCCAATAACAAGAAAGAAAAATTGGTATGGCCTACAAAAGGGCAGCCAATGTAGATAACAAAATCTGGGTAGCTTGCATGGCCACTCTCCCGCCTCCGCCTCTCTGTTCGACCATAAACAACTCAGAGTAACGGCCAATTTCGGGGGTGGTCTAGTAACCGGGAGTTCAGTTTCATAACAATGGATGGTGGGTTTTTCTTTTTTTATCTTCTAGAAATGTGTAAATTGTTAGGCTTCAAATTGACACGTGTAACGACAAAAATTTTGATCATTCTAAATTTCACCTCCATTTTTCATGTACATACTATGAAGATTAAAGGGGTATAACAATCTTCCTAACGTCTGTTTGATAGTTTTGAGGGTTTACACATTTGAAAATGGGTTGCGTTTATGTAGGTTTTTCGATGTTAATATGTAACAATTTCATTCCCAAAACAGTATTTTATCCCCAAAATAGTCAATCTGAAATACGGAACAACCGATATTACCATTTGTAAGCTGCGTGACGTCAAAATTAATTACCAGACATTTCAAAAATTCAAATATTAAAATGACAAATGGGAAATGTGTATTCAGCACTTAATTAGGTGGTAAATCTATCTTCCTGAAATGTGATGATTTCAAAATTTGACATCTTTGTTATGTAAATAAATGCACAAAAAAAACTGGGGTATGGGAACCTGGGAAATGTGATTGATTTCAACTTGTCGAATCTTTTTTTGTAAATAAATGCCAAAAACTTATCACACAAAATTTACCACTATAATGAAGTACAACAGTGCGGGAAAAAAACAATCTCAGAATCGTTTGGTAAGTAACAAGGTTCAAAGTTATAACCGTATACAAGCGCTGCATGTCAGAATCACAAAAATGGGGCTGAGCTTACTAAGCTACGTCTTAAGGGGATTAAAAACATAAACATGTTTTATGGGAAAAAATGAAGGTAGGCTCTTGGGCAACAATGAAATGGGCAATCTGGCAGAGACATTGGAATTCCTAGTGTGTGTGTACATGGATCTGTAACACGCTGACAGTGTGTCAGTGTGGTACATCAGTCTCACCCATGCTTAGTAAAATAGTCCATCAAATATACTACAGACATGCTGGCTCTCCTGTCTTTGTATTATACTTGGGGTTATAGAACCACTATTAGAAAAGCTTTCCGAAATGATTTAGGATAATATTTTCATGTTCATAACACACAGGGAACCACGTAGGCGAGAAAGCAAAGAGCAGTGCAACTAAGTTGGCAAAGACGTTGCAGTGCACAAAGATGCTCTATATGCAGTGTATCCTTCGCGCCCGTCACCTGATATAAGTCTCTTCTGTTGCCATGGTTTACATGGCAGAGACTGGCTTCCTCTCATGAACGGAAAACAATTATGCTCATTTATATTCACTTCTTTAACTTTCATACGCTGAACAAACAGACACTGATCCATGTAGCTATATTATCATAGCTCACTGCCTATCAGGCTATGTTTGAGGGCTTGGTTTCAATATATGTATCTCAATTTATATATTTACCGTATCTTTAAAAAAAGAATAAAGGAACAAATGTATTTATTTGTTTTTTTGTGGAAAAAGAGCTTTTAGTTATGGATCAATAGAAACGGCTTGTTTTCTGATGTGTTTTATGCCGTTTGATTTTGCCAGTGCAGGGAGGGCAAACTACTCAGTGGGACCTCGCTAGATCCAAAGATCCAGGCACAGGCCTGAAGGTTACCCAGCGGTACATCTTTCCAATGCTCACCGGCATTTCTTGAAAACTCAACTCAAAAAATGGGAAATGAAGCACGATGATAGATAACTTGATAAGACGTCTTTGTGGTAAACTCCAAAGCGGCTGATGCATGGCTGCAAGTGCGAGACATGGTAATGGTGGACAGCATTACTTGCCGTCACCGATGTAATAGCGTAGGGATTTCTCAGTGTTTTCTGTAGACGAATGTTTGTGTGAGGCATGTTTGTGGGGGGCTTTTTAATGTAGGTAGTCTGACCACTACTAAAAATTTCGGTACATGTGCACTGGATCGTAATGACACTGGCAAAAAAACCCTTGGAGCTTTTTTTGTGATCTCGCAGCACGTTTAAATATTTCTACAAATGGGGATTTCCATTAAAGCATGTACCATGTTGGATGGGTTTTATCTACCTTGCAGATTTTCCACACTGTTAATTCAAAATGTGCGTATAGCCGAAGAGTATTGGCCGAGCGCAAACCTTAATGATCCCATATGGAAAATAAGAGAACCTTATGTGCCTTCGTTCTTATTAAGTTGATAGGGAATGGAATAATTTGTGGGAAAAACCCGCTATCTGATTTTGTAATGTCGCTATTAAGGCTAGGCTCACGGGCTATGCCCTCTTCTACTAGGAAAGGTTTGCGCATAGTCCTTGTCTTTCGATATAATGGCACGTCCAAGCACTGGAGATCGCTGGAGATCTCCTGCAGATGACATCCAGCCGGCGACTGTCACGTCATAGCGTAGATTCACTAAAATCCCAATGTAGGCTTAAGTTAGAGGGCTATAGCAGAATGTGCCTACCAAGGTAGGCATGTTCTTTATCATTTGACACCTGGGACCCCAATATGTTAAATTACCGATACAACCACTACTAGGGACTGTGAGACGTGCTCAGGAAACAAACAAATGAAGGCAAACTGTATGGTACAGCAATTGTTGCATGACTCTATATAGCCGTACATTTAAGTAATACACTGAATTACATAAGGTTACAAGTAATTACAAGGAGTGTCATGGCGAGGGGAAGTGTTCCTAGTACCCCATATTGTGGACCCGCTGCTCAGTAAATTTTGGGGAGGTTGCTGCCTTAGGGCAAGGGACATCTCGTACGGCTACCTGATATATTTAGAATACAAAATCTGCAACGCTCCGAGGGGTTGCCTTTCAGATTCACCAAGTTGTACCACGTATTAAGCGACAAAGGTGACACTAGTTACTTATCTCTGACACTCTACATGTGACATGTTAAATGTTTTTACATTTCAAATAAAAACCCTTAGTTGTTTTTCTTGATGTCCCTAACTTTTCAAGTCTATCACAGCCTTACCCGTGTGCCTCATCTGGGCTATGACCTCTGAAATGTTGAGGGTAGCTCTGCTTAATCCGTATCCCCCAGTACATAATGCTGCCACTTTGCAACAATGAAAAAAGAGATTGTGTGTACATCTAATATTTGAATTGTTGGTCAACTTGATTCCCCCCCCTCTTAATGACAAGCCTAGAGCACAGGTCCCCTGCTAAGGGTAAAGTAATCCCCATTCAGGTACGTGCTGCCCCCAGTAGCCAATGCATTGCATGAGTAGTCACAGTTGCTACACCACTAGTGACAGTGCTTGAGGTGGGCATAGGCCACGTATGATGAGGCAGAATCCTTCTGCGCTAAGCTGTGTAAAGTAATAAATACTGTAGGTCGAGGAGTAGTTATTACAGAGGGATTTGTGGAAGCTTGAGGATTGGGCAGAGACAGAGAAGAGAAAGGGTTGATGACGTGTATGTAGATAATGTAAAGTTATGACACTTGGGCCATGAAACAAAAAGTCTAATTATGTTATAACCGGTCAATATTGTAAAAACTGAAGCTGAAAAAGGAACTTGGCGTATTGGTGGATGGTAAACTTAATTTTAGATGACAAGAGCAGGCGGCTGCCGGCTGCTTGCTTGTGATATTTGACAAATAGGGATAATAATGGGATGTATCAAGAGAGCGAATAGATTCTCATGTGATAAGACATAGTTTTGCCCCCTTTACAAATCACTGAGTCGAACCAACATGGAATATTGTGTACAGTTTTGAGGCACCAGTGTATAAAAGGATAAATAGAAGCTGGAGGAACGGGTGCAGAGGAGAGCAACCTTTAGGTATTTATTAGGGGAATGGGGGATAGAGTACAATGAAAGATTACACAAAATTTGGGATTCTTCAGTTTTAGCAAAAGACGACTGAGGGGGAGAGACCTCATTACAAGGTACAATACCTGAACGGACAGTACAAGGGATCTCTCCAAAGATCTTTTCTATACTAGGACTTGTGACAAGGACCAGGGGGGCATCCTCTACGCCTAGAGGAGAGGCGGTTCTCCCATCAACATAGACAAAGGTTCTTTACTGAAGAGCAGTGAGACTATGGAACTCTCTGCCGCCAGGAAGGTTGTATGGTCCTGCCTGTCTATTACATGCTTCTTCTGGTGCTAATAACTTTTGCATACTTTAAGTGTACAGAGCTGTGGGTGGTGTCCTTTTTTGCGACTTTTGGTGACATTTTCAATTTAGGACTGTGCAACTTTTCTAATAGAATTTTTTATATTTGTCAAAATGGCAAAAAGTTCCATTTGCGAATTTGGGTGCTATTTTCCATTACAGGGTTAAACACAGTGAAAAAACGTTATTATATTTTGATAAACCGGGCATTTTCGGATGCGTCAATACCTAATGTGTTTATTTTTCGTGTTTATTTATATTTATATGACTTCTAAGGAATGGGGGGTGATTTGAATTTTTCGGGTTTTTTTAATATATACACTCACCGGCCACCGGGTTGGACCCCCTTTTGCCATCAGAACTGCCTCAATGCTTCGTGGCATAGATTCAACAAGGTGCTAGAAGCATTCCTCAGAGATTTTGGTCCATATTGACATGATGGCATCACACAGTTGCCACAGATTTGTCGGCTGCACATCCATGATGCGAATCTCCCGTTCCACCACATCCCAAAGATGCTCTATTGGATTGAGATCTGGTGACTGTGGAGACCATTTGAGTACAGTGAACTCATTGTCATGTTCAAGAAACCATCTGAGATGATTCCAGCTTATGACAATGCTCCTGCTGAAAGTAGCCATCAGATGTTGGGTACATTGTGGTCATAAGGGATGGCATGGTCAGCACAATACTCAGGTAGGCTGTGGCTTGCAACGATGCTCAATTGGTACTAGGGCCAAAGAGTGCCAGAAAATATTCCCCACACCATGACACCCACCACCACCAGCCTGAACCGTTGATACAAGGCAGGATGGATCCATCTTTCATGTTGTTGACCGCCAAATTTTGACCCTATACCAATCGATGTGTCCCAGCAGAAATCCGAGATTCATCAGACCAGCAACGTTTCCTATCTTCTATGTCCAATTTGATGATCTTGTGCAAATTGTAGCCCAGTTTCCTGTTCTTAGCTGAAAGGAGTGGTACCCGGTTGGTCTTCGCTGCTGTAGCCCATCTGCCTCAAAGTTCGACGTATGTGCGTTCAGAGATGCTCTTCTGGCCTACCATTGGTGTAACGGGTGGAGATTGAGTCACTGTTGCCTTTCTATCAGCTTCGAACCAGTTGCCCATTCTCCTCTGATCTCTGGCATCAACAAGGCTTTCGCCCACAGAACTGCGCTCACTGGATGTTTTTTTCTTTTCGGACCTCCTCTGTAAACCCGAGGATGGTTGTGCGTGAAAATCCCAGTAGATCAGCAGTTTCCTGAAAACTCACTACCAGCCCGTCTGGCACCAACAACCATGCCACGTCAAAGGCACTAAATCACCTTTCTTCCCCATAACTGGTTTGCTCGGTTTGAATGCAGAGATTGTCTTGAACCATTCGAGTTGCGCCCATGGTGATTGGCTGATTAGAAATTAAGTGGTTAATGAGTCAGTTGGACAGGTGTACCTAATAAAGTGGCCGGGGATGTATATATATATTTTTTTTATTATTATTATTATTTTTTATTTTTATATACTATTTTTTCAGGACCCCTAGAGTACTTTAACCTCTGGTTTCTGATTGATCCTAGCATAATACTGCCATACTACAGTATGGCAGTATATGGGATTTTGCACACACATCTATACAATGTCCAAATCGTACTCTTAATGGATAGCCTAAAACATAGAGCCTTGGATCTGTGTGACCCCAAGGCTGTCATAACAACGGATCACCTCGGTGAGTATGAAGAGAGCTCAAGAACGCGCTTTCAAACACCCCCCCATTCCTATTGAGCTAGATCCAGTGGTAGGTGCATCTAACATATGTAAGGATAGCCCTTTTTAGTGCAATCCTTTACTCCCTCTTCTTTTCTAATCTTATCTCAGGTTAATATGCAATTGTCTACTAATATGCAAGTGAATAGAAATTCTGGTAATATTCTAATTACTTTAGTAAGCAGCTCCTGTGCAGCTTTTAGAGGCGACAGGTCCTCTTTAATAAGGCAAATCTCTCTCCCAGTTGTTGCAATGCTTTTAAACGCAAGACGCGACGTGTGTACCCTTTGCTTTTCTAGAAAAAAGGTGTGACATAAAAAAAACAACAATAATGCACTTCTAGCTGTAGCAATCTGTAGGTCATTTCCAATCTTTTCAACAGGCTCAAGATTCGTAGGATGTACAATTAACCAGATACCCATCTGAAGACACAGCCCTGTGTATTTGATATTTTACACATCATTCCATTTTTATTCCCATGAAAAAACGTACAGTTTTCATCCATGGGAATTTCCTCTTCTAGCAATTGATGCAAGTGTGTGATTTATCATCAGCATCTCACTGTTTTTCAACCTCCATTTTAAATAATATAAAATATTTTGGCTGACTCTGAAAAGCGTTACATAAATGCACATATGTATTTTCAGAGCGTCACCTAGCAACAGAAAAGCTGGAAGCTGTGTGAAGTCCGTGATTTTCAGAAAACCTACTATGATGACTTGAATGAGCATGTTCTGTGTCTAACACAGACAAAAATAGTTGGCAGTAAGAAAAGCAGACCTGTGAATACACACATATACACTCACCGGCCACTTTATTAGGTACACCGTCCAACTGCTCGTTAACCTTAATTTCTAATCAGCCAATCACGGCGGCAACATCAGTGCATTTAGGCATGTAGACATGGTCAAGACATCTCCTGCAGTTCAAACCGAGCATCAGTAAGGGGAAAAGGTGATTTGAGAGCCTTGAACGTGGCATGGTTGTTGGTTCCAGAAGGGCTGGTCTGAGTATTTAAAACTGCGATCTACTGGGATTTTCACGCACAACCCTCTAGGGTTTACAGAGAATGGTCCGAAAAAGAAAAAACATCCAGTGAGCTGCAGTTCTGGTAGGGTCAGAATTTGGCGTCAACAACATGAAAGCATGGATCCATCCTGCCTTGTATCAACGGTTCAGGCTGGTGGTGGTGTGTCATGGTGTGGGGAATATTTTCTTGGCACTCTTTGGGCCCTGGTACCAATTGAGCATCGTTCAATGCCACAGCCTACCTGAGTATTGTTGCTGACCATGCCCCCTTAAACACAATGTACCCAACTCTGATGGCACTTTCACAGCAGATAATGCGACATGTCATAAAGCTGGAATCATCTCAGATCTGGTTTCTTGAACATGACAATGAGTTCACTGTACTCAAATGGCCTCCACAGTCACCAGATCTCAATCCAAAAGAGCATCTTTGGGATGTGGTGGAACGGGAGATTCGCATCATGGATGGCAGCCGACAAATCTGCGGCAATTTGTGTGATTGGATCATTGTTAATATGGACCAAAATCTCTGAGGAATCCTCCAGCACTTGTTTGAATCTATGCCACGAAGATTGAGGCAATTCTGAAGGCAAAAAGGGGGTTCCAACACGTTACTAGCATGGTGTACCTATAAGTGGCCGGTGAGTGTATAGAGAATGGGTCATCATTCATTCTTTCTTGGCAAGGGAGTAATGTCCCCTACTGGGTGTTTCTTTGGGATCAGGATGCAAATATTTCATGATGTGTGCAGTACAGGGAAAATCATGATGCATTGGTACTTGGTACTCTCGCTTATGGACAAAATATCCACCACACCTGCTGGCATGTGTGGAGGGGGCAACGTTCCTGCATATTTTCTTGGAATGTTCTTCTATTATTCCCCTTCAGGAGGGAGTTGGAAAACTGACAGCTTTGGAGTTGTTTTAACTATACCCTAGACCCCAATGCGATTTATTGAAAACCTCTTCCCCTAGGGAAAAAATTGCTAACGGCTTCTACAAATCCTCCACGTTAGGTTCCTATTCTGGCCAGATGGACGCAGGTGGCCACATATAGACCTCTGCTATAGATTAAAAGAGTATGTTCAATGAACACCTAACGTTCCAGAAAAAGATGGATAAATCTGATGCTAAGAGGGGACTAGGGGTTGCCTATTGGTTTACAGCATAATTGGTTCATCCAGACTTCTGCATATGACCATTTTTTACTTTGTGGCCATTTGGCTCCCTCCATACGACCTCTATTTTCATGGTTACATGTGAGTCACAAACCAGGCTTAGAGGCTGCTATCACACAGTGCGTTCTGGGTCTTTTTTTAAATGTTCAGAAATGCATGCATTTTTGCATGTTTACCATGTTTGGCTGTTTGACTCTGTTCTTCTTCATTTTTGGAAGTGTAGCAGCTGTGAAATGTTAATACAGGATTAAAACCACCCAAACACATGGTAAACATGCAAAAACGCATGTGATTTCAGTCCTTAAATGGTCCAAGAACTGTCCAAGATGCACTCGTATGACAGCACCCTAACTCTATGTTGCATTATCTTCTTATTCTCTGCTGTGCTGTAATATCCCTATGCCCTTTAATTTGGCCTGTTTTGTTAAATATGTTGATATCAAATAGCCTTATATGTTTTATTGGACGGAGTTTCTGTATTTATTTGGAAACCTTACTCCATTATTGTGATGAATCTACGTTGGTTGTTTGTTTGGAAAATGTAATCACAATACAGGTAAAAGTAAAAACAATTGCCATATACAGCAATGTCGCAAACTGACAGCAGTAAATATAAGCACAACCAAATCATTTTTCCTGACATACTCAGCTATGCGTTTTTTGCGATTCCCCAACAAAAACCTCTTAGACGTAAGGTACTGATTTGGAACAACAAGGTGCACCAGTCTTATCTGGATATTTCCATTTGAAAAATGGATAAAGGTACATTAAAAATTGTGTACAGTATCCATAAAGCTGGATTTCAGAAATGTACAACCTGTATAATTATCTTAAGTAACTTGAATAAGGACTTGGCAAGTCTCTCTTCTGCCTGGTTACCATAGTTTTGGTGTGTAGTGGTGTGAAGTATGTTGACATAACTGATGCCTTATACTGCTAAGAAAGCAAATTCAGCTGTTTCTTTTTTGAAAAGATGTCTTAGATAAACGTCACTGAAGGCAGCTTTTCTGTTTTTATTGCATTTACAGTACTATATTACCTTGGGTGCACTATGACATCCTTCAGGCTTTCTCTACTGAGATTTTGCTGAAACGAAGTTTCCTGCCTGTTCTCACATCACTATGCGGCAACAGGGCCCGTTATGGGCCCAGGGCCTCCTCTCCTAAGTGGCACCCTGCAGTGGAATGTTGTGGGCGAAGATTTATCCCCCGTGGTTGAATGCACAGATAGGATGCTTTTAATCTATACTATCTATATATCTATCATTTATCTGTCTATAATTTTTTTTGCATAAAAATAAATCTTATTGTGTATGTATCTATATATCTCATATCCAATCGATCTTTTATCTCTCTCTACTGTATCTATCTCTCTTTCATATCCATTTCTATATCTATCTATGTGTGTGTGTGTGTGGTATATATATCTCAATCTACCTATCTGTCTATCTAAAAAATACTCCAACGATTGTATTACTATACTACTGTTTGTAAATACAATACAACATTGATGGCAATCCCATACACACAATGCAGAAATATCTGCAGCAAAAATACCTTTCCACGAAGATTTTCATCTGCAGCAAATAGTGACCGTTTATGGCTATGGAGCACTGTGGAAAAGTTCGCTCTGCCACTGGACACCACATATATCCGCATCAAAACAGTGCCGATTGTGGTTTTCACCAGATCCTTATACCGGCATCTGTTACTGCGGGATACTTGAGGCAGTCATATATGCCGTGTCTTGTTTTTCTGCACAGTTTCTCACGTGAATCTGAAAAACAAATACTGCTTCAGCCTTTCTTAAAGTCCTCTGCAGATACCATCAGGTGGAGACCCGACATCTAGCTGCCTCAATGTTCAGGCAACCTCCTAAGCTTTGGCTGTAAATATGCTCTGGAGCGGCTCTCAGGACCTGACCGCCCATTGTACAATTGTGGACAGTCCTAGTACCAGTTAAGGGGTTAACAATGACAAGTACCGTAAGCCTTGTGAAGGCTTACCCAGTATAGTATAGATGTATATAACTCTACACTTTACAGAATATACCATTCATCAGACCATCGCCTGCCGACATTATCCAAACATACAATAGTAAAGCTTAAGTGGAGCTTACGCCTGTATACCTGGGCTAGTACACTGGAGGTATCCTGAGTTTGTCAACAAATTAGACCAGTGTTCTTCTTTGGGATGAGGCTGGCAAAAAGAAAGCAACTCTACCCCCCGTGACAGAGCAGGAAGTGGTTTGCTGTGATGGCTGTGTGGTGTATTGCTGGGGTGCCGGCAGTTCTCATTAGCTGGCCATATTGCAGTCTTCTCTCGTGCTTTGTACTTGTTTTATCTCTGTGCCCCAGTCTTCAATTATCTGTGACGGCAATCATTGGCAGAATGTTTTCTACAGTCTTTGACTTCAAAAATGTACAAATGCTTTCTCTTACCTCTTTGAATATTTTAGTATCTTATTATGATAGAAATCATTGGAATTAGGATACTCCTGCCAGCTGGATTATATGGTTGCCATGGAGACAGTTTGGCCATAAATTGAGCTGAGGTGTCTATCATTTCAAAGAAGTCTTTGAAGCTTAACCCAGAGATCACATAGCATCATATGGTCGGATGTAATTTTCTTGATTGATATTTGTATTGGTCCGACGCGAGATCACTGTAGGTTTATATAAATCTAATTGAAATTTTTCGTTTCCTGATCTTGTTCTTTAGATAGTTGTGAGCCAAGGAAGAGGGGACTTGCATTTATAAGACATTGACAATAGTTCTATACATTTATTGATTTAGTTTCTGAGCTATTTTTTTTTGCAAGACTGTTTCACCAGATCCTATGGTCATTTGCATATTAATGTGGTGGGAATAACACCACACATACACTCACACAAAAAAAGAAAAGTTCACAAAACATTTTTTTGAAACTTTTAAAAAAAATCCATAGTGGAGACGATAATATATGATCTTATTCTCCTTTCCTATCTTTGTTCTTTCTGGGTTCAGACCCACCTGATTACTACAGAAGGAACAGTGAAGCTGCGTTACTTTAATGAAGTGGTAGTCTATAAAGTTTACTATTATCACCTGCACTAGTTCATTTCGTACAATAAATAGCTTCAAATGTGAGTTCTGGTTAATTTTTGTGATACCTGAATGTAGTGAGAATTTGCTATGATCATAGCCATCTACAATATCTATGTGTATGTAGGAGATATGAAGTGAGTTTTGACATTGATAAAATATTTATCTGTTGCTTCTCCAGTTTTCAGAGATACCTTGGGAATCGACCATGGATCTACTTTTACCCGCACTATTACCTGAGGAATAAAATCTGGTGAAGGCAACAACTATACAAATGCCAGCTACACTGATTCAACTGGAGCGAACAATATGGTTTCCTCAGCCAATGCTACACCTGCTCATCCGGTGACTCATTTAGCACACACATCATTATGTAAATGATATACAAAACTTAACAACTGCCGCGAGCTTATGTGTGGCCAATTTGATCTCCCGCAAAATACAGGCCGTTGCCATGACCCACAGCTGGACCCCTTGCTGGTAATACAACTGCTTCTACCACACAAGCAACAAAAGATCGTTAGGGACCTTGAGTTTACCACTGCAGATAATGACTTTCCTGACCTTATGATTATTATTCTTTTACTACTTTCCTTGGAAAACTTGTCGTTGTCTAAGGTTACCAAAAAGCTGCCATGGATCTGCATTAATATCCTACGGGCCAGTCTGGTCATTTTGCAGACTTACTGCTGTTATTCTCAACATGATGCCGTTGGCTTGGATAACAATTATTATTTAACGGCATGGCCCGATTTTTTGGACAGTGTTCTGTAGAGTCTGCCAGGTTTTTTTGGCTGTTGTAATAGAAGGTGTTGCAATCCTGCTTATTAATAAGCAGATTAGGTTTCTATATATTATTGTACAGAACAAGCAAACTGAATCCCTACGCGGCAAAGGTTCTCATAGGTTTCATGGGCAACTCTTTTTGAGAGATTTTCCCTGGCTATTGGGAACCCCCCACATAGTCCCCGTCTAGAGCTCCACAGTGGTGGTTTGGCATACACAAATGCTGGTTTATAAGCATATGTATATTTGTGGTACTGATTTTCTTTTTATTCCTGTTTTATGGTTGATGCTTTATGCCTTTATGGCATATTGACACTGTGCGGCACAATGGTTCCGTATACATAGTCCATCCGGACAGCATAGCCTTAGCCAGGCAATATAGACTAGTCTCATGAGCCATGACAAAGGCCTTTCCCCAAATGATTAAGACATCAGCTTTTTAAAACTCGTGCCTGTCTACTACCATATTGATTCGTTCATGTCTTTATGTTGCTGGGCAACCATTGCTACTTATAGCCTTGTTGCCACATTTAACAGATGACTTTACAACAAGGCAACTTTTTGAGATAAGCAGTGGCTTTCTGGACTATGCTACCCTCAAATCTGCACTAAACCCTACTCACTTACTGGGGATGAAAGAAACTTCCGTGATGCTTGTTTGGATCTAATTGCCCAGTATTCCAATTTGTACCCCAGTTACCTGGACCACATAGAAGAATGATTTCGGCCCAGTGCCATACTATGTGTGCGGGGAACACAGATCGTAGTGTGAGTTTCCTTAGAATGACTGCATAGAATATTTTGTTATGTGTTTCCAACTATCTTCCATTGTGCAAACAGTGATGCATCGTTATCTACAGGAAGCAATGTACATGATAAAACATGATACTCAGGTTTATGTAAATCCATTTTGAGAAACTCTGTCAGTTTAACGCTTACCAGGCCTGCAGGACCTTGTATGCTGCTACAATCATGGATTGTGTCATTTTCTGAAACAAATGTTGCTTGCTGTTTTGCATTAGATTTGAGCCAAAAAAGTTCCCGCCGACTGAACTTTGCAGGATCACTTTATTATGTTGGAAATGAGTTTCCCCACTATTAGTAGTGGATTTGCTATCTTTCACAATCGCATTATGAGGAACAGGACCGATCTAACACTCCTGCAGATTGATGACGAGTGTGTGCGACTTTATCAGAACCTTTCGCCCCTCTACCTTTGGTGTTTTAGCAGTGGAACATATTTTTTTTGTAAGGAATCTATTTACTTAAATGTACATGTGCTGAACAACAATAAGTAGGATTTCAGTCATAACGGGAAATATAATATTATAATCGGGGCCAAATACTGTAGAATTGTATGCAGGATTATGAAGTGTCAATGATGATATGTGATTCAACCAGGATTCGTCATTCATTTTACATTCCTTATATAGTAGAGCTCCTCTGGCATCTATCCGAACAGTCTGAAATTTAAACCAACCATGATAAAAAAGGTGTATACTGGAAATCAAATGATTTCCAGTATTCTTTTAAATCAGACATTATTAATGTAACAATGGTGATCTATGTCGGTCCCAGCTTTCCTAATTTTAACCACAGCAATGAGCATGTGCTTGCATCAATCCAATTTAATATCTAGGGATTTACATACATTGTCCATGGCAATCGCTTACATTCCTCTTCATAAGTCACATACCTGACAGGAACGTGGGGGTACAGGTTGCATACACACAAAATTTAAACTTTTTACATATTGGTACCTTGCACGCAAAAATCTATGCCTCATGTAAAATTCAATGTTTAAAAGTTATTTGTGAAACCCTTTTTTTAATGTCCGCATCTGTACAAGCAATGTGTATTTAGTGTCAAGTGTCCAGAATCTGTTCTAGTCCCCACGCAAACAATCAGAGTTTTAGCTTTATTTTCCACCTTACCTGTTTAAATGAACAGCTGTAGGCTCATGGGCATCTAGAACAGTTTAACTCAGAACTTATATAATCTCCCCCACAGGTGGTCAGTTTAAGCTGATTTAACACAATGGTAATAGTATCGGTAGTTTGCATCATAATTTAGGAGCTTAAAATCCAATAAGCCCTACAAAAAAAAGAAGGCACAGATCTTCTCATTATCGATTCTTTTCCGGCTCAATCCACTCGGCTTTAGCTTACTGTATGCGAAACTTACGCGACCAATCACTGCTGTGGTGTACATGGTTTTTAATAAGAAAACCACCTATTTACATATGATTTGTATGAAAATTCGATACACGTTCCTTTAGTTAAAGGAACCTACCACTTGAAGTGAGGGTGACTGTGCCGGACTTATTTGTTAGTAGTGTTGTAAACCGCAGTATCGCAGTTTTAAAAACACTTTTTAACTTTATAGCCGGCGCAGGGAGGTACGCTCTCGAGCGCTTACCATAGCGCGGTCTCCTTCTTCCTCTGAGCCCGACGCGCGAGTCGTGCCATGGTAAGCGCCGAGCGCGTACATCTCCTGCGCGGATATAAAGTTTAAAATGTTTTTAAACCGGCGATAACCGGTGTTTTAAAACACTAACAAAATAAAGCTCCGGCACCAGACTCCCTGCCGTTGCGTATTTCCTCATCTGAAACCGCCACTAAAGTGGTAGGTTTCCTTTAATGATGTGGCGTGAAAAACTGTTATGACTCTTGAATGGATAGACTGATTGTGCCCTGACTATTATAATATTATGTTCAACCGAAATAAAAGATGTTTGGCACAAGTAAATCTGGTTGGTTTTCAGATTCTAAATATACACAACCACCAGAAGTGTAATGTATTAGTATTGCTGTTTCCTAGTGAAGTAATGTACATATGGATATGGACCCATAGGCTGCTTAGTCAGGACAAGCACTGAGACAGACTTCTCTACCACCTGGACTGGTGGAACACAATCGATTTCCAGAACACGGTTGGTGCTGAGCTTTCTATTTGAAGCGAACCACTTGTGCTCTTTCTAGTTAAAGCACAACTCTTCCTGAAATACATGGGGCCTGTACTATATAGCCACTACTGGCTCAGTTTCTTTGGTATGTCACTGAATTATCGATCACATTCATATTATTTTACTGTATAGATTACTTGACTGCACTGTTCACTTTGTTCAGACCAGTGTCTGCTTGGAAACTACTTGCAAACAATTAAGCCAGTATCTCAGGATATCTAATTTCCATTAGGGCAACATATATCAAATAGCAATAAATTGTTATTCAACCCAATGGCGACTTTAAAGGAAACTGTCCACCAGCACAGGTTAAGGGTGTGTATTTACTTTATTAGGCAGTAGGTATTGATTCTGCATCTAATGATTCTGAGCAGCCTCACCTAAATATACATTTTATTACAAGGCAGGTACTAGCCAGACGGTTTTTGGGTTCGGGATACAGCAGGTTTAATTGCTCACCCCACTCCCAGGCATTGCGTCATGAACCTGATTACTGCTCCTTCGTTGAGCGATTCTGCTCTACCTCTGTTCTTCCCCGTCTCTGCGCTCTCTTTTCGGAGAGAGATAATTAAAAAAAGCAAAACTCTGCGCTCATGTCCCGTGACTTGCAGGAGGCAAGGGCAAGTGATCGGCTTCTTACTCCTCTACCCGACCCCACCCCTGGACTGCTACCTGCCTGTGAATATAGTTTTCGTCAGCATGAGGCTGGCTCAGAATCTTCTTTCTAATGAATGCCTGTACAACATTGGATACACCATATAATGTATTTTGGGGGTTAACAGCTGTGGCATCTGGTGACTGTTCCCTTAAGCGCAGTACCTTCACCCAACATTCGGATGGCCTGATCTTTTACAATCTAAGAAACTATTTTTTCTGAAAGGCCTTTGGGATAACTAAAGGAACATGCATGCTGGTTGTTACGTCCATATGAATTAAGATTTCGGAATATTAGGGTGTCATTACTTTCCCTGTCCTTGTTATGACTCACAGAAAATGAGAAAACATGGTCTGCTGCAGATCCCAGAGTTTGTTATTGGGAATGTTTTTACCAGAGGTAATGTGGTTTGCGATATTAAATTCCATGACATATCTGTATGATCTAACATCTTATAATGTGGGTTCCCACATCTCAAGAACAATATAAAGGGTTTGTTCACTACTTAACTCCGATTTTCGTAATATTTGTGTTTGAAGTGTGGGGTGGGGATATTAGGTAATATACCAAGTACATCCATTAATATTTATCTATACTTCGTTCTCGAATCTGTAATATAATATTTATTTAATAAGCCTCATGTGCTTCACTTTCAAAGAAAGCATCAAGAAAGCAGTGAAGAACTTTTAGATGTATATTGGTAGGTGACTTAATATTCTGGCCACCCCCCCACCCCCCACGCATTACAAAACATGCAGTTAAGTGGCAACCCATTGAAAAGACCCTCCATTTTCTGGAGGAATGTGACTACACATCACTGTCATCTCTATTTCTTTTTTCATGATAATTCCAAAACTGCCAGTTAAAGTTGAACGATTAACTATACAATAAGAAACCTTGTTTAAAGTCTATGGCCACCTTTTGGTGCATATTAAAGCGGATATAAAAAGAATTTATATAAAAAAATAATAACATTCTCAATTTATTTAAAATAATTCATATGAAATTAACCCTACTGCCCCATCATGGTGTATGCCTGCGACAGAGCACATTGCGCGTCTTTGCCCCAGTTCCATCTGAAGGAAGAGGAGCCGCGGGAGCATCGGCATGGGAAAGGTGAGTAAGAATTTTTTTTTTTCTATTTTCTACACTTGTTTAAAGCCAAAGCGGGGGTTTTCAGCAATTTTTTATGCTGAAAACTTGGTTTACTTATGCAAAAGCTGTACCTTTCCAGTACAATATAGTCGTGTCTTTGCAAAGAATGGACTGACTGGACATATACTTTAATAGTGTTTTCCAGACCAGAAAAAATTTAGTCTATTAAAAAACAAATTTAGAGAACAAGGGGTAAGTATGTAAATACAAAAAAGTGCAAATATTATACATCCAAGAATTGTTTGGTCGATTTAATTCTGGTGGAGAGTCCAACATCCAAGCCCCCCTAAGAGAAGTTGCTCTTGGCAGATGATACACAGAGAAAAGAAACAGGGAGCACCTCTTTGTTCTCTGGGTAGTGGTTCTGACAGGAAGACTGTCTGCTTTTTATTCCATGGTTTTCAGCCTGTTCCTGATCTTGGCTGCTGATTTTGAACCCCAACAGCATACTCATATTGGATTACCTATGCTTAGGGCATTCACAGGAACCCCTCTTCCTAGTGAAGGCCCTGGCACGGAAGTGATGTCAAATGTCAAGAAGCACTTATTCACAAAACTGTGGACACACCCCTCTCTACGTCAACATTGTTCTGTGTAATGGATTTAGACTTGGATTCCCCCCCTTTGGTCTATCCCTTATTCTATTAACGACTTAGAATCATTTCGTTGCTTTTAAATATGGCGCGCCTCTGAAACTGTTGACATCTTTGTTTCCCACTGCTCATCATATTTTAAGGCCCTTCTACACTAGCTAGGGTTGATGCGATGAACTCGCATCACACTCGCCCGCGAGCTGCGGTAACGCACGGCCCTAACGCTGCACCGCGGGAGTGCACGACATGCTGAGTTCACTCCCGCGTGCAGCGTTCCGGGCCGTGCGTTCCCGGAGCTTGCGTTGCGAGTGTGATGCGAGTTCATCGCATCACCTCGCTAGTGGTAGAAGGGGCCTAACGTGTTTGCGCAAAGTCAAGTCTAACTCTACCCTACTAAGACCTTAAAAAAAATAATTTGAACACACAAAATATAGGGCAAGAACAATGACAGATTGGTAATGACATAAGCTTAGTAGTATAAATCTTTTGTCCCTATAAATTGGTACATGAGGTTTGTTTGGTTAACATGAAATAAAGCCTATTGTTCCCCCCCCTCCCAATAAGGGTGAAAAAATCCACAAAAACACAAAACATAATAATAAAAAATAATACTGGTTTACAATGCTCTTGCCCAGGGGGGACACATAAAAGTTGCTGTCCCGACACGAATCATATAATACAATATATTACAGAATGTAAAACATTTCATAGGCCCATGGCCATGTTAATATGGGTGCTCATGGGAGAGCCTAAAGGTATATGATCATTCACACATAAGTGTGATAAATGGAATATAGGTTGCTTACCACATGTTACCTGATCGTCGCTGCTAGGACAATGACCCAGCCCCCGATGCATTTCGGCTGGTTTACAGCCTTCATCTGGGGGTCAGTTAACAATGGGTAAGCAACCTATTCAATTTATTATCACATCTTTGATGATTTATTATATCTTTATGGCTCTCCCTGAGCACCCTATTTTTTTACATGGCCATTGGTGCCTATAAATGTTTTACATTCTGTAATATATATGTAATTATCTGATTTGTTGTCCGCATGCAACTTATTCTGTGTGCCCCCTGGGGCAAGAGCATTTTTTAACTCAGTGTGGGTCCTTCTGTTACATCAAGTATTAATTTTTTTCATTAAATGTGTTGTGTGGGATTTTTCACCCTTCATTTTGGAGGTGGACAATAGGCTTTATTCATACTAATACAATTGCACGATGAGCTTCATATTCCTTCTGAAACAATGCTAAAATTACCTTTAGTTCAGTGAGATTTTTTTTGGAAAGTTTAAATAGAAAAGGAGAATTTTCTTCTACTTCTCCAATGTTGTTTACATATCTAATAATTGTCCTGAGATACCAAGAGTTCATCACCATGTTCCTTTCTTTTTTTTTTTTTTTTTTATATAAATTTTCAGTTGGGTGTATGTAATGATTGTTATTTAACTTTAAAAAAAATGCTCATATCTAAAAACAAAAATTGTGCTGCTTCATTTTTTCAGTTTCTGTTGATCTTTATGTGAATATTGCTGTATAGATCTTTTCTGACACCATTAAAATATAAATTTATGAACCAGTTGGTATTTACTCCTTATTTATCCTTGACATAAACAATAGTTTTCTTGGTTTTCGAATCTTGTACGTTTAATGTGTCCTTATAATCTGTTCTTCAGTTGAATTTTCATAAAAGTAGACCCACCCACAGAATCTATTCGTTACTCCATGTAGCTTGAACTACTTAAATATTTCATGAATCAGCTTTTGAGTGGTAGTTTTGAAAAATGTAAGCATTAAAAACTTAGCCATTAAGTGGCTGACTACTTTGCAATTTGCAAAGCGGTTCAATAAATTCCTTAAAATTGTCCGGAAACCTCTTGCATGGTTTTTCCCACGAGCCAATGGCATGAGTGGTAAATAAAGCATCAAGACTTCAGCACTACACACTGGAATAATGAAATATATATTGATAGGATGTTAACAGTGGTAGACCTAAAAACCCAAATCCACGTTCAAGAAGGTAAGCCAGCATTACCTCTTTTGAATATTCTTATGTAGCATAACCACCAAAGGGATTTTGTCCTGGCTAGAAACCGGAAGGTACATATCATTTGCCATTGCTTCTGCATGTTTTCCCCAGGTAATTGGAAAAAAACTTTGAATGAACTCCACAAAAAGAAATTCTAACATTTTATATCTAAATTATTCATGATAGGATTTCATATATTTCATCTTAAAAGCAAAATTACCAGTAAGAATAAAGAAAACATACTGCCTCATCTCAGGTCCCTTCATGTTGATTTCCATCCGATGTTCTCTGTAATTCTTTAATCTTGACAAAGTGTACGCTGTAAAAAACTCTAATTAGCAGGCTATCCCCCACGTGTCAAGAATGAAATAAGAACCCTGCAGGATTGGGATAAACAAGACATTCGTGAGTATGTGTAGTTTGCTTTTTGTTATGCCTTACTGTGTTTTTCTTTAAAGGAAAACCTACCATTTTCCCATTTTCCGATGTGGTTATCAGTGCAAAGCCGTGCACTCAGCTCAGGGTGAGCTGGTGCCGGCGCTTATTTATCGTTTTTTTTTAAACATGTAAAACTTTTAACCGCTTTAAAGTAATCTTATATACAATAAGCATCACCGACCAACCCGTGGTCGCCGCTCTTCTGCGCAACCTCCGGCGTGCACCCCTCCTATTCAAGACGCCTGGTCGCACGCACAGTGCGCTTACGCGTTCCACGGTGCGGTGAGCACTTTATAAAAATATTATGAAAGTGTTTTAAACGATTTACATCGTTAAAAACAACGAAAATAAGCGCCGGCACCACTCACCCTGAAGTCTGGGCTGAAAGTAGCCATCAGATGTTGGGTACATTGTGGTCATAAAGGGATGAACATGGTCAGCAACAATACTCAGGTAGGCTGTGGCGTTGCAACGATGCTCAATTGGTACCAAGGGGCTCAAAGAGTGCCAAGAAAATATTCCCCACACCATGACACCACCACCACCTTACAGACGGGACAGAAACATCTGGGATCGTCTTGTCAAATCAGATGAGGGCATCTATACAGAGGGGTATACTTGGTACTACATGCATTGGCAGTTTTCCATGTAGATCGTGCGTCAACTGCATATTAATGCAAAAAGGAGAAACATTCTCCCATGGTGGTGAGAATTATAAAATACAACATTATCTTATATGCACTAGCGATTACGTAATTTACATGCTCCGCTGTCCATGTGGATTAAAATACATTGGCTAGACCACCAATGAGTTTAAAGTGAGGATCACACACCATAGGTATACTATTCGTAAAAAACGACGAGATCTACCAGTCAGCCAACATTTCTTTGAGAAAGGACACAATGAATCTCAATTACGTTTTACCTTAATAGATCACATTTCCCATTTGAAAAGAGGTGGCAACAAGGCACATTTATTAAGAAAATGTGAACTAAAATGGATACATCGCCTCAACACTTTGCAACCGCATGGCCTGAACATTGAATACAATATTATGAGTATTATCTAGAGCAGTCATGGCGAACCTTTTAGAGACAGAGTGCCCGAACTACAACAAAAATCCACTTATTTACCGTTAAGTGCCAATGTGACATTTTAAGCAGTAACTTACTGCTTCCTTGTTTTTCCACTTCTTTCAATTGCGTCGGCTGCCTAAGGCCACCAATACAGTAGAAAGAAGGAGGGCAAATTCAGACTTTCATTATAGCTTCTCTCCAAGTTGCCTGGAACAGCATGAAGATTTGATAGATTTGGTCCTGTTTGGTGAACTCTGTCCTGGGGTGATGGCCTGAGTGCCCACAGAAAGGGCTCTGAGTGCCACCTCTGGCACCACTGGTAACACGTGTGTCAATGGATGGACTATGAGACGATCGGGAAGTACCTGGCACTAAGTGAATCCTGCTGATGCTGGGGACTCACTATGTATGCTTACCCAGCTTAAGTGCGCTATACGTGATCCAAGGTAGTCCCATTTCCGGTTTTCTGGTGGGTGCACATCCCACTTCCAGTGATTTGTTATACCAGGCACACTCCAACAGGTGGATCCATCTGGACAATCTGAATTTATGAATGAATTGAGGAGACGTGGGTCAGGTCAGCACACCGATGGGCGGGACTTGCTTTTGTTTATGTATGCACTATGTCACTTTACACTATATATAATTTCTAATTTTCACGCTTACCTTAATACTATAGATAGTGTGATCAAATTCACCATAGTGAGTTCACAGACACAACTAGTTTCTGGATGTTTTGCTGTGTAGGGATACTGACAACCTCATACATACGGATATATACATCAAAAAATGGAACGCAACAGTTTTGTTAGATATGAGAGCAGTCATCCGTGTGCAATGATTAGATCATTGCCATACAGCCAATTTTTGCGTGTTAAAGGCGTCACCAGTGATCCTTTGAAATTAGAAACTAATATGACAGACAAAAATTTTTGGACAACGGTTATCTGATTAACATAGTTAATTTGAATAGACAAAAAACAATGGACAAGGAAAGGATTGATTTGTTAAAATCCAAAAGGGAACAGAAGTCTATGACACGCTTTCCGTTTGTATCGACATACAATGACAGTAGTGACTCCACTACATTGGAAAACATTGGTCAAAGTTAAATGGAGGCAATATTACAATATTACAGTGGATGAATTTAAATTTTCCTACTGCAAGTCACAATCATTACGTGAGAGAATAGTTAAATCTGACGTTGGACCATCAAAAGTTTTGAGACAAACTGGCCTTTATGGCACAGTACGGAAAGGTTGCTTCCCATGTTGCAATTGTATCAACTGTACACGTATGGATAAGGGCTCAAATCTAACCTGTACTACCAGCTATTTCATTTATTTACTGTCTTGCCCTTGTGTCTTTCTCTATGTGGGTGAGACCACACTGGAATTTAAGGTGCAGTTCACACAACATAGATACACAATTCGGTCTCGACAAAAGGATTTACCAGTTTCCAAACATTTTCTTGAGGCTGGACACACTGAGAAGCAGTTGTGTTTTCGCATAATAGATCCCCACTACGCAGAGGTGGGGACCTAAAGGCAGGGAATTGAAATGGATTTTTGTATTAAACACACTTAAACCATATACCACTAATGTAGATGGAATGGTGAATTATATAATTGTTGGTTTTTTTTTACATTTTTATAATGTCTGTTTTCTTTTTTTTCAGATTATGAAGTCACATATCTCAAAGGATTTGAACATATGTCTCCCTCGTTTCTCGAGTGATTTTGAATTATTTGTGATAGTGACATTTTTTCTGTAAAAAATTTTGATTTTTTTTATAGAGGGTTGGCATCAAGTTCTTTTGTATTTCATATCTGCAGTCACGTTTGTTATTCCTTATGGGGTTCACACTCAATGTTTTGCTACCACTGTGGTTATTACCCCTGAAATAGAGGTTAATATGCCGTTGTTTGTTTTTTCCCCTGGGAAAGGGTTAGACATTTACTGGCACCTCCAGCCTTATTAGGCACTATTCGTAATAATTGCGGTTCACTTGCGGTCATTATGCGTTTTGTGTGTGGCTAATATTTATATCTTGCCTATACACAGGTTGCTGTGGTGTATTTCCCCCATAGGTTATTACTCGGATCGTCTGATCCATACTGCAGTGTGACTACTAACATATATATATTTGGAATTTTTTTCCCGGTACACGGCATGAAATATTAAATACCACCATTTTGAAGTGTAATTTGTTACGCAGAAAATAAGCCATCACACAGCTCTGTACATGGAAAAATAAAAAAGTTACAGATTTTTGAATGTGGGGAGTGAAAAATGAAAACGCAAAATCGAAAAAGGGCCGCGGCGGGAAGGGGTTAAATTGCGTCGGCTGCCTAAGGCCACCAATACAGTAGAAAGAAGGAGGGCAAATTCAGACTTTCATTATAGCTTCTCTCCAAGTTGCCTGGAACAGCATGAAGATTTGATAGATTTGGCCCTGTTTGGTGAACTCTGTCCTGGGGTGAGTGCCCACAGAAAGGGCTCTGAGTGCCACCTCTGGCACCTGTGCCATAGGTTCGCCACCACTGATCTAGAGTATTGGTAACATACGACTGACCGTTGATAGTTGAGACTTTCTGCATTTTCTTTGTTTTTCCTCTAGACTGAAATTATTTGGGAGAATCCCTATATCCAGCTAACATATTGTGTCTTTAACTTTTTAGATTTCAAGACATATATTAAGACCCCTATCGGATGGACCGAATCGTATCCACGTCTCCTGTGTAATAATAACGTTTAATTTCATATGCAGCCCTATACCAACTCCATGGACCTTCACAGTAGTAATATGAAGTGGGATTATTATCCCTTGTGGCGACTACACGTTTTGGGTTTTTGGTACCATATCCCCTTTCTGGTAACACGTCTGTCAATGGATGGACTATGAGATGATCGGGAAGTACCTGGCACTAAGTGAATCCTGCTGATGCTGGGGACTCACTACGTATGCTTACCCAGCTTAAGTGCGCTATACGTGATCCAAGGTAGTCCCATTTCCGGTTTTCTGGTGGGTGCACATCCCACTTCCAGTGATTTGTTATACCAGGCACAATCCAACAGGTGGATTCATCTGGACAATCTGAATTTATGAATGAATTGAGGAGACGTGGGTCAGGTCAGCACACCGATGGGCGGGACTTGCTTTTGTTTATGTATGCACTATGTCACTTTACACAATATATAATTTCGAATTTTCACGCTTACCTTAATACTATAGATAGTGTGATCAAATTCACCATAGTGAGTTCACAGACACAACTAGTTTCTGGATGTTTTGGTGTGTAGGGATACTGACAACCTCATACATACAGATATATACATCAAAAAAATGGAACGCAACAGTTTTGTTAGATATGAGAGCAGTCATCCGTGTGCAATGATTAGATCATTGCCATACAGCCATTTTTTGCGTGTTAAAGGCGTCACCAGTAACCCTTTGATATTAGAAACTAATATGACAGACAAAAAATGTTGGACAAAGGTTATCTGATTAACATAGTTAATTTGAATAGACAAAAAACAATGGACTGGGAAAGGATTGATTTGTTAAAATCCAAAAGGGAACAGAAGTCTATGACACGCTTTCTGTTTGTATCGACATACAATGACAGTAGTGACTCCACTACATTGGAAAACATTGGTCAAAGTTAAATGGAGGCAATATTACAGTGGATGAATTTAAATTTTCCTACTGCAAGTCACAATCATTACGTGAGAGAATAGTTGGACCATCAAAAGTTTTGAGACAAACTGGCCTTTATGGTACAGTACGGAAAGGTTGCTTCCCATGTTGCAATTGTATCAACTGTACACGTATGGATAAGGGCTCAAAATTTTCACATAATGACCAAATTTACCATATCAAATATTATCTAACCTGTACTACCAGCTATTTCATTTATTTACTGTCTTGCCCTTGTGGCTTTCTCTATGTGGGTGAGACCACACTGGAATTTAAGGTGCAGTTCACACAACATAGATACACAATTCGGTCTCGACAAAAGGATTTATCAGTTTCCAAACATTTTCTTGAGGCTGGACACACTGAGAAGCAGTTGTGTTTTTGCATAATAGATCCCCACTACGCAGAGGTGGGGACCTAAAGGCAGGGAATTGAAATGGATTTTTGTATTAAACACACTTAAACCACATGGCTTAAATGTTGACTATAGATTGAGTTCGCCCTGATGCTTCTCCTCTCCAGTCCAAGGTAGCAATGTACACTGTGTCCACTAATGTAGATGGAATGGTGAATTATATAATTGTTGTTTTTTTTTTACATTTTTATAATGTCTGTTTTCTTTTTTTTCAGATATGAGTCACATATAGCTCATATATTTGAACATTGTCTGCCCTACATTTACTCTAGTGATTTGAATCATTGTGATAGTGACATATTTTCTGTAAAAATTGTGATTTTTTTATCAGAAGGGGTTGGCATCAAGTTCTTTTGTATTTCATATCTGCAGTCACGTCTTGTCATATATTATTTGTTATTCCTTATGGGGTTCGCACTCAATGTTTTGCTACCACTGTGGTTATTACCAGTGAAATAGAGGTTAATATGCCGTTCTTTGTTTTTTCCCCTGGGAAGGGGTTAGACATTTACTGCCACCTCCAGCCTTATTAGGCACTATTCGTAATAATTGCGGTTCACTTGCGGTCAGTATGCGTTTTGTGTGTGGCTTATATTTATATCTTGCCTATACACAGGTTGTTGTGGTGTATTTCCCCCATAGGTTATTGCTCGGATCGTCTGATCCATACTGCAGTGTGACTACTAACATATATATTGTCATCACACATATATTTACTTGATCATGGTTCCAGCAATGCGATCCTCTATATAATTTAGTTTTTTGGTCTATTGACATGAGCTGCTGTCGGCCTTTTGATTAACAGTCGTTCTGCCCATAGACTTACAATGTGCCGATCCGCACACTCGTGGTCGCCACTTCCGGTGTGCGTTTCACCATGCGGGTCAGTTCAGCATGATGGTGTATATGGCTATAACTAGTTCTTCTTTTAATATAAGGCTTGTTTTAATGTTTATGTCTTGTTAGCTGTGGGTGTTTTAAGTTACATGGATTTGTTCACTTTTATTATGTCAATGTTCACACACATCAATCAATGATCACGATAAAGTCATATGAAAACGTTTGGGCACTCCTATTAATCTTAATCATTTTTAGTTATCAAAATTTGGGTTTTTGCAACAGCTATTTCAGTTTGATATATCTAATAACTGATGGACACAGTAATATTTCAGGATTGTAAAGAGGTTTATTGTACTAACAGAAAATATGCAATGTGCATTAATACAAAATTTGACAGGTGCAAAATTATGGGCATCTCAACAGAAAAGTGAAGTCAATATTTAGTAGATCCTCCTTTTGCAAAAATAACAGACTCTAGTCGCTTCCTGTTGCTTTTAATGAGATTCTGGTTCCTGGATGAAGGTAATTTCGACCATTCCTCTTTACAAAACAATTCCAGTTCATTTCAGTTTGATGGTCGCCGAGCATGGACAGCCCGCTTCAAATCATCCCACAGATGTTCCATGATATTCAGGTCTGGGGACTGGGATGGCCATTCCAGAACATTGTAATTGTTTCTCTGCATGAATGCCTGGGTAGATATGGAACAGTGTTTTGGATTATTGTCTTGCTGAAATGTGACTCACTGATTCTTGAACATTATTCTCAAGAATTTGCTGATACTGAGAGGAATGCATGCGACCCTCAACTCTAACAATATTCCCGATGCTGGCGTTGGCCACACAGCCCCAAAGCATGATGGGACCTCCACCAAATTTTACAGTGGGTAGAAAGTGTTTTTCTTGAAATGCTGTTTTTGACCGCCATGCATAATGCCTTTTTGTATGACCAAACTCACTTTGTTTCAACAGTCCACAGGACCTTCTTCCAAAATGAAACTGGCTTGTCCAAATGTGCTTTTGCATACCTCAGACGACTCTGTTTGTGACGTGCTTGCAGAAATGGCTTCTTTCGCATCACTCTCCCATACAGCTTCTACTTGTGCAAAGTGTCCTGTATTGTTGACTGATGTACAGTGACACCATCTGCACCAAGATGATGCTGCAAGTCTTTGGAGGTGGTCTGTGGATTGTCCTTGACTGTTCTCACCATTCTTCTTCTCTGCCTTTCTGATATTTTTCTTGGCCTGCCACTTCTGCCTCAGGTCTTCCATTTCCTTACTATGTTCCTCACAGTGGAAACTGAAGGGTTAAATCTCTGATACAACTTTCTGTATCCTTCCCCTGTACAACTTTGTTGAACAATCTTTGTTTTCAGATCATTTGGGAGTTGTTTTGAGGAGCCCATGATGCCTCCTCAGAGGAGATTCAAATAGGTGAACAACTTACAAGTGGCCACCTTAGATACCTTTTCTCATAGTGTATGATCAACATCTGTCTTGCTGTACATTGTCAAGTTTATTGTATTGCTGTACTAAATCTTCATAGCCCTGCGCGGCAACTCAAGTGTGTAAGGTATATATGGTGATTTTGCCATAATTAATTTGTAGCCCTGGCTGGGATGGGGTGACTGTGTTTTCTACTGTTTATATGTTCATAAAAATTGAAAAAGAATAAGGAAATATCTGATTCAAAAAACACCTTTTCTCATGAGTGGATACACCTGGCTATGAAGTTCAAAGCTCAATGAGGTTACCAAACGTGCTTCAGTCAGATATAAAAGTAGGTAGAGTATTCAAATCAAGCAAATGATAAGGATACCCATACTTTTCACCTGTCAAATTTTGTTTTAAATACATTGACATTTTGTTAGTACAATAACCTCATATTCAATCCTGAAATATTACATTGACAAGTCGTTGATTACTATCGTAGCAAAAACCCAAATTTTGATAACTAAAAAGATTAATAGGGGTTCCCAAACTTTTTCATATGACTGTATATGCTAAAAATATATATGTATACGTATACCATGTCGAGACACATGCACTTTAATTATGTATGTATTTGATATTTGTATTTTAGTACATTTTATGAGCATTATGATTGTTTGAACTTTGCACTTTGTCTGTATTGGTCAATAATGATCACATGACCTCCTCCATTTTGTTTATATATCTGCATACAATCATGGATATTCAGCTTGAGAAAGGCTCACCGTTGCTCTTTCACAGGTATTTTTCACTACACTCTATGGCGTGCACCCGCTTTTTATTTCGTTTACTCATTGTGCGTTTTGATAGTGCTGCTTGGATCTTATCTTACTGTAGGTAGATAGATATAAGCTAGATACATAGGTAGATAGATAAATAGATATGTAGATATAGATAGATATGAGCTTGTGATGAAGTGACAGGAGGCAGGTCGCGCCCGTCCAGCTGATTGTAGTTCTTTTGAGAGCTAGAAACCATTGGATAGATGATCCATTTTTGTAGTCCTTATAGTAGTGTCGTATGTGTGCAAAAACCGGTCTTGTGTCATCCATCTGTTATCCATTTTTGTGGATCTGCCAAAAAATGGAAGGCAGGTAAGTTATGTCACTAGCGTGACCCAACCCCTTCAAAGGGTCACGTGATCACTAATGGTTTCGTTGATCCCTTTTGCTCAGTTTTCTGGAAATTATTTCTATGCAAAGCTGTCTTCTTATCATCCGGATACCCTTCTCCAGGACTGCAACATCCAATGGGGAGTAGGAAGTTTTGGGTTCAACCCAGGAGCCCCCTACACCGATCTGCAACAGTGCCCTGATAAATTATTGCCACATCACCATCCCTATCTTTGTCTTTTGTTGGACTTGCAATCAGGGCTCCTGTTTCAAACACTAAAATGAGATGGTCCATTACTCCTGGGGAACTGTTATCATCACCCAGTGCTGCCACTAGATATTTTGGAGCCCTGACTGGCAAATTTTGTGCCCCCCGCACATTATTTTCCCATCTTACACTACTAAAACCAAGGGTATGAAAACAATTTAATCCCCTATTTTTGGAGCGACTTGTATGTTCAGTTGCATAGCACAATGATAAAATTATACCTACTCTAATAAACTCCAATATTTGAAATACACTTTATATTGTTATGTAAAATATTTAAATTCCTAATTTTCTATCAAAGAATTATTTTACCCTAGATTTTAAAATACACATTTGGATAACTATGAAAAAAAAATGTTAACAGACTGCATAGACTATTTAGTTATATATCTACTGTATATACTTATATATAGATCAATACAGCCCGTCAACGCAGAAAAGTTATGATAACTGCATAAATCAGGAAGTTAGAACATATACAACACCAGAACCATAAAATACATACAAAATCAAAGCCAAGCTCATACCAAAAATACAGCCTCAAAAGTTCTATATCTAAATACAGCACCAGAACCAAACCCAGTAAATAAATAACAGAACCCATCTTAGAACATACAGTAAATACAGCACTGCACTGTACAGTAAATGCAAGTTTGTATATATTTACTGTACCAGAACCAAGTTCAGTACATAAAGGCAGTACCAGAATATTGTTCAGTAGAAAAAAACAACACTAGAACCCAGCTCAGTACATAAATGCAGCACCAGAACCTAGATCAATAGAAAAAATGTATACAAAAACAGTACCAGGACCACTCTCAGTTTATAAATATTGAGAGCACAATTGTGACTTCATGGGTTCTGGCTGGCCACTATTTTATCTTCTACCAGCCATAACTCATCTTGCTATGTTTCAGGCTTCAAACATAAAGATATAAAATTGTGAAGTGGAACCAAATTTTAAACTTTTGTAAAAACTTTTGTAATAAATTGAAAAGTGGGGCATGCAATATTATTCGGTTCCCTTAAATTAATACTTTGTAGCACCACCTTTTGCTGAAATTACAGCTGAAAGTCGCTTGGTGTATGTCTCTAACAGTTTTTCTTATTGAGAGACTCAAAACCTCAGCTTAAGCTCAGTGAGGTTGGATGGAGAGCATTTGTGAACAGCAGTTTTCAAAGTTCTGGACCACGAAGTTTTAATAGGTAGGTAGATCCGTGGTGGTAGGTTTCCTTTAAAATGTCCAATAAATTTTGTTCCACTTCACAATTGTGTCTCACTTGTTGTTGATTCTTCACTCAAAAATTACAATTTTATGTCTTTATGTTTGAAGCCTGAAATGTAGCAAAAGGCAGAAAAGTTCAAGGGGGCCGAATACTTCTGCAAGACACTGTACTAACAAAGCACCCACACAGCAGCCAATATAGTCACATCGCCCCCATACAGTAACTGAAGTCACACTGCCCCCCACAAAGTAGTAAATAGTCACATAGCCCCCACACAGTAGCAAGTAGTTACACTGCCTCCAAACTGTAGCCAATAGGTCTATTGCCCTCACACAGCAGCCGTAGTTGTCAAAGTGCCTGCTCCAGGTAGTCAATAGTCACAGTGCTTGCCTCAGTAGTGACAGCGCCAGCCTCCACTAGTCATAGTGCTTGCCCCCTCTGATAGCAGTGCCTGTCGACAATATTCACAGTGCTTTCTTCCAGTAGTCCTAGTGCTGCCCCGTGAGTCCCAGATGCTACTCCCAATAGCCAGTAGTCCTAGTGCTGCCTCCAATAGCCCTAGGGGCAGTCTCCAGTAGCCATGGAGCCTTCTCTCAGTAGTTACGGTGCCTCCCCCCAGTAGCCACGATGCCTGCTCCCAGTAGCCACAATGCTTGTCTCCTGTAATAAATATTCACAGTACTGTCCCCAGTAATCAGGGTGCCTGCCCCCAGTAGTCAAGTCACACAGATGTCCCAGTAGTAAAGTCACAGTGATGGCCCAGTTATCCAAGTGCTGCTCCCAGCAGCCAGTGTGCTTGCCCCCAGTAGCGAGTGCTACCCCCAGTAACCTGTAGTCCTAGATGCTGCACCCAGTAGTCCAAGTGCTGCCCCAATAGCCTGGGTCTGCTGTCCCCTAGTAGCAAGTACTATCCCCCCCAGTAGCACTATCCCCCCCCCCTATCAATTGCTGCCCCAATACTCACTGCTCCAGCCCCCAGTACAGTTTAAAACATTTTCTATGTGCGACAGCTTATGCTATTGGGAATTATTCATGTATATTTCTAAATATTTCTTAATATTTTGTGTGTCATAAAAGACCCCCGTGCAACATTTGTACATTTTTATTCTCTTACAAGTCTTCCATTGTAACCAGGGCATCTATAGGAGCTAGAAGACTTCGGACCTGCACCAAATGGTGTCTTTCGTAAGTGTGTGGTCCAAGATCTAAGGATAAATATCCCCCATTTGTCTTTCCCTCCAATGATGGTTGTAAAAAAAATAGCAAATTTGTACATAAATTCTCAAAAACAAGAGATGTGGTCCCAGAAAGATCAACCTGCAGAACCACCATGGCCCCAGCGATTGTCAGGGCACAGCACAGGTGAACCCCTTCTGTGCATTATAACTACACTCCCCACACCTTGTAACCTCAGTGTATACATGCACAATGATTGCGCCCAGCCATGGAGATGCAGTGTAGTGAGTGCATCCTCTGTGTCCACAAACATCAGTGCAGGGGGAGGGAACCGGAAGGCGTCACCACTCCCCGCCGCCAGTCACAGCAGAGCCGGCAGCAGTGTGCGCTGTGCGGGACATGCAGCAGTAGACATGGGCGCAAACATAGTCCGCGCTTTCAGAAACTTTAATGTAGAGAGCCGAGCACACCGGCTAATAGGCAGGGACAAGCCCAGCGCGGCACCGCTACATCCGGGCACCAAGGAGGCTCTACAAGCGGCCACGTCCAGTAAGTGTACAGAGCTCCCGTGCGTGACCTTCTGCAACCTGTGACACCAGGGGGCGCTGCAGCGGAGACATGACGCAGGGAGCACATGCGAGCATAGTATACTCCTGTTTACCATCTCACGTGCGTTCCACTTACCGGAAACGGCCCTGTAGTCATAGTGCATGCCGGGAGATGAGTCCTTGGAGTCCGCACATGATCAGTTAGTCACACTCGGGTCTTGAATGAGGTCAAATAAAAGAGTAGTGCAGATTATGGAGAAAAGCGGTAGCTCTTCTCTTACCTGACGTTTAGGATTCATTCATGAGTAAGAAACTTGATATGTAGTAAGATCAGGTAATGCCACAATAATTAAGAATGGTTCCTGCAGCATTAAAGGGATGTATTCAGATTTAATTTATACATACATTTCATTAATTGGATGTTATTAAACGATTTTCCTGGGCAAGATAATTTCCCAGAAATGTAGTTGTGTGCTCCTTTAGAAATAACATAGTTGTCCTCTACCACGACCACTCTGACAGCGGTGGTCACACATGCTCTATTGAGCCCTGCCTGACCACCTGTATTCAGTGTCCATTACCACAGGACATTTCACATGAAAACACTGTATTTTTTACATGACTCCAACTGAGATGGTCATATACTAGGACAGCTATGTCGTTTTTAAGGGACCGTATGACTAAATTTATAGAAAATTATCTTCACACATGGACAATTTTTCCTAACAATAAATTGAAGAAATGTATCTACAGTTTGTGGCAGGTGAAGTAAATCGTCGGCCGCCTAACCTGCATCTAGATCTTGTATCACAGAGAAAAATCAGTAATCTGTGATGTCTAGTCTGATTGTGAAGATTATGTTATAGATCAGTGTAGCCAATATTGTTATTGTAGTGTTGTTACTGAAGGACATTGGTTGATGTTTTATTACTAAATTCTATTTATAGATCACCCTGACATTCAGGAAAAGATTCACAAAAAAGACAGCCAACTTCTGTCTCATTTGAAAGACGTTTATGTTGACTCCAGAGATCCGACACCCCTGGTAAATGTTGGCAGGTTTTCATATTGCTTTTTTGTATGCTATTCTTATCCTTTCATTTCACGATTCTTGGAACGGATCATTTGTGCACATAATTACAGTGTAGATTCCAATGATCAGAAACGTTTGTTCTCATTTAAATTTTCTATTTCTGTAATTCTTCTAATTTCTCTGTGATACTGGTATAGAGTTACAGCATGTATAATATATTAGAAATATATAAAATGATTGGCATAATAAAATGTCCATGAAAGGGAATCTCAGTAGTTGTAATCATGTAAACTGAAGACAAAGTGATGTATCTGCCCAGTATGTTGCTGGTAGGAGTAGGAATGACAAAATTTGATTCATATTCCAGGATCGTAGCTGGACTTGGAGCCTTTGGGGTGTGTCCTTACATTGTCGTGCAATTAGCTTTCAGCATTCAACCACGGTGCAGCCACTCCTAGCTGAAATAAAGCTGCAGCAGGCCTCTGGTTGAATACTACAGCAATTACACGGAGTTGTGGATCAGCTCAATGCAGAGAGCTAAGAGCACATAAATATACATAGTATCATAGTAAATGAGGTTAGAAATAGACATCAGTTCGTTAAGTCCAACCTATAAATTCTACCTTAAACTGTGTTGATCCAGAGGAAGGCAAAAACTCTAAAAGGCTGTTGCCAATTGGCCCAATGTAGGGAAAAATTCCTTTCTGACCCTGAGCGGTCCAAATAACTCCCTGGATCAACAGAAACTACTTACAAATAATGTTTTATTCCCATAAGATGTGATACTATTGCTCTCCAGAAAGACATTCAGACATAAAAAATTTTAAAATTATCAGCCATTACAGCATCTTGTGGCAGAGTTCCATTGCCTCACTGCTCTCTCAGTAAAGAATCCCTGTCTATGGCAATGGTAGATCTGCCTCTCCTCTAGGCAAAGAGGATTCCCCTTTTTCCTTGCCAAAAAAGGGGCAGTACGTCACATGTCGGGTCCCGGTACATGGAGAGGGTTTGCGGGCCGAGCTCTCTCCATAGCCGGTAAGTCTAGATCAGCTATCAGCACATTGTAATGTATGAGAAGTAAAATACACATATACTGCCATACAGTAGTATGGCAGTATATGATAGGATCGTACAGACACCCTAGGGTTAAAGTACCCTAGGGAGTCTGAAAAATAGTAAAAATAAAAAAAAAAAGTTAAAATAAAAAAATTATAATAAAAAAACCCTAAAAATTCAAATCTCCCCCCCTTTCCCTAGAACTGATATAAATATAAATAAACAGTAAAAATCATAAACACATTAGGTATCGCCACGTTCGAAAATGCACGATCTATGAAAAGATGATAACTGTTTTTCACTGCGTTTAACCCCGTAACGAAAAATCGCGCCTAAAGACGAAATTTTTTTTGCCATTTAAAAAAAAATAAAGAATTCTATAAAAAGTGATCAAAAGGTCGCACAGTCCTAAAAATTATAACATTGTAAACGTCATCAAAAAACGGCACCACCCACAGGTCCATACACCAAAGTAAGTTATTAGCGCCAGAAGATGGCAAAATTCCCCCCAAAAATTTTGTACAGGAGGTTTTAATTTTTGTAAATATATGAAAACATTATAAAACCTATACAAATTTGGTATCCCCGTAATCGTACCGACCCAAAATATAAAGTAGACATGTCATTTGGGGCGCACAGTGAAATTCGTAAAATCCAAGCCCACAAGAATTACGGCACAAATGCGTTTTTTTACCAATTTCACTGCATTTGGAATTTTCCCGCTTCCCAGCACACAGCATGGAATATTAAATACCACCATTTTGAAGTGTAATTTATTACGCAGAAAATAAGCCGTCACACAGCTCTGTATATGGAAAAATAAAAAAGAAGGCAAATAGTTTGCCTTCCTTCTGTCAACTTTATTGGTGGCCTAAGGCGGCCGACACAATTGAAAGATGTGGAAGAACAGGTAGCAGTAAGTAAGTTTTTTTTTAGCAGTGTTCATCGTGTGGGATTGTGCTTGTTCATGATAATACTCTTCCGGGCCGTGCCCTCTCCATTGCTGCATATCGGATGTTTTCCCACCAATCGCCGCCGGCGGCTTTAAAAAGATGGCGGCTCATGGGCGCCACGGATCGTCGCTCCCTATGACGTCATCGGGGAGCGGCGATCTGTCACCATGACAGCCTCGGGTCTTACGAAGACCCGAGGCTGTCTCGTTTTAACCTATTCATTACAATCTGCTAATTGCACATTGTATTGAATGGCAATATATGATAGGATCAATCAGACAACCTAGAGTTACAGTACCTTAAAGTGTCTGAAAAATAGTAAAAGTAAAAATTTAAAAAAGTAAAAAAAAATTATAATAAAATCATAAACACATTAGGCATCACCGTGTCTGAAAATGCCCGACCTATCAAAATATAACGGTTTTTCGCTGCGTTTAACCCCGTAACGAAAAATAGAACCCAAAATCGAAAATGGCATTTTTTTTTGCCATTTTGATAAATATAAGTGATCAAAAGGTCGTACAGTCCTAAAAATTAGAGCAATGAAAACACCATCAAAAGTCGCAAAAAAATTACACCACCCACAGCTCTGTACACCAAAGTATGAAAAAAGTTATTGGCGCCAGAAAATTGTACAGGAGGTTTTAATTTTTGTAAATGTATGAAAACATTATAAAACCTATACAAATTTGTTATCCCCGTAATCGTACCAACCCAAAGAATAAAGTAGACATGTCATTTGTTGCGCACAGTGAAAGCTGTAAAATCTAAGCCCACAGGAAAACGTTGCAAATGCGGTTTTTTAACCATTTTCACTGCATTTGGAATTTTTTTTTCCCCGTTTCCCAGTACACGGCATGGAATATTAAATATCATCACTATGAAGTGCAATTTGTTACGTAGAAAATAAGCCATAACACAGCTCTTTATGTGGAAAAATAATAAAGTCATAGATTTTTGAAGGTGGGGAGTGAAAATGGAAGTGAAAAAACTAAAAAGGGCCAGGTCGTTAAGGGGTTAAGATGACGTCAGAGACCCCATCTTTCAGATCGTGCCAACAGGCAGCTCTTGGGTCCTGATAGGAACCCAGTGCTGCCATCGCAACGATCGGCGCCCCCGAGGATGGTGCGGGGGGCCGATCATGGGGGAAAGACCCCCGGAAGGCATGCTACCACTTTTAGGACTACCTTGAAAATGCTGTAGCTACACTGATGCAGAAACACATCTTGTTTAATCGCTGATCCAAATGATTTTGCTCAAAACAATTTTAAAATTTAGAAAGTTGGGTGCATACTGGCTGCTATGTTTTACTAAGCTTCTTGAACTGTCCAGACAGGACTAATCAACCTGAGCCAGATGACTCGCACACAGCAGCTGGGGGATTGTGTAGCGGATGTTTACTTCTGCCTGTCGAGGACAATACAGTGAATACAGCGTTCTCTAAAGCAGTGCATAATTGGGGTAAGGGGAGAAGCCACAGGAGCGATAGAGCCACATTATCTTAATTTTATAATTGTTTTTTCAGCAAAACCACTCCGTTCAGGGATTAAAGAAGATGGGTTTCTGCATCAATGTAGGATTCTCAAGGTATGTTTGGTTCATAATGCATACAAACAAATGGTAGATTCCCTTTAAGTCAGGAGGGACCAGCAGTGCCAGTCTGGTGTAGTTTGAATATTCTCGTTAGCTGCCACCATTAAGTATTAATTATTACTACTGTTGGATGGGCAAATCCAGGCTGCACTCTTGAGCCCAAGACGACCCATCTCACAGTAAGATTCTGATCAGCCAACTTTGAGCCTCAGTTTGGCTATAATAATTAGACTGTTTACTGACAGGTGGGTGGTCCTTGGATTATGAAGAGAGCCTGACACTGCCTATGTGAGAGTAGAAAGCAAAATGTAATGAATTTTTTTTACGCTGGAACCTTAAGGATTATGCCCCATAGCCTTGGTTGGTCTATAGCTTAAGATTAAGTAGGAAAATAATCCATTTGTCCCCTGTAGCATTTCTGCAAGACTCTTAGAAAGGTAAGCTTAAGACCTGTGTGCCATCACTTTTTTTTTTAATCCCTCCATCAGAATCTTTACAGCAGTTTTCTCATCAACGCTGTTGATTTGTGGTTAAAAAGCGGTTGGCAACTGATATGTGTATGCACCCTTAAAGGCTTTTACGCTTGTTATAACCACAAATTGTAACAGCTTGATGCAAAACTAGCTGTAAAGATTCGGATGGAGGGGATTCAAAAAAAAAAAAAAAAAAATATTTGGTACACAGGTCCTTCCCAAGCTTACCTGCCTAAAACAGTCGCGACATTCTACAGGGGAACACATGGGTTATTTTCCTACTAATCTTAAACTATAGACCAACCAAAGGCGTTGAGGTGCAACTCCTTCAAGGTTCCAGCGTAAAAAAAATTCATTACATGTGCTTTCGACTCTCACATAGGCATGTCAGGCTCTCTTTCACATTATCCAAGGTCCACCCACCCAGTTCTGTTAGACCCGGCTTCTAACTTATGATAGCCAAACTGGAGGATTTTAAGTGGTGCTGATCAGATCTTACTGTGAGATGGGACAGCGTCGTTGGGCCAAAGAGGGGGCAGCCTGGAGTGTGCCCATACCCACCATAGTAATAAGTAATTCATTAATGGTGGCTGGCTATGTGAGAATATACCAGTACTCAGCCACTCTGTTCCCTCCTAACGGTAAAGGGAAGCTACCATTTTTTGTAGCATTCTGACCCAGACATAGTACCTTGAGATCCTAATGTGGAATCAGGCAAAACCCAGCTCTCCTGTTTTCCTGACAATAATCCCATGCATACTGAGTAGGCATTTTGCTGAAAAACCAATTTCAAATTAAGAATAAGGTATCAGTGTCATAACTCGAATTGCTCCTACGTGGATCTTGCCCCTTACCTGCCCACATTAGATAAACCTTCTGTGCTTCACGCAAGACATAAAACAACGCCTGTTATTCCACGGAGTGGTTTTTGTCCCCGACGCGCAAAGTAAAAGACATCCGACCTGGGCACAACTTCCCCCCAGGCGCTGCTGTGTGAGTTCTCTGGCAATTTTCAGGCACATAATATAGTCCGTCTGGACAGTTCCCAAGAAGCTTAATTAAAACACATACAGCACCAGTTGGCTACCCACCTTGTCCTAAATTATGATTCTAAAATGATGATTATTGAGTCAAATCATTGTGGGATATCGCGATTAAAAGATCGGTTGCGTCCTCCTTTTTGCATCAGCTGTTCGAGCACTTACAGCATTTATCAAGGGATTGTCTCGTTCACCAAGGCCAAGTAAAACAAAGCTAGTAGAGTTTGTTTGGCCAGCATCCAAATCCATCCAGTAATTCAATATCCAGTTTGGTTAAACCACGATTTGACAATACCGCCCCTTAGCAAAAAAAAACCCCTGAGGAAGAACTGCCAACTAGCCTCAAGACAGCTGCTATAAGCAAGGCTAAAAATACATCACATACGTTTGTTATCCTTTCGGCGTTATACATTGTAATAGCTGCCAGTCCAGGCATGTCCATGTCATTTCGCACTCTTCTTTGCTACATATAAATTAACTTCTGATATTTTTACTTACTGTAATAATGAAATTAAATAGTATAGATTATACTTTTTAATGTACAATTTCAAAATGTGAACATCAGGGACTCAAGTTTTAAATACAACCTACACGCAGTCTACAAAGTTTGAAGAGTAGCTGTGCTATTTTCAGCACGCAATTTTTTTTCGGTATTTGAACCTTTTAACAGGTTTTTACATCAAAGGTGGTGAAAAAGTTCAACAAGGCCCTCTCGTTTCCATATGTTCTAGCTATATTCCCCAGCTATTTCTCTGCTGCCATGTGGTTGGGGATTTTGGAATTCCATCATATTGTGTTCCGGTATCAAAATGGTCAATGCTTCAACCAAAGAAAGCTTTCCTTAGGATGTTGTCCACCGTGAATTCCAAAAGCATGGGTCATTTCGCATCATGCCGATGCTTTTGAGGGAGTGCCTCCACTCCTCTTGCTTGTAGGCAGACATCTGCGAACTTCATGTTGTGTTATCATCGAATATTTAAAAACAGAAAAACAAATGTAGCTAAGGAACGGTGAATAGCAAACATCGGATACTACCAAAATCACCATTACAATTACCAAAGATCACAGCATTTTGACCATCCTCCAACCAAATACCCGAAAGCACTGAAGTGTTGGACCTGGTGGTCATTAGTAATAGGATGTAAATGTTTGGAGTGCTCGTAATATAGGCAACTGGGTTATTCGCTGATTCGAAAGGCCACGATTTTAATATTCCAGTAAATGTAAGTGAACAAGCTGGCAAAAAACACCAAAATCATCGGAAGAGGAGGAATAGAGTTGAAGAAGAGCGTGGGTATATCGCAACTACTGCAGCTGGCGCGAGGGGCATACGAACGTTGGCGACATTTGGGACCCAGAAGAGAGCATCTTGGGTGCCGCATTTCGCACTGGCGCCAGTCACTCAGAGCGGCGCAGAACAGAAATGTCAGACTATAATCGTCGGCGTTCTGTGGGGCGGCCTAGCGGTGTTGTCTATTTGGTAGGAGAGCTCAACGAGCGGAGCTCTTTCCATACCAGCACGAGGAACGTCTAGGATATACCCAGCCACCAAAATCCCTACACATGATGCGCGCGTGCCGGCTTTTAACTTTATTGTGTGCCGTGGTTCCGTAGTGGGCACCGAGCGGGCATTAACTTTCTGTTAAGCGCCCGCGGTCGAACCCTGACACATTCGCGCACCTACTTACCTTTCATGGGGGGGCGCACCGATCCGCCATCACCCTTGGATGCACCTCTTGGACTGCTATGCCAATAGCAACCGATTCGCTGACCGATTCCACGATAACGTTCAGGGTTCCGTGGCGATTGGTGTGCTTGGCATCACACCTTAAGTCTATTGATACGCATAGGCTTGCCAGGTGCATGATTTCTAATAGCCACCAGAATGGGACAGAATATTAAATCATTGTAAAATTGCATATATAAACTGCGAATAACAGTATTTATTGTCATGATATAAGTTAATAGCACATTGGACCCTCAGTGTTCAATTCCTACCCTGGAGGATTCTAACACCATAATGGTAACAACATTTTTTTTTTTTTTAATTAAAAAAACAAAAAAAAGGAAAAAAATGTGAAAAAAAGTTTAAATACCCCCCTTTTCCTTTTCCCTAGACCGATAGAAATCGAAAAATAAACGTAAAAACATAAACATCATTAGGTATCTCGCGTCCCAAAAATGGTCCGATCTCATCCGAAATATATTAGCGATTTTTTCCCTTCCCCAGCGTTGACAAACCCAGCTAACGGAAATTTGCCACCAGCGACAGATTTGAATATCGCCCTACTTTCTTTGCCATTTTGAAAAATATAAAAATTCTATAAAAAGTGATCAAACAGCCCATAACAGGTCCCTAACAATGAAAACATTAGAAAAATCATCACAAAAGTCTGCAAAAAAATGTACACCACCACAGGTCTCGTTCCCCGCTGAAGCTAATGAAAAGTGAGTATGTCATCCGGCCGAACATGGCCAAATGAGAATTTTTTGTGTTTTTACCAGCAACGTTTGAATTTTTCAAAAATGTCTGAAAAATTAGAAAACCTATGAAATGTTGGGAATCCGCTGCTCGGTACCGAACCACATAATAAAATGAAAATGTGGATTTGGGCGCCAGTGAAAGCTGGTAAAATCCAGCCCCACAAGAAAACAGCGGCAAATGTGTAGGTCTTTTCTTCACAGAATTGTCATTGCACTGCATTGATTTTGGTTCTTTCCCGGGTCCCAGGAGCTGTGCAGGAAATAAATACCATCACCAGAAGGGTCAATTGGGGCGCCGAAAACAATGCCCAAACAGAGCGTTTTTACACGGAAAAGACAAAACGTTCAGAGTATTTGAGAGGTGGCGTCGAGTGACAATTAAAAATGCTAAAACAAAAAGGGCACACTGACCCCTAAGGGGTTAGAAAGTGCGGTGAGGCCGCACACCCTGAGACCAATTTCCCCCGGAAATAAGTTCATAACTAATCGGGGACAAGTTTGTTCTCTGTGCAGCCAATAATAAAGAAACCCTCTGATGCGTCCTACATAATACAAACGGGATGAAGGACCGGAAGAGGCCATTAATCGTTATCAGGGCATACAGGCATCCTACCGAGGGCAATAATGAACTTTCGCTTGTAATGGGCTGGACTGCATAGGATCTTGGGGAACAAGGACACTTCAAAGTAATTACATTGTCATTTTACCACATATCTACCAGGGAATTGGTCCCTGATGGAAGTCTAATTCCCTTTCACTCATCACCCTGTCCCGCCCGCTTTTCATTAACCTTTCTGCATAAGTGGAACTGACACCTTTATAAAAAAAATGTTTAAATATTGCAATGTATTTTTCACATCTCGCCCAACGTCTCACAGAAGTTCATAAGCTTTCTCTTCTGCAAATCTTTATGCATAACCCATCGCCGGGAGTACCGGCAACATTATGATTTGAGAGAGGATCCAGTGACAAAAAGACCCATAGCAGTCTACTAACCAAGAGGACTGCTAGCCATAGTGTAAATTCATTTTGTTTCCCCCCCATCTACTTTCACATTTGAATTTTTTTGCACTTAACGGGGATAGTACATTTATAAGAATATTATTAGTGAAGGCCATTAGGATGATTACGCATGGGATTCAGAAATATCCCCATAATCTCTCAAATAAAAATATGCTTGATTGGAAAACAAACTAAAACGACCAAGAGGTGAAAAGGGCGTGGCAGCAAGTGGTTAGGATAAAGCGGAACTTGAAGTCTGATTACAGCATTAACAGGCTTAATTACGAGCTTGGTCATCACGAATTGACTCAATCGCAGCGCAGTAGTTATTGGTCCTGAAACTATAATAGCAGATACTTTAATACACTAAGTTATAAATTGGGGTATATTGCCTATAGTGGCAGGGAGAAATTGATTTGATAGTATCCTAGCAACAAACATGTGTGAAGTATTTTATTTAAATGCCACACATATACAAGATATTCTAGTTGAAGACATATTTTAGTAATTCAATGGTTACAAAGTCGTTCAGATTAACACATTTAATAATGATGATAAAAGTAAGTAACTAGTCAAACATAATACAGTCAAGATTCGGGGGAATACAAAGTGGAGCTGTGTGCTAAAGGCAGCACATACTTAAATTGACCAATTGAAGCCGCAACGTGTTCCATATTAATACGGATTTCTTAACTGAAAAACCGCAAGAGGTGCTTGAATGCAGCACCTGAATGACAAAGAACCCCGTGTGACTCTGAAATGCCAATGTGAGAGGCATCTATGAAGAGCCTCAAATGAGAGCATATTAACCCCACACGATGGAAACACAGGCCATAAATCTGCAACACGGGTGACATATACAATGCGAGCTTTTCAGGTTGAGATAAGTCAAAGGAAGTAACAACAATAAGAAATGTGAATGGAGTCTAAATATTGGGGGGGGGGGGGGCAATTATGAAACACCTCATTTGAATTAATCAGTAAGCGGACCAATTTCTTCCAATGGCTGTATACATCATTGTTAGTTTTCACAGACCTTTCTTTATTAACAGCATCATTAAAATTACTGAATACATAAATAACACCACGCAACCTAATTCAACAAAAACAAAACAAAAAAAAGACCTTTCAACAAGCATTAGATAATCATACATGCTATAGTGGACCATTACATTTAGGGGTCACCTCCAGTCATTCCGAAGGGCGCGGAATCAAGAGTTGCCCTTCACTGGGACAGGCCCCTGTACTCCTGTCACATGGGAGCCTTTCCTGGTGGCTACAGACTCAACAGCCAAGTTTCCTTTGGACCCAAAAGCGGTTGGCAACTGATATGTGTATGCACCCTTAAAGGCTTTTATACATTATGAACCAAACATACCTTGAGAATGCTGAAGCAGATCCTGTGGCTGCCCTGATGCTCTCTTCTTACCCTAATGTCCACTGCTTCAACCTTGTCCTGCGCAGCACAAGCCAAAAATACGTAATCACTGTGTTATCTTTGACGGGCAGTAATCAGTCGCTGCACCATCCCCCAGCTGCTGTGTATGAGGCGTCCAGGTTGATTAGTCCTGTCTGGACAGTCCAGGCAGCTCCTGTGTATGTGGAAGCAAGCCTGCACCCAGCTTTCCCAAGGGCCTGAATTTTTAATTTATTTATTTTTTGCAAAACCACTCAGTTTAGGGATTAAACTAGATGTTTCTGCATCAGTGTCTCTGCAGCAGTCTCAAGGTATACTTGGTTCACAATGCATAAAAAGAAATGTTAGATTTCTCTTAATATGTCTTTTGTGTCCACTCCTGTGGAAATTCATCCATGGAAAAGCTGAATTGTGTGCTGTACAGAAGTAAATGGAGGGCTTGAAGCTGCTTGATACGTAGCCATACAGTTTCCATTGTCTTACATGGCGGTTTTATTGGGTGCTATATACAAGTGCTTTTCAATAAAGAATATCAGTAAAAGTAACCTTGATTCCAAAAAAATAAATAAATAAAGTCAATGCTCACCTTTCCAAGCCACCATACAACTAATTGAACATCCTGAAAACTAATTGGATGAATTATGAACATGCAACACTAATATAACTAGGCACACGGCTACAGTTTTTATCTATCTGGTCCATGATCTTAGAAAATTTGAATATTATATTTGAGCAACTGTATAAACATTGTTTGAACACAGAAATGTTGACCAAATGTAAAGAAATGCACAGTAAATGCCCTCAATACTTGGTCGGGCTCTGTTTGCAAAAATGACTGTATCGGTGCCATGTGGCATAGAGGCAATTAAACTAATGGCACTGCAGAGGTATAATGGAAGCCAAGGTTGCTTTGGTAGAAACCTTCAGCTTGTCTGCTTTGTTGGGTCTGGTGTCTCTTATCTTCACCTTGATACCCCGTACATTCTCTAGGGCAGTGATGGCGAACCTTTTGGTGTCCGAGAGCCCAAACTGCAACCCAAAACCCCCCTTATTTATCACAAGGTGCCAACCAAAAATGAAAGCATTAAGTTATTGCTCCCCGTTTTTCAACAGCTTTCAGTCATATTGGCCTCCTGAGGACAAGATGGAAAATTTGCATCATTGTAGCTTCTTTCCAGTGTCCCTCTGTACTCAGAGAATCGTGGGTCAGCAGGAGGTCCTCCAAAGATAATTCGGCCCTGTCTACTCATTCTCTACAGTCCCAAGTAGCGAAGTAAGTAATCACTTTGGATAAAGACCTAAAGCAACAGCATTTTTATAAGTTGCTATGGAACTGCAAAAGTTCGTTGAGTCCTACCTAGTGTTTGGGGTGATGGCTGGTGCCCCACCATAAGGGCTCTGAGTGCTCACAGGTCGCCAACCACTCATCTAGGTGTTAAGGTTACGCACACAGACTGTTGCTATCTAATCCAGCTCCATGATACTTGGGATAAATAGGTATATGGCAGTGTGCCAGGTGGCTAAAAATCCTGATGGAATTTCATTATTCATCAACCCTCCAAGAGCTTGTGTTGTGAGAATATGTCATCACTGACAGGCAGAAGTAATCAATTGCTGCACCATCCCCCATCTGCTGTGTTGCAGGAATCCAGCTCAGGTTGATAAGTCCTATCTGGACAGTTCAGGCAATTCCTGTCCACAATAATGTGTTTATGTCTGGCAGCCATGGCACTCAGCTCTCCCAAGGTCCTGAATTTATAATAGTAGAATAAATATAATAAAACTACTCAGCTCAGCGATTAAACAAGATATGATTCTGCATCAGAGTAGCTACAGCATTCTCATGGTATTTTTGGTTCATAATGCATAAAAACAAATGGTAGATTTCCTTTAGGACATACTAATATTGCCTTGATTCCTATCATTGCATTAACCCCTTAATGACAAAGCGTTTTTAAATGCGTAGTGCAATTCTAAAATTGAAATAATGAATTATAAAATTGTAGTAAATGAAAAGCATAAGAATATAAGATGGTGATCAATGAGTAACCTAAATATATTAAAAATGAAGGCTCTGTAATATATTATGTGTAATTCAATACATGTGATGAACTAAAGATGTGGAAGTGCTAGTCTTACTTGATGACAAAATCAAATCTAAGCTCTGAGACTGCCTAATCCCCTGCCACCGTGTACTAAAAGTTTCGGCTTTGTTGGATTCAGTCCATTGTGGGACTGCCCTTTAACCTGCGATACAAGTAGATATGGCCTGTTCCATGTATTATATAAGGTTCTATAACCCTTTCGGGGGGGGGGGCGCCGATCGGTGCTATGGCAGCTGCTGGGGTCCGATCAGGATCCCAGAGCTGCCTGAAGGCAAGTGAGAAAAATGGTTTGTCAGTAGTCTTTCTTGCCTTCAGAAATGCCTCAACTATCTCGTTGGCTAGATTAAACAGGTGTGGAAGCACCCATTCCTCAGAGATTTTGGTTCCATATTGAAATATGGCATACACACAGTTGCCGCAGATTTGTCGCTGCACATCACATGATGCAAATCTCCCATTTGTTGGTCCCCACATCCCAAGATCTCTCCATGGATTGAATCTGGGTGACTGTGGAGGCCATTTGAGGTACAGTGAACTCATTGTCATGTTTCAAGAAACCACGCTCTGAGATGATTTCCAGCTTTATGACATGGCGCATTATCCTGCTGAAAGTAGCCATCAGATGTTGGTACATTACTGTGTCATAACGGGATGGGGACATGGTCAGCAAACAATACTCAGGTAGGCTGTGGTGTTGCAACGAGGCGCATTGGTACCAAGGGGCCCAAGAGATGCCAAGAAAATATTCCCCCACACCATGACACCACCATCCACCAGCCTGAACGTGTACCAGGCAGGAGGGATCCCATCATTGATGTTGTTGACGCCAAATTCTGCCCTACCATCCGAATGTCGCAGCAGAAATCGAGACTCATCAGACCGGGCAACGTTTTTCCAATCTTCTACTGTCCAATTTCGATGAACTTGTGCAAATTGCTGTAACCCATCTGCCTCAAAGTTCGATGTACTGTGCGTTCAGAGATGCTCTTCTGCCTACCTTGGTTGTAACGGGTGGCGATTTGAGTCACTGTTGCCTTTCTATCAGCTGGAACCAGTCTGCCCATTCTCCTTTGACCTCTGGCATCAACAAGGCATTTCCGCCCACAGAACTGCCGCTCACTGGATGTTTTTTCTTTTTCGGACCATTCTCTGTAAACCCTAGAGATGGTTGTGCTTGAAAATCCCAGTAGATCAGCAGTTTATGAAATACTCAGACCAGCCCTTCTGGCACCAACAACCATGCCACGTTCAAAGGCACTCAAATCACCTTTCTTCCCCATACTGATACTCGGTTTGAACTGCAGGAGATTGTCTTGACTATGTCTACATGCCTAAATGCACTGAGTTGCCGCTATGTGATTGGCTGATTAGAAATTAAGTGTTAACGAGCAGTTGGACAGGTGTACATAATAAAGTGGCTGGTGAGTGTATAGTATCAATGCATCCATAACAACCCATAGAATAAAAGTAAATTATTGGACCCGCATGATGAACGGCGCAAAAAAAAAATGTTAGAAACCTGCAAAAAATGATTTTTTTACCCATTGAATCCCACAAAAAATGCAATAAAAAGTGAACAAAAAAATATATGTACTCCAGAATAATACTGTTGCAGAGTACAACATGTCCCGCAAGAAACAAGCCACCAACCAGCTCTATAGCCAAAAAAGTAAAAATTTTATGCAACTTGGAAGAAGGCTATGCAAAAATGATAGATTTTTCCCCACATAAGTGTTTTATTTGGCAAATTTAGTAAAACGTGAGAAAAAATATTCAAGTATGGTATCGCCGTAATCATATCAACTCATAGAATAAAGATAACATGATTATTAGGTTATACGGTGAAAACAAAAAAAAACAGTACAGAATTGATGCTTTTCTATTCCTGCCCTCAAAAAAAAGTTCCTAAATTTTCAACAATAGAGGATACCCCAAAATAGTAACACTGGAAAAAGCATCTCATCCCGCAAGAATGCTATCATATGGCCCCAATAACAATAAAGCAAAAATTGTATGGCCTACAAAAGGGGCCAATGAGGAAACTAAAATCCTGGTAGCTGCATGGCACTCCTTCCCTCCTCCGCCTCTCTGTGCGCCCATAAAACAAGTAACGGCCACATTTCGGGGGTCTCTGTACTCGGGAGTAATTTCATAACAAATTGTATGGTGGGTTTTCTCTTTTTATCTTCTAGAAATGTGTAAATTTTAGGGCTAAATGAACGTGTAACTGACAAAATTTGATCATTCTAAATTTCACCTCCATTTTCATGTAATTACTATGAAGATCTCAAGGGGTTAACAATCTTCCTAAAAGCTGTTTCTGATAGTTTGAGGGGTACACATTTGAAAATGGGTTGGTTATGTAGGGGTGTTCGATGTTAAATATGTAAAATTTCATTCAAAACAGTATTTATCCCCAAAATAGTCAATTCTGAAAATACGGAAAACCGATATTCCATTTGTAAGCTGCGTGACGTCAAAATTAATTATCCAGACATTTCAAAAATTATCAAAATATAAAATAGACAAATGGGAAATGTTATTCAGCAACTTAATTAGGTGGTAAATCTATCTTCCTGAAATGTGATGATTTCAAATTTTGAAATCTTTTTATGTAAATAAATGCAAAACTGGTATGGTAACACTGGAAATGTGATGATTTCAAATTTCGAAATCTTTTTTTGTAAATAAATGCAAAACTTATCAGCCAAAATTTACCACTAAAATGAAGTACAACATGTGGGGAAAAAACAATCTCAGAATCGTTTTGGTAAGTAACAGTGTTCAAAAGTTATAACCGTATAAAGCGACGCATGTCAGAATACAAAAAATGGGGCTGAGCCTTAAGCTTAAGCTACGTCCTTAAGGGGATAAAAATAACATGTTTATTGGGAAAATGCGTGAAAATCCCAGTAGATCAGCAGTTTCTGAAATACTCAGACCAGCCCTTCTGGCACCAACAACCATGCCACGTTCAAAGGCACTCAAATCACCTTTCTTCCCCATACTGATGCTCGGATTGAACTGCAGGAGATTGTCTTGACCATGTCTACATGCCTAAATGCACTAAGTTGCCGCTAAGTGATTGGCTGATTAGAAATTAAGTGTTAACGAGCAGTTGGACAGGTGTACCTAATAAAGTGGCCGGTGAGTGTATAGTATCAATTCATCCATAACAACCCATAGCATAAAAGTAAATTAGTGAACCCGCACGATGAACGGCACAAAAAAAACCTGTTAGAAACCTGCAAAAATTATTTTTTTACCCATTGAATCCCACAAAAAATGCAATAAAAAGTGTACAAAAAAATATATGTACTCCAGAATAATACTGTTGCAGAGTACAACATGTCCCGCAAAAAACAAGCCACCAACCAGCTCTATAGCCAAAAAAGTAAAAATTTTCTGCAACTTGGAAGAAGGCAATGCAAAAATGATAGATTTTTCCCTACATAAGTGTTTTATTTGGCAAATTTAGTAAAACGTGAGAAAAAATATTCAACTATGGTATCGCCGTAATCATATCAACTCATAGAAAAAAGATAACATGATTATTAGGTTATACGGTGAAAACAAAAAAAAACAGTACAGAATTGATGCTTTTCTATTCCTGCCCTCAAAAAAAAATTTCCTAAATTTTCAACAATAGAGGATACCAACCCCAAAATGGTAACACTGGAAAAAGCATTTCATCCCACAAAAATGCTATCACATGGCCCTAATAACAAAAAAGCAAAAATTGTATGGCCTACAAAAGGAGCCAAAGAGAAAACTAAAATCCTGGCAGCTGCAGGGTACTCCTTCCCTCCTGCGCCTCTCTGTGCACCCATAAAACAAGTAACAGCCACATTTCGGGGGGTCTCTGTACTCGGGAGTAATTTCATAACAAATTGTATGGTGGGTTTTCTCTTTTTATCTTTTGGAAATGTGTACATTTTAGGGCTAAATGAACGTATAACTGAGAAAATTTGATCATTCTAAATTTCACCTCTATTTTGATGTAATTACTATGAAGATCTCAAGGGGTTATCAATCTTCCTAAAAGCTGTTTCTGATAGTTTGAGGGGTACAGATTTGAAAATGGGTTGGTTATGTAGGGGTTTTCGATGTTAAATATGTAAAATTTCATTCAAAACAGTATTTATCCCCAAAATAGTCAATTCTGAAAATACGGAAAACCGATATTCCATTTGTAGGTTGCATGACGTCAAAATAAATTATCCAAACATTTCAAAAATTATCAAAATGTAAAATAGACAAATGGGAAATGTTATTCAGCAACTTATTTAGGTGGTAAATCTATCTGCCTGAAATGTGATGATTTCAAATTTCGAAATCTTTTTTTGTAAATAAATGCAAAACTTATCAGCCAAAATTTACCACTAAAATGAAGTACAACATGTGGGGAAAAACAATCTCAGAATCGTTTTGGTAAGTAACAGCGTTGAAAAGTTATAACCATATAAAGCGACACATGTCAGAATACAAAAAATGGGGCTGAGCCTTAAGCTACATCCTTAAGGAGTTAAATATAACATGTTTATTGGGAAAAAATGAAGGGAGGCTCTTGGGCAAACAATGGAATGGTGCAATCTGGCAGAGACATTGGAAATCCTAGCTGTGTATGGGAGATGCACACACCTGCCTCAAGCATCTTGAACCGATTTGCTGTGTGTGTGTACAGGCTCTTAACATCTATGTCAGGGCAGTTTTGAATATAGTAGTTAGTTGAAACGACCTGCTTTTTAGCCTAGTGATGTGTATGTCAACTTGGCAAAATGTATTTGAGTGTGCAGTAGACGCATGTCTATAGGCCATCAATGTCTCAATAAGAAGTACACTACCCAAAAGTATAATCTGAGAGACTTTTTATAGGGTAACGGGACTTGTATTCCCTCTTTTGGAAGCATCCAATAAGGGAGATGTATAAAAAGTGTTGGTGAATAGACCAGTGCAGACTTGATAGTCTTATTCTGTGCCAGATAAACCCAACTGGTTGATGTTTCTGGAGAAGTTGTGAAGTTGTACTTTAGACCAGCTATTAGTTGAGTTTATTCCTAAAACAAATCAATCCCTGTATCTATTGTAGACTTACAGAAGGTTCACATCGTTGTTATTGTTTTATTGAAATTTCCCTGATATAACATCTGTTATTTTTGCTTTTGGTATATAAGAGTGAACCATGAGCTATCTCACCCTTACAAATATATTTTCAGTTTATGTTGCTAAGTATTGTTATATTTACAATATATATATACATACACACATACACCTACATGCACAGATTGTAATTGAAGTGAAACAGCTGACAGTGTGTCAGTGTGTACATCAGCTCCACTTATGTAACATAGTCCATCAAATATATCAGGCAATGCTGGCTTCTCCTGTCTTTGTATTATACTTGGGTTATAGAACATTTTAGAAAAGCTTCCGAAATGATTTAGGATAATATTTTCATGTCATAACACACAGGGCAACTGTAGGGGAGAAAAGCAAAGAGCAGTGAACTCAGTTGGCAAGACTGTTGCTAGGTGCACAAAGCTGCTCTATATGCAGTGTGATCATTCGCAGCCAGTTACCTGAATAAGTCTCTTCTGTTGCCATGGTTTCATTGCAGAGACTGTGCCCTCTCAGAAAGGAAACAATTATGCTCAATTTTATATTCACTTCTTTAATCATTTTCATCAGCTTGAACAACAGACACTGATCCATGTAGCTATATTATCATAGCTCACTGCCAGGCCATGTTTTAGGCTTGGTTTTCAATATATGTATCTCAATTATATATACCGTTACTTTACAAAAAATAATAAAGGAACAAATGTATATGTGGAAAAGAGCTTTTATGTAGGATCATATAGAAACCGGCTTGTTTCTGATGTGTTTTATGCCGTGATTTTGCCAGTGCAGGGAGGGCAAACCCTACTCCGTGGGACATCGCTAGATCCAAAGATCCAAGGCACAGGCCTGAATGTCCCCCAGCGGTACAATTTTTCCACTGCTCAGGCATTTCTTGAACTCAACTCAAACAGTGGGAAATTGAAGCAGATGATAGATAAATTGATAAGACGTCTTTGTGGTAAACTCCAAAGGGATGATGCATGGCTTCAAGTGGAGACATGGTAATGGTGGGCCACATTACTTGCAGTCACCAGATGTAATAGGTAGGGATTTCTCCTGTGTTTTCTGTAGACGAATGTTTGTGTGAGTGCATGTTTGTGGGGCTTATGTAGGAGTCTGACCACTACTAAAAATTTGGTACATGTGCACTGGATCTTTAATGACCCTGGCAACAACCCTGCTTTGTGATCCGCAGCAGTTAAATTATTTCTCCAGAATGTGGGATTTTCATAAAGCCAATGTACCATGTTGGTAGTGTATTACCTTGCAGATTTTCCACATGTAATTCAATACATGTGCGTATAGCCTAAGAGTATTGGCCAGAGAGCAACCTTAATGATCTCCATATGGAATAATTAAGAGAACTTATGTGCCTTCGTTCTTATTAAGTTGATAGGGAATTGGAATAATTTGTGGGAAAACCGCTATCTGTATTTTGTAATGTCGATAAGCAGGCTCACGGGCTATGCCCTCTTCATACTAGGCAGGTCTTGGCTAAGTCCTTGTCTTCGATCCATCATGGCACTTCCAAGCACTGGCGAACTCTGCTGAGAGATCTCTGAGAGAATCAGCGGGGATGTCACGTCATAGCGTAGATTCACTAAATCCCAATGTAGGCTTCAGTAGAGGGCTATAGCAGAAGTGTGCTACCAAGGTAGGCATTGGTTCTTTATCATTTCTACACCTGGGACCCAATAATGTTAAATTCCAGACAACCACTATAGGGCACATGGAGAGTGCTCAGGAAACAAACAAATGAAGTATAACTGTATGGTTACAGCAATTGTTGCATGACTCTATTATAGACGTTACATTTAAGTAATCCACTTGACATCTACAATAAGGTTACAAGTAATACAAGGGAGTGTCCTGGGAGGGGAAGGTTCCTAGTACCCATATTGTGGACCCGCTGCTCAGTAAATTTTGGGGAGGTTGCTGCCTTAGGCAAGGCATCTCGTACCGGCTACCTTGATATATTAGGAAATCAAATCTGCAACGCTCCGAGGGTGCCTTTCAGATTCCATGTTGTACCTCTGTATTAAGCGAAAGGTCACACTAGTTCTATTATCTCTGACCTCTACATGTGCATGTTAATAATTTTTTTCCATTTCAAATAAAAACCCTTAGTTTGTTTTTCTTTGTGTCTCAACATTTCCAGTCTATCAAACCTTACCATGTGCCTCATCTGGGCTATGACTTCTGAAATGGAGGGTATGCTCTGCTTAATCCAGTAGTCCATAATGCTGCACTTTGCAACAAGCAAAAGAGTGTGTACATCTAAATGTATTGTTGTTCTAACTTCTTGATTCCCCCCCTCTCTAATGAAAGATTAGGAGCACTGGTTGTAAGGGTAAGTCAATCCCCAGTAAGGGTAAGTGCTGCCCCCAGTAGCCAATGCTTGCCATGAGTAGTCACAGTGCTAACCCACTAGTGACAGTGCTGAGTTTGGGCATAGGCAACGTATGATGAAGTCAGACATCCTTCTGCTCTTGGTCAGTTCCAGCCTTTGGCCTTTGACCCGGTGCAGGCGAATGTTTCATCACACGTCACCTGTGCCGTATCACACAAACTACATTCGTCTATGAAAGCTATGAGATCCTAAGGATCGGTAAGGGCCCTTGCTGTCATAGCAACTAATCGCCCTCCCCCAAATGACATTATGGGGGAGAGACAATCGAATCCAAGATTGGTTGCCACCATCGTTTAAGTGCCACAATCACATTTGACTGTGTAACTTAAAGGCAAACGACCTCTATGTATGGAGACGCCTTGTCACGCATCATTAAGGGTTTAATGACATACTTACAAATCAGTAGTACAGTAAATTGGATGATATAAGTAGCAGTCACTGGCATGTACAATGCATTGTTCTGCAGCATTTGTACTTTACTCTGTCAAATGAAATCAGCCTCTTTTAGTGTAATGGTAATAGTCAGATTCTGTTTTCTTCCTATGACACTGTCGCTTCCTTAGGGCTCCCATTTGTCCCAGTTTTCTCCGCAATGTCCAGTTTTTCCACCCCAAATGTCTAATTTACTACACTCATTTTGACAAAGAATAAACTTCAGTATTGACTTTTCACGATTTGCAAATAATAGACTTTGGCACTTGTCAAATAGAACCAAAGAGTAGATATCAAAGCAGGAAAGCAATGCATATATTTGGTATCTATAACTACTGTATATAACACTGCAGAACACTCTGTTTTAGCTCTTGTTTTAATCTGACAGTGATAATACACTTACTTTAAAACAAGCAATAAATACTGAATTATACATTTTAATTAATTAGGAAACTAAATCTAAAGTGCTTTTGCCATATAGTTAATAGTTGCCAAAATGTATCATTTTATAGTGGCCAAACTACACATTGCGCCACAGAGCTTAAGCCACAGTTCCATCAAAGGAAATATTAAATGATTATTTGTCTTGATGATCCATAATGTGCTGATAAAATGTTGTGAGGTGAATTGTCCATCCTGCAAAAGTAAAAGTTAATAATACACATTAATAAAATTTTTGTCTCCAGAATTTTACTCACCTGAAGAATAAAATGATCATGTTATTTATACTTGAGTAAGAACCATTTTAAAACCTAATTGTAGAATGACACCCCCCCCCCCAATGAACTCCCCCAAAAGTTCTGCAATACTATATATGCCATAATGTTTTCATTTAAAAAACTGAACTTAACTGAACCTACAAAAAACAAGCTCTCATTTGGCTATGATGACAGAAGAATAAGTTAGGACTTTTGGTACAGTACAGTGAAAAAAAAGACAAAATGAGCTTGAAAATGAAACAGGACAGTCACTAAGTGGTTACATCCTCAAATCATACCTAAAGTATAGCAGCTTTCTATAACGCACTTTTAAGCTTTCCAAAATAATATTTTATTATTTTTACCAGTGTTATATCATTTCAGAGAAATGGATGAAGGTATTGCTACATCTGCTTTCATCATTCAATACTGTCCAATGCTACCCTGCTCCTTCATATAAGACTGTGAAGCGCCCACATGGGGAACCACCCAAATACTGGATGATGGTATAATTTATTGCTCGAGTACAAGCTGACCCGAGTGTAAGCCGAGGTACCTAATTTTAACACGTAACACATATCAATAATTTTAACCTATTGACTCAAGTGTAAGCCTAGGGTGAGAAATGCATTGGTCACAGCCTCCCCAGTATATAGCCAGCAAGCACATGCCCCATCGTATATAGCTGGCACCTGCCCCCTAGTTTATAGCCAGTAAACACCTGGCCCCAGTATATAGCCAGAAGCCCATGTTCCCCAGCAGTCCCCTTGTATATGGTCAGCAGCTGTTTTTTGTTTTTATTTGTTGTGATCACCGGTAATTTTAATGAATACCATTAAAATGTAAATCCCCACCCCCTTCTTTCCATATGCACTGCCTGGAGTGCAGGATTTAGTCCTTTTTCGTCCTTGCACCAAACATTTTTATATATTTTCATGTATTTTCCTGTTTCTGGACCAGGGATGTAATATCCCTACACCCATCCTCAAAGTGACTTTATCCTGGCATTATTTCAATTTATGGTGAGCTGATTTTTCCATTTTTTTCTTTTTTCCTTGTGTAACCAAGGGCTTGGTAGAAAAGTTGGTTGGTATAGTTAAGAAATCCCCTCTTTAGTGCTAAAATAAGTATTTTGTTTTGTCTGCTTTGCTGAAGGAAGGCTGATTTTTAGTTGTGGCTGTTAAGCCTTTAATAAATTGCACTTTATATGTATGCTTAGCCTTTTCCATACAGAGGGGCTATATAATCACGGACACAGCGCCATAGCCCCTTCGGATGTGTTTAGTGTCAGACTGCTGCCCATTTGTGGCCGATTATGGTTATTCATGTTACCATATATACTCGAGTATACACCTAATTTTAACACAAAAAACTGACACATGCCCCTAGTATATAGCCTGCCCCCTAGTATATAGCCAGCAGTCCCCTTGTATATAGCCAGGGCCTGCCCCCCCAGTATATAGCCACTGCCTTCCCCCCTTAGTATATAGCCAGCAGCCCCTTGCCCAACCTAAAATAAAACCCCAAAACTCTGTACTCTTTTCGCCGCCCCCTGCAGGTCCTCCTCTGTCTTCAGCTCCCTGCGCGGTCCCCTCACACACACACCATGACATCAGCTGGATGCCGACATCATAGTGTGTGCTGCCATTGGCATACACCAAGAAGTCAGTAAGAGGCTGACCTCATTGTGTATGCGATGGGACCATGTGTAGAGCCGAAGACAGAAGAGGACCTGGGGTGGGGTCGTTGTAATGGTGAGTACAGAGTTTTTTTCATAAATTTGAGTATAAGCCGAGTTAGGGCTTTTCAGCACTATTTTTGTGCTCAAGTATATACGGTAAGTGCTTCTGCTTTCATCACATATGTTAAAAAATAAAATATGTACAGGTGGTCCCCTACTTAAGAACACTCGACTTACATATGACCTCTAGTTACAAACGTCCCTCTGGATGTTGGTAATATACTGTACTTTAGCCCTAGGCTACAATAAACAGCTATAGCAGTTATCAAAGGTGTCTGTAATGAAGCTTTATTGTTAATCCTGATCCTTATGACAACCCAACAGTTTTAAAAATCCAATTGTCATAGACACCAAAAAAGTTCTGGCTGGGATTACAATGATAAAATATACAGTTCCGACTTACATACAAATTCAATTTAAGAACAAACCTACAGACCCTATCTTGTATGTAATCCGGGGACTGTCTGTACATGGTGTTTTTATTTTTTACCTGACTCCTATTTGATCATTTTTGTATTCCAAAAATAACTTTTGGATCAAAACCAAAATGATAGAAACCTCAAATGACTATATTTACCAATTACACATCTTGTTAATGACTTTATTGGTTTCCACGGACCTTTGAACAGCTGGATTACTATATTATTTTTATACCTGGTAACATTTGATTACACACAGAGAAACGTGCATTATGCATTTCCTTGTTTACATTTAGCCATCAGATTGGTTGTATATCTTTCAGAATGAAATGGATTTTTAAGAAAACTGATACACATTGAGGTTTGGAATAATGTGTATATAAAGACAGTGAAAGTGTTTTTAACACAAAAATCACAAATAGTCATACATTAGTAAATAAAAATTAGAGCAGCAAAAGAGCTACTTACTAATACTAAAACCCATACCAGTGGTTGGTTTGTGAATCCTGGACCTGTTTCATGAGCATACTGTACTGGCCCAGATATATTAAACAATTTGCTGTCTAACATTGCATATAAAAGAACATTTTTGGAGCTTGCACATGTATTTATAAAGTGTCTGCTCCAGTTTTGTGTCGTCACGGCTGCACAGTGTCCAAAATGAAAAAAAATGTGAACCAAGAGGGATGTGTTGGTGCTTAGTTGGAGTTTGCGACACATTTAAAATAACTACTCAACAGAATTGTGTCACACACTGTATATTAAAGGTGCACCAAAAAAAATGGTGCACACTTTCAGAGCAGTGCAGGGTGCCCCAGTATTCAATGAACTGGTGCACCCTGCACATTCGTGAGGCAACTGCAATTTACCTCATTTTTGATAAATATGGGCCAATGTGGATTTACTATGAGGCACTGAGTCCAATCTCCAGTACTGTGGTTGGTCCGTGAAACATGACACAACATAGTCCATCATTCACGGACCTACCACAGCTGTGTTTTTTAGCTTATAGAGACATATGGGCCAGAACTGCAATGGAGACAACAAGAAATGCAGCCAGATTGGTCACTACTTCTGTCTTATGTTTCTAAGTTCTGCTTTTCAAGCACTCTCCTCATTGATTATGAGCTGGCTGAGCAGGGTTACTGCAGCTTTGCCACCACACAAAGAATGCTGCTCATTGGTGCTCCATTCTCTTTGTCAGATCCATTACCACAAGCCGCTGAGAATAGCTGATCGCTTGGGCGCTGGATGTAGGACCATTCTAAATTTGAATTCATAACCATCAAAAATCAAGAAACCCCTTTAACTATTTCCAGAACTAGTAGGGAGAAGGAATCACAGCCCTTTTCTAAAGTGTTAATGGCAGCTGATGAAAGTGCAATAGAATGGATGACAATTTTGACAGAAATAATGAGAAGAGTTACAATCCTTTAGAACAAAAAATAACTTTTTAAAGCAAGTGAGTAGGAAAAGATGGTTCCATATTTATTATGTTCACACCCCTTGGGTTACTATCTTAGGCAGTGGATACTGGTAATTAGCAATTATCTAGTGATTAGGGGAGGTGAAATGCTACTGTATGCATAGGGCTGCTCACAGACTGTCTTATCAAGGACATAGTGGAAAACATTAGGATTAGCTCCATATTAATTTCATTGTTATTGATCCTTTGATAATTAAATAATGGGAAAAATGTAAAGTTAATCATTTGTAAAATCTTGGTACACTGAACTAAAGATTTATCCTTGGTAATGGGTACTTTTCCCAACTGTTTCAAGTACTGTATAAACCATTATATTAGATAATCAGACTTATGGAAGGATCAGTAAACATGAAATAATCTTTCATATGATAAAATCATTATAATGTATCCACACCAAGCAGTTGATGCGCAACTAAGTTCAACTTAATAACACATCAAATAAGCATAAGAAAAAAAGCATTTTTTCTTTCTTTACATTGCGTGGTGAATGGAACAGAGGAGAAAGACACTTCCAAACAAAACTCAGGGAGCTTGCCTCTAAGAGAATGAAAGTATCAGGCAGTTGAAATCCATCTATTATTCAGTGAGAGCTGGGAAGCCCCATACACATCAAGTGGTCTGCAAAACCACCAAATGGTAGTTTTTGCCAATATACAGCTTTTTTGTATAGCCAGCTTAAAAGAGTAGGCCACTTCCCATAAATAATTCATATTTTTTGTTAATTGAAAAATTTTACAACCCGTGTTAGAAATGAAGACACCATCACCATTTTTTCAAAAGTTCCTGCCAATTTTTTAACCCCCTCCAAAAATAGGATTTGTTGAACTCTCCACAATACGCCTCTGTCTCAGCGATGACTATTGCGTTTGAGCTAAATTTTTTTCCCGCAGGCCATTTCTTTATGTTAGGGAACAAGAAAAAGTTGCAGGGAGCCAAATTGGGTGAATACGGGGGGTGCAGCAGCAATTCATAATGTAATTCATACAGTTTGGCGACAACTCCGGATGCTAGTGCGTTATCGTGTTGAAACAGCACCTTCTTTCTAATGCCCTTCAATTGTGTCCTTCAATTTTTTGTCGAAGCAGTCCAATAACTCACTTTAGTATTATCCAGTGATCTTCTTCCTTTTTCTAAAAAAATCCATGAGGGTGAAGTTGTTCGTATCCCAAAAAATCGTCGCCATGACCTTTCTTGGGACCATCTTTACCTTCTTTGGAGCAGATTCACGGGGAGAAATCCATTGCTTTGATTGTTGCTTAGTTTCTGGTGTGAAATGGTTAATCCAGGTTTTATCAACGGTGACAACTCGATGCAAAAAATCCTTCGGATCTTGCTTAAATTGCTCTAAACACTGCTTCGAAGTTATCAGCTGCATCCGCTTGTTGTCCACCGCGAGCAATCGCGGTACCCATCATGCCAACAATTTTTTCATCACCAACTTATCATGTAAAATATTAATTGCCATTACTGCTCTTTTTCCATCTTATCAAAAATCACAAAACATGTCTTACTCAAGTGGCTGCCAAATCCAAATTAACCTATCAATCAGTCTGCAATTTGTTTTGCCATCGTTTGATAGATGGCAGCACATGATGATAACACCAACTTCCTTTAGGAATGCCCTCTGTCATCAAACATGGGTACTCATTGAACTGCCTCGTACGTTCTGTATTAATTCTTCATGGTTTTTTTTAGGTCTCTGCTTGGTGTCCTTCTATAGAAAGGTTCTATATTTACTTCAAGTGTCTATGGCTTTGGGATGGATAGGCAGGTGCACAAGCCATTATTATCATAGAAATCAGAGATGTGTGATCATAATGGCTCGTGCACCTGCATGTCCATCACATCTCATATGTGATTCTCCCTTTAGCACCTTAATATCCTTTAGGTGTTTTCATTTTTTACTCCCACCTTAAAAAATCCATAACTATTTAAATTTTCCATGTAAAGAGCTGAGTGAGGGGTTATTTTCTTTCTGTGCAACAAATCGCACTTCATAGTGATGGTATTTATTATTGCATGCTGTGTACTGGGAAGCGGGAAAAAAATTTCAAATGTAGTGAAATTGGTGAAAAAATGCATTTGCCCCAAATGACGTGTCTAATTTTTTCATTTTGTCATGTTCTGTTCTGAATAACTTTTTCATACTTCAGTGTACGTAGCTGAATAAGGTGTAATTTTGCTCAACTTTTAGTGACATTTTCCATTACGGGGTTAAACGCTGGAAATAACTGTCATTATATTTTGATAGATCGGGCATTTTGGGACATGCCAATACCTTGCCTGTTTATGCTTTTTACAGTTTATTTATATTTAAATCAATTCTAGGGAAAGGGGAGTGATGTGAATTTATATGTTTTTTTAAATTTAATTTTTTAAAATAGATTTTAATTTTCTTTTTTTGAGACCCCCTCTATTTTTGAGACCCCCTACGCTACTTTAACCCTAGGTTGACTGATTGATCCTACCATATACTGCAATACTATAGATTTTTCACATCATCTATTAGAATGTGAAAATTGCAGCCGACACTCTCACCAAACACCGGCAGTGTTTAAAAACAGAGCAATGCCCTTTTCTATCCAGAGTTTTGGCATTTTCTGTTTTGAAAATGTTTAACAAAATCTTTTTCACCAGGGGTGAAGTGGGTGGAGACTAACCTCTTCCTGTATCTGCCCTGAAGCTGAGTCCAATTTACTTTGTCCACAAATCGCATGCTGCCTTGAGTTCTCTCTCAAAGTAATTTAGCATTAAATCCAATGAGATTCCTACAAGTAAATCTACTGTACACTGCACAGTGTACATACAGGATGTAAAAGCCTGGCAGCTCTCACCATATGGAGGAGCAAACAACATGTAATAAGTGGTAGAAATCATAAGTAAAACAGTTACATGCCCCTCCTATGAGTCCATAGAGTTCTTGTAGATTTGTTTATAAGCAGTGTCCAGGGCTTGTCAGGCCGGGAAAGGAACTACTTAAAGCGATTTGCCTCTTTATCTCATGTTTTTGTAATGTCTGTGAAATGATATAGGTAATTTACCTATATATGTTTAATACTAGTTCTGCACCTCTTTCTTGATATCTAAAGTGAAGCCTCCTGTCTTTATTTTTTCATGGCCGCAGATGGTGGGTCTTGTGATCTCTAACTGGTGATTGCAAGGACAGTTAGAGATCACATGACCCTCCATCTGCAGCCGTTATATGGACAGGAATGTCCGGCTGATGAGTTAAAAGACAGGAGGCTTCACTTTACATATCAAGAAAGTGGTACAGAACTATTAATAGATGTATATTGGTAAAGTGGCCTATAAGCACTGAGATAATCTGAGGAGTATAGCTAAGAAACTGCTGTTCTTTATGGTCACAAATGTAGTTAGAGAAAATAATTTCATATAGATATGTTGTATTTTATGAGGTGTGAGACTCCTGTATATTATTTTCTTTGTAATGGAACTCCTTGTATTTGTATTGTTCTCTTTTCTCTGGTAAGGCATGTGCTGCTAAGATTCATTATAAATGATCATATATATATATATATATATATACACACACACACAAAAACACATATATACAAGTAATCTTGTCCATTTCTACCCTTCCTCAAACATTCACATACAAATAGAAAGGGATCATATGCCAGGTGCCGTCATGTGGGATGCTATTAGCATAATAACATTAATCCCATTGGAATTGTTTCATCACCTGGCAATTCTGAGCACAACAAATGCAATGTACTGTTTACAAATATTATGAAATGTTCTTGCAGAGGAAGAATACAAGAATAGAAATATTGATCTTACCTAAAACATTTTTTTTTATTTGGCAAAATACATGAATATTTACCTAGCTCCAACTTTTATTTACTTTTTATAGAAGAAAACAGAAACAATCAACCATTTATTATTTGGCAAACCAGCAATCCATTTATGGCCCTGGCATAATGTATTACCTGCTCATTGTCACAAATGCAGAGTGTGGGTATCGTGTGGGAACAGGAGCTGGGTCTGTGCATCAGCTATGTAAAGGTTTCAAGTAAAAACAATTTCCTGGCTGTTTAATCCTTCAGATGCCACATTCCCTCCATAACCTCATTGATGTCCCTGTGACATGACCACTTTGTTACAATATTTGCCATTGCAGGCAGGACCTAGCAAGATCCATGGTGTGCCATATCTATTCTGCGCGTTTCGCTATTGCGCTTCCTCTGTCGGAGTCCCCACAGGAAGCGCCATACGAAACACAGGGTTGCTCAGTGTGTGGTCCACCTCTTGGTGTGGTATTGCTGTTGTCACGGTTACACCTGCAATCCTCGCTACGGATCGTGGATGCACCTGTGCCCTATCCATGCCCCCGCTGCTGCGCCTGCTCCCCTGGTTTAGTACTCAACTCTCCCGGTTCCTGGTCCGTCTGGTCGGCGCTCCTGCTGCCTGATTAGGCCGTGACTGCAAGATTTAAAGGGCCTCCTAATGGCGCTGGCATTTTCGGGTTCCTATATAGCCCGGCGACTCCCAGAATCTCCTGCCGGATCTTCAGGTCCGTCCACTGAAGAGAAAGCCGTCCGTGTTTCCTGAGTGTTTCCAGATGCCTCTGTGTGCCTGTGGTCCTGTACTCCTGTGGCGTTCCTGTGGTGGTCCTGTGTTCCTGTGGCAGTCCTGCCTTCCCGAGGTCCTGCCTTCCCGTGGTCCTGCCTACCCTGTGTCCCTACCTTGGCTGCCACCACGGATCAGTCACCCCCTTGGAGCGACCTGGTGGCTCCCTGCCGCAGCAAGACCATTCCGCTTTGTGGAGGGCTCTGGTGAAGACCAGGGGTCCACTTAGACTCCGCTCCTGGGTTGCGGCTAGTATCATTATCCCCAGCGGTGGTCCAGGGAGTCCACTGTCTTTAGCCTCAAGAGACTCTCTTATTAGGAATTGTACACCAGTTTTGTATTTACCCCCCCTCCTTGTCAAGTGGGCATAGAGGGACATGAAGGGGGGCATGCGCAGAGTGAGCTGGTGCAGGGCATTCCTGCCCACTGGCGCAGGCTTTAGTACAATTCCTCCTGATAAATCTGGCACAGGCAAGAGGAACAGCATATGCGGGCACACCATGGACCAGTGTACAAGACACCCCCCACCTCTATCTGGTCTGCACTTCCATACGGTTTGATACTTGGAATTTTGTAGTAAGCTAGTTTCATCCTTACTCCTATCCTACATTGTGAAAACTTGGCCTTTTGTGTAATTGTTTTATTATTGCTCCTTTCTAATTGGTTATTGTGTATGGGTCAGGGGGGCACATATCGCAACAAAGACCCATCGCTAACACCCGCGGAGGTTGGTGCTTGCACCGATGGCGGGTGTTAAACTTTTCTTTGCCGCCGGCCTGGGTCGGTGCCTTGACAGCCTCGGGTCTTCGTTTGACTCGAAGGCTGAATGGCCTCTGCCTATTCATTACAATGAGCCAGTGGCTCATTGTAATGTATAGTGAGCAGAAATACCATATACTGCGATACAGTTGTATTGCAGTATATGGTAAGAACGATCTGACCATCTAGGGTTAATGTACCCTACATGGTCTAAGAAATAGTAAAAAGAAAAAAAAGTTTAAAAAATGTAAAAAATGAATAAAATATTAAAATTTCAAATCACCCCCTTTCCCTAGAACCCATATAAAATATAATAAAGAGTCAAAATCACAAACACATTGGGTATAGCCACGTAATGAAAAGTGATCAAAATATCGCACAGGCCTCAAAATGGTAGCAATGAAAACGTCGGCTCATTTCGCAAAAAATGACACCTTACACAGCTCCGTACACCAAAGTATGAAAAAGTTATTAGTGTCAGAAGATGCTGAAATTTTTATCCGTACACATTCGTTTAATTTTTGAAAATATATTTAAACGCAATAAAACCTGTATAAATGTGGTATCCCCACGATAATACCAAACGAAAGAATAAAGTAGAGGTGTTATTTGGAGCGAAGAGTGAAAGTCGTAAAAACGGACCCATTTTTCCACATTTGGAATTTTTTCCTGCTTCCCAGTACATGGCAGGGAATAATAAGTAACATCATAGGAAGGTAAAATTTGTTACGCACAAAATAAGCCCTCACACAGCTCTCTACACGGAAAAATGAAAAAGTTATGGATTTTTGAAGGTGGAGAGCGAGAAATTAGCAAAAAACCCTACCTCCTTAAGGGGTTAAAGGACATCTACAACCAGTATCAAGTATTGTAAACCAGGTGCATTTACATACTGGTGTATACCCCCTCTGCCAAGATATGCTTTTTTTTTTTACAGTGTCAGGCATCAGGGGTAGTGGACCCACTGGACCACTGCGGATGCTGAAGTAAGCCGACACCCTGGAGCAGAGTCTAAGTGGCCCCCTGTTTTCACCAGGGCCCGCCACAAAGCGGGTTAGACTTGCTGTGGCGTGGTACCACCAGGTTGCTCAACAGGCGCAACTTGATCCGCGGTGGTGGCCAAGGTGTAGAACAAAATTGTGAGGCAGAAGCGTTGTCAGGGACAGGCAAAAGATCGAGACAGGCAGGATCGGAGTCAGGGATATAGCGGTAGATCAGGACAGGCAGCATAGGAGCAAAGTCAGGAACAGAATTGAGGTCACAACGGGAAATCAGGATCATCACAAAGGGCAAGGAACATAGCTTTCCCCCAGGAAGGGGCAGGAATTTATCAGGGTAGGCGGCCAGCTATTGCCAATTATCGGTGCGCTGGGCCGCGGAGACTGCCGCTGTAGCAGGGAGAGGTGAGTGATTGCGCAGGCAGGCTTCGGGGGCACAGGAAGGCACATGGGTGCGCCTGCAACCTGGGATATGGGTCACAGGGTCACCTGTGAAATAAAGCTTCCTATGCCCTTGTTATTAAGAAAAAAACGCTTCAAAAATTATACAAATGATCCTGAGGGGCTCCAGGCTCCATTAATACCTATGGAGCACGGAGTCCCTCAGGCTCATTTGCATAGTTAACATTTTTATTTTGGTAGAGACCAGGGCATAAGAAGCTAAAATAAGAGTGAATCCTGCCAGAGGGGAGACACAGCACTATATCAGTGTACTTGGCTGTGCAGTCATCACTTTAAAACAGAATCCTGCATGATTTCCAAAAATTATTTTATTTTTGCCGTAAAATTTTGAAGAATATCAGAAAATAGAAAAAGAAGTTTAATTTGAAAACACTGCAGAAAAATAATAGAATTAGTTTCCTGTGATGCTCCTGTTTCCACAAAAGGTTAAGTAGTAGGTTATTGCTAGGTATTTATTACTCTACCTCACACCAGCAAGTTAAGTCAGTTACTGTTCACTAGCAGCTGTCTCTCTCAGCACTATATAGCAACCAGCTGCTACATAATAAGACTTTGCTAGAAAACAATAGATCATCCCTGTTCCGCTTCCAGGGTTTGGTTTTGCATGTCACAAGTCCATTTCTTCTGATTCATCCAGCAGTGGCTCACTTTCTGTTACCAGGTGAACCAATGGGAAATTGCTGGCGTGATGAATTTTGAGGTTGGGCTTTCTGTTCACAGCAACTGCTGTGTCCACTCCTTGTGTCTTATTTCTGGTGATTCATGAAACGTTGACTTATTGCAGTTCTACAAGTTACATTGTCATTACTATATGTTTGATTCAGAGGGTAACAAACAAGTTATCATTGACACTGGGATTTACCATTTTCAGGAGGGTGAATAGGCAGCACAGTATGAAGCAGCAGCCCAGGACTGGGATGTTAAAAAAGTGGAAACTGGATACAGTCACTGATTCCTACCATAAAAACTGACTGAGCAAAAAACACAGGTTGGTGCATTTCTTGTGCCAAGACTGCTCATATCGTTTACACAAATGAAATGTGTGAAAATAACACCAGGTCTTTCTAGAGTTTCTGCCCCATATTTGTTAAAGTGTTTGCGCCGGTTTTCTGTCTGACCTTGCACTGATAAGAACATGCAAACTGCTTGCACATGTATTTATGAAGTGCCTGCGCCAGTATTGTCTCGGCTGCACTATGCCTGTGCCCTGCCTCAACATTCTGCACCTAAAGGGCGTTCTAGTGCACGGTGCACAGTTTATTTTCCCAATAACCTCTTGGTGCAAGCCAGGGATGTTCTGCTTCGGAATGTAGTGGCAGTTGGGAATGGGGTATTGTTGCACAGCTCCCACCATAAGATTCTTAAAACTTTCCATCACAACCAGTCTGAAAGGGAGCATTTAAATGGCCAGCAACTGAAAACTGAACGCTTCCCTGAGATGAGGTGGAAAGGCTTGGTGATTGTGCTATTGTAGGTAGTGTCACAGACTCCCTTTCCAGAGAGACACGTGGCCTTGTCATTTGGGAGGTGGTGATAGAGACTGAGACGACCAAGACAGCAGTCTCGGGTGTTTTCATAGTGGTTTGATATCTTATCCACTCCAACTCATGTTTGGTTTGCAAGAACCTGATTATACAAGTGGTACTGAAATTGTTCAGACTTTACCCTCGCTTCACACACTGGCGGCACAGTGTTCAAATAACACGTGCTTTGTATTCTGCACATTGTTTGAATAAAATGCTAGCCATGGAGATCCTCTGGGCAGGCCTTTCCTTGGGTAAGTCCCTGGGCACAGTCAGTTGTAGCAGGCCACATCATGACTATGGGCTGACCGCTGTGCTTTGCACCCTTCACATCTTCTGTTGGCTACCTGGAACCTGCGTGTAGCAGGCACAGATGTAACATATCCAGTCCCTTCAGCACCAGCTCCATCACCACCACCAGTCCCACATTTGCAGCTTTCTTCATTTTTACACACTCACAATTCTTATCATTATAAGATGGTATCCGTAGACAAGTGCAACTATTGTAACTACGCTATAATACACTATAACACTAAGGCACAGTTACTCTCACTGTGCTATAATATCGTATGGGTATACACACACGGTTATTGTCACTGCGCAATAAGACGTTATGGGTATGCACACACAATTATTGTCATTGGACTATAAGACGTTGTGCGTATACACACAGTTACTGTCACTGTGCTATAACATGCTACAGGTATACACACACAGTTATTGTCAATGAGCTATAAGACATTGTGGCAGATTTATTTAGTTCTTTCGCGATCCAGTGGCGCATTCTCTGCGCTGAATTCGGGTCCGGCCGGGATTTATTAAGGCAGTTCCTTCGCCGAGCTGAAGACCATCGGAACGCACTGGAATACACCGAGCCGGGCTGAGTGAAGGTAAGTGCAATATTCGCAACACATTTTTTTTTTTAAATGCAGTGTTTTTTCCGTTGGGTTTTCGTTCGGCCACGCCCCCTGATTTCCGTCACGTGCATGCCGGCGCCGATGCGCTACAATCCGATCGCGTGCGCCAAAATCCCGGGGCAATTCAGGGGAAATCGGCGCAAATCGGAAATATTCGGGTAACACGTCGGGAAAACGCGAATCGGGCTCTTAGTAAATGACCCCCATTATGTGTATGCACACACAGTTACTGTCACTGTGCTATGAGATGCTAGGATTACACACACACAGTTACTGTCACTGTGCTATAAAACAGTGTCGGTATACACACACACAGTTACTTACTGTCACTGTGCTATGAGATGCTATGTGTATACACACATACTTACTGTCACTGTGCTATAAGATGCTATGGGTATACATAAACAGTTACTGTGCTATAAGGTGCTACGTGTATACAGTACACACATAGTTACTGTCACTGTGCTATAAGATGCTATGGGTATACACACTTACTGTCACTACGTGATAAAACACTTTGCTAGAGGATACAATGGGTACAGACATGCAGTTATTGTCACTACCTCGAAAAAATTTTTTCAAATATATATCTGTTCTTCAATATAGCAGCCTCCTCTCCTACCTATCTGCCCTGAAAAGGGCAATTATTAAATCTAAGTTCCTGTCTGACTGTCCCAATCTCCAGCTGCAGCCTCTCCCTAGCACTCTCCTACCTGTAATGGTGACCGCCACCTCTTATACAACAGGATCATCTATCCTGTTTGGGAATAGTTATAGTTGCTGGGGCCTTAAAACTTATGGGCTGATCATCAGCCAGCTTTTTTAGGTGAGCCAAACTCCAAACCCAAACTTTTGGCTGAAGTCTGTCTTTGGGTACCACCAGATATTGTGGCTTAGGTCTTCTCAACACTGCTGTGTGTGCTTTTACTTTTACTATCCAGACCTCTGGTGGCAGTAAAAGTGAGTTCATGATTTTTCTGATGAGATGGCCATGCTTAATGGGAGTCCCTGCAGAGGTGAGGAAGTCTCTAGCCTGCCATATGGGACAATAGTCATGTGCTGCCCCAAAGGAATACCTGGAATCGGTGTAGATGTTAACCCATTTACTTTCTGCCATCTGTAACACTTCAATGCGCTCTATCAATTCAGCCTCCTGCTCTGATAGGTGAGGAGGAAGTGGTTCTGCTTTTCCTCCCTCAAGTGTACCATTGACTACTGCATATCCAGTGTGGAACCATCCATCTTCTCCCATGGACCTGGAGAAATCTACAAAAAACTTTGTGGGTTTAATAACTCTGTGTAATATACATGAGAAAAGCCAGCAGTTTCCTGATGCATGAGGCACAAACAATCATGGTCATGCTCTGCATCAAAAAATCTTGTTTTGAGAGGCTGTTTAAAAACATGTCACGGCCTGGCCCTTTCTTCCCCCTTCTGAAATCTGCATAGCCAGAAGGAGTGTAGCAGGGCTTAGAGTGGCGCACCTTTTTAGAATAATGTTAAAGGGATTGAGCAGGGCACACAGGAGGCCATGCTGAGGTGTTTTGGCTGTACTTGAGTGAGAGTGCTGTGTAGGTCATGAGGGGTATAGACTGTGATTGGGGATTGGGTCATGTAAGACTATATCACTTGCTTTGTTGGAGACTCCTCATTTGGCATTGGATCTAGTCTAGCAGAGTAGTAAGCAACGGGCCAGGACCCTTTCTAAATGAAAAAAATAAAATAAAAACTATTGAAACTAAAACTTAAATGAAAAGACATAGACCATGACATCAGAATATACAGTAGGCTCAGACCCCTCAAAATTTTTCACCCTTTGTTGCATTGCAGCCAATTGGTAAGATCAAAAAGGTTTTTTTTGCTCATTAATGCACACTCTGCACCCCATTTAGACAGAAAAAAACAGAAATGTAGATATTTTTGCAAATTTTTTAAACAAGAAAAACTGTATTATCACTTGATCATAAGTATTTAGAACCTTTGCTCAGTGTTGAGTAGAAGCACCCGTTTGAGCAAGTATAGCCATGAGTCTTCTTGGGAATGATACAAGTTTTTCACACCTGGATTTGTGGATCCTCTGCCATTCTGAATTGCACATCCACTCTAGTTCCCTCCGGTTGGATGAGCCATTTTAAAGTTTCCTCAGAGATGCTAGATTGTGTTTAGGTTATAGCTCGGGCTGGGCCATTCAAGAGTTGTTCTTAAGTTGATACTGTGTCATTGTCTTGTTGGAAGGTAAGTAGTAGGCATCGCTGAAATTTGATGAACTCTTCTGCATCTCCTTCCCCCAAGAACTTTCTACAAGTTGATCAAGGAATTTGGCACCCCAACCAATTTGGCTTGGGTTTGTCTGAATGGTAACCTGCGAATGACAATGCCAACAAATACCTTTCAGGAGATTTTCTGTTCTCATCCACTGAAGGAATGTTTATACCTGAAATGGATTTCATATTCTTGTATTCAGGTGACACAGGCTCTTGTCCCATGAAGAAAGAATCCACTTCTGAAGAATCATGGAATAACTTTGGGCCCAGGCCATGGATTGAATACATGTAGTCAGCTTGCATAGGAGTTTCATGGACTCCCGGATAGACAACTGATTTTTCTCGACAAAAGCCTTGAAAGACCCGCTTTGGGACCGATTGAGGTTGGGGCTGAATTTCCTTTGAATGGTGAGTGGTCTGCACAGGTGGAAACATCTGGGGACGGGTTTCAGCCTAATCTCCTATACGTTTCCTATTAAAAATGCATGCGATCAGTAATGATTAACCAGCATTTTGCAAGGAGAGCTTTAGTTTATTATATGTGTTGTGAAGGTTGTCATGGTAATTGGTAATATTAATATTGTTAAATTAATTTTATATTTGAGAAGATACATTTGTATGTACAAGTGCACTAAGTTAGATAAAATCCTCCAAATGACAACCAGTAAGTCCATAGTCTAGTGGATAGAGGCACTGTATATGTACGTAAAAATATTTAATTGAATAACATTAAATAATTTAGAGAAGCCCTGCTAGATAGTTCATGACACAAGTCATTCAGTATTGAACACAGTATTGAACAGGAACAGTATTGAACAAGTACCAAGGTTTCGATTCTGTAAAGTGTGTGCTAAAACGTCCCTCTATCAGCAGGCTGTGTTAATTTGTGTGTGTTTCTTGTGTATGAACTGTGGCTTAAGTTTCTCAGTGTTTGTATTTATTGAGCAACACCCTGTTCTCTGCCGTGCAGCCAAGTCCAGCAAAGGTTCACTAGCCTGATGGACAGCTATTCCAGTCTGTTGCTGGAGGCGTGCCCAGAAACTGCCTGATATATCTGCCACTTCCCATCAGACCTTGTTGGTTATTCAGTCTTATCTTGCTATCGTCTTGTTTGCTATTCTGTGCCCCTGGGGCACTTCTGCTTTTCCTCCCGGCCATTCTATTTGCTATCTGATTTTCTACCCTCTGCCATCTTGGTTCTGATCTGGTTTTGTCCGACCGTGCTTGTCTGTCTGTATATGTTGTTTGTCCCTCAGTGTCGTATATCTCCCTGTCTCAGACTTGTGTTGGTTTTCTGTGTACCTGTGTGAACACTGATCAATATTCAAATTCCTGTTACCTGTCCGCTCCACCATCCAGCAGCTGCCAGACGAAGTAAAACTTTCCTGTCACCTTGTAGGGTCACTCAGAGACCGTTAGTTAGGTTCCTAATAGCTGCTGCCTGGTTGTGGTTGCATTGTTGCTGGATAGGTTCATTACAGAGACATTCGCAACCCTAGTTGGGATTGTATTTGGAAGGTGATTAGCAGTGCCTGGTTTTATCCACACATACCACTTAGAATTAACACTAAAAAGTTCAATCTTCCTCTCATCAGATTAGAAAATTATTTCACATAGTCTGGGAGTCCTGAATACGTCTTGCACTCAGGAGAGGTTTCAGTTGGCAGACTCTGCCATAAAGCCCCAACTGGTGGAGGGCTTTAGCGATGGTTGACTTTGTGGAACTTTCTCTCATCTCCCTTCAGCATGTTTGAAGCTCAGCCACAGTGATCTTGGGGTTCTTCTTTACCTCTCCTCTCTTCTCCAACAATTGCTTAGTTTGGCTGGATAGACAGGTCATGTAAGAGATGTGGACTTCCCAAACTTCTTATATTTAAGGATTATGGAAGCTACTGCGCTCTTAGGAATCTTGAGTGCTGCAGAAATTCTTTTGTAACATTGGCCACATCTGTGCTTCTCATGTGTTCTGATATGCACTGTGAGGTCTTAAATAGTTTTGTGCCTTTCCTAATCGAGTCCAATCAGTTAAATTGAACCATCTGAATGGGGATCAGAAAGAATTGAAAAGCATGAGTTAAATGTGATATTTCAGTTTTTCTTGCAGAAATGTACTTAAGGACACTGCCTTTTTTCATCCATTTTTCCTTGTACAGAGCTGTATGAGGGCTTATTTTTGTGTAACAAATTGCTCTTCACAGTGACGGTATATAATATTCCATGCCTTGTACTGGGAAGCGGGAAAAAAATCCAAATCAGCAGAAAATACGCATTTTCACCATTTTCTTGTGGTCTCAGTTATTACGACTTTCACAGTGTGCTCCAAAAAACACCTCTACTTTATTCTTTGGTTCAGTACAAACACAGGGATACTACTACAGGTTTATACAGGTTTTATTGTATATTTTAAAAAAATTACAACCTTGTGTACAAAAAAAAAATTTTCCGCCATCTTCTGATGCTAACAACTTTTTTGTACTTCAGTGTATGTGTCACCGCGGACGATGACGTAAGTCAACACCTGGGAGCGGAGTCTATGTGGCACGCGGTCTTCACCAGAGCCTGTCGCAGAGCGGGATGGACTTACTGTGGCGTGTTACCATCGGGTCATTCCACATTCCCGACTTTGTCTGTGGTGGTGGCCAAGGCGAAGCACAGAATCGTGAGCCACAGGATAAATGTGCTTGAGTACCTCAAATGGACTCAGGAAATGATTACCGAGCTTGTAGCTAGGAATCTTCAGCTGAATATACCTGGATGACAGAAACACTTTATCCCCCGGAGAGAAGATGGGAGGGAGCCTGTGCTTTTTGTTTGCCTGGGTTTTGTTTCGGGCAGACGCCCGAAGTAAGGAAACACAAGTCTGCTCCCCAACGGACTTAAGTTCTCGGACCAACCCTTCCACGGCAGGAACTTTGGAAGGCACAGACAGAGGAAGAGGGGAATGTGGATGCTGTCCATAGACAATGAATAAGGTGGCGGAGCCGGCAGGTTCAGAATCCAAAGAATTATAAGAAAACTCTGCCCAGTGCAACAGGGTGGACCAGTCATCCTGTCGGGTGGAGACAAAATGGCAGAGAGATTAACCCTCTCAACTTGTCCATTAGACTTCGGATGGTGACCAGAGCCAGGCCGCTGCTGCTAAAGCAAATACAATTATGGGATGTATCAAGAGAGGAATAGATTCTAGATTCTCATAATAAAGACATAGTTTTGCCCTTATACAAATCACTGGTCAGACCACACATATTGAATATTGTGTACAGTTTTTGGCACCAGTGTATACAAAGGGCATAGTAGAACGGGTGCAGAGGAGAGCAACCAAGATTATTAGGAGAATGGGGGGATTAGAATACGATGACAGAGTACAAAATTTGGGATTATTCCGTTTAGAAATAAGACGACTGAGGGGAGACCTCATTACAATGTACAAATACCTGAATGGCATTACAAGGATCTCTCCAACGATCTTTTTATACCTAGGCCTGTGACCAGGACAAGGGGGCATCTTCTACGCCTAGAGGAGAGGCGGTTACCAACAACTATATAACCCTGCATCTTCCTGTGACCCTCGCCAGATCTTCGTGTCTAGAGCCTCAGAGAAAGCTGTGTTGCCTTGTGCTCTTTCTCTGAATTCCCGCTGGTTCCGTTTCTGACTTCGCTCCTTTGCCGCCTGCCCTGACCTGTTGCTATGTCTCCGACTCCGATCCTGTGCTGCCCGTCCTGACCTCCTGCCTGTCCCCAACTATGAGGCTATTGCCTGCTGTTTCTGTACCTCGACCTTGGCTGTCACTGTGGACAAGTCATGTCTGTGGAACAACCTGGTGGTACCACTCCGCAGCAAGTCCAACCCGCTTTGCAGCGGGCTCTAGTGAAAACCGGGTGCCACTTAGACTCCGGTCCCAGGTAGTGGCTTGTGTCATCAGAAGCCAGGGTACGGAACTGAACTGCATAGTCACCGACAGATGAGTCTCCTTGACGCAAGTTGAGCAGTGTGGTCTCAGCAGAAGACGCCCGGGCAGCTTCCTCAAAAACAGACCAGAATTCAGCGAGGAACGCGATGAGAGTAGCTGTGACCAGATCGTTCCTGTCCAAGTGGGGGGCAGCCCACGCCAGGTCTTCACTGGAAAGAAGGCTGATCACGAAAGCCACCTTAACCTGTTCAGTGGCTAACTGTGAAGCATCAGTTCAATATGTAAGGAGCACTGGGTAATGAAGCCCCTGCATAACTTGGCCTCTGGCATACTTGGAGGGCATGGTAAGACTCAGCCTGTAGACGCAGCAGTAGACAATGCAGCCGTAGTAATGGGAGGTACCGTGTGTACTGGAAGCTGGTGCTGGGTAGCCAACAATTGCTGCAGGGTGGTGGGGAGTTGTCCAAGTTGCTGGCCTTGCATGGCAATCTGCTGGGATTGCTGGACCACGATGGTGGTGTGGGGAATTGCTCAGGTTGATGCCTGGTAGTAGTAGTGCAGGAAGCAGGGACACATGCAGGGTTAAAGTCCAAATAAAGTGTTTTATTCACACTTTAGAAAACAACAGAAATTCAGCCTTGGTTTTGGCACATATAAAGCAACACAAAAATAAATCCTGCCCAGCTAGGCGCTGCCTAATACAATTTCAGATCCTAGCTATACGGGTACCAGGCTGCCTGGCACACGCTCTTGGCCGGCAGTAGTACAGGAGGCACTCAGTTACCTTTGCTGTGTGAACTCAGTCTTAGCCTTCAGCTCTCCAGGTAGTGCCTCCCCTACTTCTTCTGGCCTGCAGACTAAGTCAGGCTCTAACGATGTCTGTGACCCGCACCTGTGGGCTATACAGAAACCCAGGACCGAAGCCCGGATGAAGTAGGAGTCCCACTACCAGCCTACCCCTACTCCATAATAAGCAGGCCCAGTACGGACATTACCAATGTGTCCATGTTAGCTAGTCCAACATAGACCAAACAGACTTCTCCTGCTTACCACATGTCTGCATTAACCCTTGGGTTAATTCCACCTGGCAGGAGAAAACTCTTTTATTCAGTGTCCATAATATCACCTATAGATATGATGGTTAATAAAGATCACTGCCTCAGTAATTTCGACAGGCAGTATCAAACACTTTAATTTAGAGCACCCATTGGCTTAACAAGACTCCAGTGGGCCCCGATGCGAACTTTGGGTCGGGGCCCCCATATACCTAAAAACGCGCTGCACATTACACTTGAAAATACACATATATACTACACTGACATATGCCTACACTCATTAAAATGACCAGCAGCGGCTCCACTCAGTATACGACCAGCAGCAGGCTCCACTCAGTATACGACCACCAGCGGACTCCACTCAGTATACGACCACCACGGACCCAGTTCCCACCAGTATAACGACCCACCAGCGGACCTCCACTCAAGTATACGACCACCAGCGGACTCCACTCATTACGACCACCAGGCGGACTCCACTCCAGTATACGACCACCAGCGGACTCCACTCAGTATACGACCACCAAGCGGACTCCACTGCATATAATACGACCACCAGCGGACTCCACTCAGTATACGACCACACAGCGGACTCCACTCAGTATACGACCACCAGCGGACTCCACTCAGTATACGACCACCAGCGGACTCCACTCAGATACGACCACCAAGCGCACTCCACTCAGTATACGACCACCAGCGGACTCCACTCAGTATTATACGACCACCAGCGGACGCCACTCAGTTATACGACCACCAAGCGGACTCCCACTCAGTATACGACCACCCAGCGGACTCCACTCAGTATAACGACCACCAGCGGACTCCACTCAGTATACGACCACCAGCCGGACCTCACTCAGTAATACGACCACCAGCGACTCCACTTCAGTATACGACCACCAGCGGACTCCACTTGCAGTATAACGACCACCAGCGGACTCACTCCACCCTCCCAGTATACGACCACCAGCGACTCCACTCAGTATAACGACCACCAGCGGACCTTCCACCCTTCAGTCAGATACGAACCACCAGCGGACCTCACACTCAGTATACACCCACACACCTCCAACTCAGTATAACGACCACCAGCGGACTCCACTCATAAATACGACGACTCAGCGGTGACCATCACACTTCCCAAGGTATACGACCAGCACCATCGGGCTCATCAGTATACGACCAACCAGCGGACTCCACTCAGTATCGACCACCAGCGGCCTCCTCTCAGTATACGACACCAGCGACTCCACCTCCGTATACACCACCGCGACTCCACTCAGTTATCGACCACCAGCGGACTCCCACTCAGTATACACCACCACCGGACCTCCACTTCATTATAACGACCACAGCGGACTCCACTCAGTATACGACCACCAGCGGACTCCACTCAGTAATACACCACAGCGGACTCCACTCAGTATACAGACCACCACGACTCCACTCAGTATACGACCACCAGCGACTCCACTCATTATAGACCACCAGCGGACGTCCACTCAGTATACAACCACCAGCGGACTCCACTCATTATACGACCAACAGCGGACTCCACTCAGTATACAACCACCAGCGGACTCCACTCAGTATACGACCACCCAGCGACTCCACTCGTAATACGACCACCATCGGGCTCCCACTCAGTATACGACCACCAGCGTACCTCGCCACCTCAATTATACGACCACCAGCGGACTCCCTCAGTATAACGACCACCCAGCGGACTCTCCACTCAGTATACGACCACCAGCGGACTCCACTCAGTTATACGACCACCACGGACTCCACTTCAGTATATACGACCACACCGGACTCCACTCAGTATACTACCACCAGCGGACTCCACTCAGTATACGACCACCACGACTCTCCCACTCATTATACGACCACCAGCGAACTCCACTCAGTATACGACCACCACACGGTCTCCACTCCCCAGTATACAAACCAAGCATTCGGGCTCCATGCAGTATCAATAACGACCACCAGCTGATCCACTCAGTATACGACCATCCAGCGGGCCCCTCCCACTCAGTAAATAAAACTACCAAGCAAGCGGGCTCCACTTCCAGTATAAACGACAGCAGCGGCCCCTCCTCCCTGATTTTCCTTTACACTTACATACATGCCCCCTTTATGTCAGCATTTTTAGAAAACCTCTTTGTTTAACAAAAACAATGTTTTTACCTTTTTCCTGATCCATCTCGGCAAGTGGGGGCTGTCTAAGTGCCCAGCGCCAGCAATGCGAAGGCGTCATTGCACTGCTGCCTTACAGTCTTATTCAGTCATATATACATACTACAACACATCACACTATATACTCCTCAAATAGACAAACATACAGTATATACACAAAATATATTCACCAGGCTTATAACATACAGAAACACATAGCATATACTCACCATATAAACAAACACATTTAGTACATACACAACATAAGAACACATATAATATATAAACAAATATAGACACAGCATTGCCACAGCATATACACCCATACAGCTTAAACATATTCACACAATCATATATTCTCTTGTAGTTTGCACTAACACACAGACACTTACTTTCACACTTAAATAGTCACTCAGCACAGCAACTACTCATACAGTCACACACATAACCAGTACTACAGTATTTTTCAGACTGTAAGGAGCACTGGATTATAAGGCGCACCATCAATAAATGCCTGCTAAAACGTCTAGGTTCATATATAAGGCGCACCGGATTATAAAGCGTACCTGATAAGGATGAATGACCAGCAGGTGGCAGACCTGTGCACAGTTCAAGACAGCTGTTGCCTGTAAGTATGGTTCATATATAAGGCACACTGGAATATAAGGTGCACCTTTGATTTCTTAGAAAATCAGAGGGTTTTTTGTGCGCCTTATAGTCCGAAAAATATGGTAATCATTAATGTGACAGCTTCACTCTCAGCACTCAGGGCATCCATGAAGGAAGTCTGCAGCAACATAGGAGGACGGGAACACAAGATATTCCATGTGCTACTCTGCCTTCACAGTGTTCCCCTCCCCTGCTTTCTCTGCCCGGAAAGCTCCAACAAGCAGGGGCAGAACTTTAACCAGAGAGGAGACGAAACAGTGACACTGCCGATCCTAGACCAGATCCTCCCCGGCTTGCAGTGCTGCTAGTGGCAGGTCAAGGACTATATTCTGATAATAATTCATTTATTTTTGTTTATATAGTGTACACAGATTATGCTTGCCAAATCAGTCCCTGTCCCCAATGGGGCTCACTATCTAATCAACCTACTCGTATGTTTTGGAGTGTGGGAGGAAACCCACACAAACAAGGAGAGACCATACAAACTCTTTGCAGATGTTGACCTGAATGGGACTTTAACCTAGGACCTCAGCGCTGCAAGGCTGTAGTGCTAAGCACTGATGACCTATATTAATTATGTTGAGTTCTATGGGGAGAGAGTTATCACCGCTTCTTGCAAATACTTGCGCAGTGCAAGAATTTGCGACCACAATAGCAACTACGCCACCTCCTCATCGGTTGCTCCGCTCATCTCTATGGCGCTGATGGAGAAAGAGGAGAGCGGCAATCATCTATTTCTGGTAGCGCCATAGAGATGAACGAATTTGACGGCGAGTGCGCAACTGGCTTCTCCTCTCAGGTGTATTTAGGGTACAATGGACCCCGTTCTAGTATTCTGTGTGGGTCTCATCACTGAGAACCTGACAGATCAAGTTATAGGGCCTAACTTAGCTATCACCGGGGAACCCCTTTAAGTGCCCCTATTAAAGTCAGTGGGTGTATTTACATGTACACTAGATTTCTCAACTTTTACACAGCTGTGGCCTCCCTCCAGTAGGGAAGTAAAGTGCAGCGATATCTCAGGACCGGTGTACATTCTTCTCCACCAGCTTAGTGGCGCCATTAGCAATGCCCCGTGTGTGCTGAGGGCAGCTCCTCCTCAGGTCCAGCTGCTGCCGGTGCAGTAAAGACCTGGTGTAGGGCACAGCACCGGGTATGAGGAGAAATAACCGCACTTCTACGTCCAATGGCCGCCAGAGAACTTTTCCTTCCCATCCAGCTGTGCCTTTACTTTCTTTACCCAGGAGCCAATGGCGAGGTGGCGGGCGTGGTGTGCGCCTGGCCGTCCCTTAGTGCAGCTGCTGACAGGGAGCTCATCCTCCAGCTCCGTGTCCATGCACAGCGGTTAGTAACAATGGATGTGTACGGTGTGCGCTTGTCTCCGGGCGTATGATGCAGCAGTGCAGTAACGTAAAGCGAGGACGGGGATGCGGCGGCCGCCTCCGGGATGCTGAGTGCCGAGCAGCATGAAGAGGCGTCTGCAGTGGTGAGGACGCCGGGGACAGCAGTCTAGATCCCGCTGCCTGGAGGGGAGGGGACCGCAGGTCAGTACACAATAGCTGCATTCCAGGTCTGAGCCATTGGCACCCCCTCATTAACCCCGCGTCTGCCGGCCTGGCCATTCATTGTAGTGCCGGTGGGCTGTCTGTGTGCTCAGCTGCAGGATGTGCAGGGTTAACACTCTGCTGCCTTTTCCTGCCTCTCGTGTGGCCATAGACATAACGATTTGGATAGCGATGCCAGCATGAGATACCAGTCTGCCATGGCATGGGGCATCATCCTGTGGTTGTACCTCCATTGGATGTGTTGCGCAGGGGATAGTATTCCCACTACCAGCAACAATTAGTACCAGATCTTTCCATCTGCGACCTCGCTGTGCATTTTGTATTTCTCCCAGACATTTCCATATGGGAAATTGATGTAAGAACATGATGTTATAGCAAATGTGTGTATAGGGTATAAACCATAGCACATTGCAATGGATTGATCTCACTGGGCAGAATCCGTGCCACATCACACTGCTGCCTGGCATGAGATGGCAATACATTCCCAGCACAATGTTGCTGTGGATCCCCTGCCTAAATAGGAGAAGGAAGTTTCTGAATGGTGATTTACCCTGGGATGGACCTCTCGTACTGGCAGCACATCAAAAGGGTTCTCAAATAAATTAAAATGCCACTGAGTTATGGGGGCCTGTAAAACAATAAGACCGAATGTATCGCTCCCCATAATCAGTCCCCACCAATCTTCCTGGTGCATGAGAAGGATGCTCAGCCAGTCAGTGGTTGCAGTGATGTTCCCCTTTGAATGGTCGCCCTCATGGGTTTCTGTGGTGTTGGGAGATGCGTGGGTAGTGGACTAAAATGAGCAAATAGCAGACCTTGGAGCACCTTTTTTATCCCCCAAAGAAGGGGAAAGGCAAATTGACATTGACTAATAGGACTTCCAGATATGCTTACAGCCTGGCAGAAGCCTAATAGGCCTGACGGAATGGAGGGGGTCTGGGGTTCTCCATTATGCTGATCACTGGGGGTCTTGGCAGTTGGACTCCACATGATCATACATTTAGGGGATACTTGATAAGCCCATGTTTTGGCAAAAAATTCCAGATGACTTCCCCAAATGTGATGTTTTCAGAGAACAGGACAACCTGCTGTAAGGGCTAACAGATTTAGAAAAAACTCCATGCTCGTGGAACAGCTGATATAATCTTTATTATATCATTTTTAAAACATCCAGCAGTTGCATACTAATAGTCGCAAAAATCTTTCAGGCACGCATTGTGACCTTAAAGGACAGTATTAATGATAGTAGACATGTCCTACTAAGAAGTTCTTGAGGAACAATGTTCTCAGGATGTCTTATATTATTACTCTACACGCCGCAACTGCGGCAATATAGAGTTAGAAAAATTATGCTAATTAGCCAGGGGTACTTTTAATTTCCCCCCTCCCTCCCCTTCCAATACATGTCCGGCCTTCACCTGCTCAATGCACTCTGGACAGGTGGAACTGGACAAGATCTGTATTGGAACGGGGGTAGTAAATTATAAGATGAGATGCACCGACCACGTCACCTAGACTAATTAGCGTAATTTATATATAGTCTATATAGAGTGTAGGCCTATGGAGTTATATGAAAAGAATCCCTGAGGAACTTCTCCTTCCTCGGGAACTTCTTAGTAGAACATGTCTACACATCAGTTAAAATGATAGTAGATGTCCTTTAATCATGAAAAATTACAATAGTGCTCCTGTTTGCAGCTAATGATTGTATTATCTAAAACCCAATTCTCTATGAAAGGGATTTTCCAAGTTATCAATTTATTCCCTAACAAGCTGAGCAGTGAGGCTATGATTTCTGGGACCCTTACCGATCATGAGAATGGGACCACTAGCAAACCAGAAAATGGAGATCCGGTTCTTACATATGGGTGGAGCAGCATGCCGAGTGTGCATCCAGCTACTCCATTCAGTTTGGCCTGTGGAAATGGACCCATATGTTGCTCTGACCCCACTGGCCGAGCATAGTTCAATGGATGGGAATATTTGCATAATACGGAAATATGTTTCAAGCTCTCTATGTCTCCTGCTCAATCAGCAGCACCGCCACTGTAAAGCTGTTAAAGTGCAACCCTTAGACCATATTTCTATATGATGCTAGGACTGTTCAATGCTCTGTACTTGGCCCATGGGATCAAACTAACAAACAGGTCCGTTTCCAAAGGCTGAATATGTTTTTGTGCACCAGGCCTAACTGTCGGAGATAGCCCATTGCTGTGCGTTTCGCAATTTCTGACATTCCCATAGTAATGCATCCGGTGTTAGAACACATGCTCGACCAGCGGGGGAAAAGAAATGGAAGCCTCCCATTGGTTTCTGTGGGAGAGCAATTTGAAAGACGGTTTTCACTGACCCATATTGGGCATTTATGGGTGAGATCCGGGCCGCCACAAGGAATTTTGCCCCCCCAACACATTAGTTTCCCATGATATACAGGGATCAGCGGACCCGACGTTCCCCTACTGTAAATAGCACCAGCAGTATTCAGACTCCTATAAATTTGTCAGTCTTTGTTTAATTCAGCCATTTTGGTAAGATCAAAAAAATTTTTTTGCTCATTAATGTACACTCTGCACCCCATCTTGACAAAAAAAACAGAAATGTAGATATAAAACTGAAATCTCACATGGCTCAGTATTTAGCAGAAGCACCTTTTGATCTAGTAGAGCCATGAGTCTAATTGGGAATGTTTTTCACACCTGGATTTGGGGATCCTCTGCCATTCTTCCTGGGAGATCCTTTCCAGTTACCTCAGGTTGGATGGTGAACGTGGGTGGACAGTCATTTCCATCTCTCCAGAGATGCTCAATTGACTCTGGCTGGGCCAGTTAAGAATTGTGAGAGAATTGTTCTGAAGCCACTGTTACTTTAGCTGTGTGTTTAGGGTCATTGTCTTGTTGGAAGGTGAACCTTTGGCCCAGTCTGAGGTCCAGAGCACTCTGGAAGAGGTTTTCATCCAGGAAATGTCTGTACTTGGCCACATTCATCTTTACTTCAATTACAACCAGTTGTCCTCTCCCTGCAGCAAATTTCAATCCCCTAGTGATGTTAACACAATAAAGATAATTTTTAACCCATTTGTTTACAATTTTACTCCGTTTTATTGCTGTTTTAGCTTCTATCACTCCCTAGGCTGGTCAGTGTAAAATTCCAGGGCGTGGGGAAGGACTCTCTAAGCAGACACATTATGATCCATCTAGTTCTGTTACCTGAAAATGTGGTTAGATTATCAGGATGCAAATTTATGTACACTTTCATTTACCTTCTGAACATTGTACTAGTATCTGACACATAGAAAGAGAGATGAGAAAGATCAGAGATGAGATCCAAGAGATGCTTATTACACACTATGACACTCTTCTGCTCCTGCTACATCTCAGCTCTCACAGATATGATGTGCCTACCTCCCTGGATAAAGAACTTATCTGCCTATACCTTGTAGTCCTCCTCTCTCTGCTGCAGGAAGTCAGTGTGAGCTCATCCTTCAATGCAAGGGGAGGGGCTAGAGACAGATAGCGGTACAGATCCACAGCATCAGACAGAAAAGCAAGATTGCTGCCGACCCTAAAGTCAGAAGATACAGTGTTGTCTGTGAAATGCTGTATTTTAGAGACTGTGTTATTTTGTTATCCTGAGTAAATTTAAGAAACTTGTCTTCGTGTAAATAACCCTTTAACACCAAAAAGTAAAATCTTTGTCTCATCAGACCAGAGAATCTTTTTTCTCATAGTCTGGGACTCCATCATGTGTCTTTTTGCAAACTATATGTGGGATTTTATATGTCTTGCACTGTGGAGAGGCTTCTGTCGGCACACTCTGCTATAAAGCCCCAAGCTGAGGAGGGCTGCAGTGATCGTTGTCTATGTGGAACTTTCTTCCATTTCCCTACTGCATCTCTAGAGCTCAGCCGCAGTGATCACACGGGTTCTTCTTTACCTCTCTTACCAAGACTCCTCCCACGATAGCTTAGTTTTGCATGGATGGCCAGGTCATGGGACAGTTGAGGACTTCGCAAACTTCTTCCATTTAAGGATTATGGAGGTCGATGTGCACTTAAGAACCTTAAGTGCTGCAGAAATTCTTTTGTAAACTTGGCCAGATCTGTGCTTTGCCACAATTCCGTCTGAGCTTCTTTGGGCAGTTTGGTTCCTTATAGACCTCATGATTCTCATGTGATGTGACATGCCTGTGAGGTCTACTATATATAGGCATTTTCCTTTCCTAATTAAGTACATTCAGTTTAATTAAACACAGCTGGACTAACCATCTGAAGGAGGATCAGAAGGAAATGGACAGCATGTGAGTTAAATGAGTGTCATAGCAAAGGGTCTGAACTTCTTACCATGTGATAATTCAGTTTTTTTTCTGTCAAGATGGGGTTCAGCGTTTACAATTTTGAGCAAAACAAAAGAACGTTTTTTTGATCTTACCAATTGGCTGCAATGAAAGAGTGAAAAATTAAAGGTTGTCTGAATACTTTCCGTACCCACTGTAGATAGCTCCAGCACATGCCCCCTCCATACATAGATAAATAGCCCTGGGACAGTAAAATTATTATACTCACCTTTCCACACTTCCTGCAGCCTCTACTGCGATCCCAAACTCCTCATCTTTTACAGAATTATGGTGGATGCGTCACTGGCATCCCCTCTATAACCCAGGTGACGTCACAAGGGTCGCTCAAAGGACGCATTCAGTGATTAGCACTGTGTGTGCCTTAAAGACGCACATAGCACTGATCACTATTGAGGGTTGGGACAATACTGAGGGGGTTTTGGGTATACTCCAGCGGGCTCCTTTTTAATTGCAAAACAGGGTGGAAGGGGGACCAGGCACACATACCCACTAAACCCTCGATGATGGCGGCCGTGAATAAGATACACGTTATGTGACTTTTGCCTTTTATAAGCTTTTAGGACCGAATTGGTGACAATAAGAATAACAGTGTGTTAAAATTGTTTATTTAATATACCTAAAGCAAGGGGCAGGGGATGATGGACCAGCTTGCCAACTTTTTCTCACTTGAAACATTGCAAATTTTGTCCTGTTTTGGAATAATAGTCCCATTCATCTGAGGTAGTGCTAGTTTGAGAAAAAAAAATGGTGACACTCACCCCTTGTTTTTGGCATGGAGGGTGATGTCACACATGGCGTTTTTAGGCCGTTTTTGTCTGTTTTTAATTGCGCAAATTCAGAAAGCCAGACAAAAACGCATGCGTTTTTTACGATCTGAAAACGGCCTAAAAACGCCATGTGTGACATCACCCTGAGAATCACAGATTAAATGGCACAACAAACTGCACTATTTCTTCCGGCAATATGGCAGACATAAACGTAAATCTTGCTGGACTCCATTGGGGTTCATCAGGGTTAATTATGTTTGTCATATGGATTTGGCTCTGTCTAGTTTTCCATTTTTTGTGCTTGTAATGGAACAGAAAACTGAAAATCTTGAAAGGGTGTACAAGCATGCAAACAACTATTATCAGTTGGTATGAAAATAGATTTTAGGATTATTGTGATTCAGCTAATTTTTTTGTGTTAGTCATAAAGCCCTTTGTATTAAAAGGTTTTTAATATGACTTGCACAATACTTTTTGGTGGACTCCTTTTTATTTTGTGACATTTTCACATATGTTTTGAGAAAAAAGAAAAAAATAATATAGATAGCACATGCTGCTTTTCGGAAAAAATGTTTTGTATGCGTGTGATGAAACACTTTTTAAAGGGAACCTGTCACCTCTGCCATGAGGCATAAATCTAATTAGAGTACATGTGTCTAATTGCTGTTATTTTATACTCCTTTTTGTTGGACCTATACTGCAAAATTGACTTTTATTCCTTTTGTACTTCAGACATAAAGTCAAGGAGGCTGGGGAGCTTCATTATCCAGTCAAGCTCCCTCAGCCGCAGACCAAGCCCCTCCACTCCACCCCTCAGCCCGATGTCACTGAATGCTCTATATATTCTTGTGCATGCGTGCTGTGCATGTGCATGTCATTACAGGTAGACTGTGCATGCACCAGTACTTTGCATAGTATGAGCGCTAGATAACTTGCTAGCAGTAGACGGCCACTTATGACCGTTTCACTCCATTAATCGATATGGAGATGATGGAAATTGCTGAGCGCTGCGCTCAGTGATCTCCGTCAGCTCCATAGAGCTTAATGGAGTAGAACGGTCATGCATGGACGTCTGCTCCATTAGTCTGACAGAGCGACGAGGGATCCAATGGAGGTACATGGGACCCCATAGGACCCCTTGTTTTCATGATCTGTGGAGGGAAAAAAAACAAATTGCACAATGCATTTTTGATGAATCCCCATAGAATTGCATATGTATGACTGACATAACCCATTGAGTACATTGGGTCCGAATCCAATGTAAGTCCTGCACGTCAGGACGTATGTGAAAGGGGCCTAAAACCTTGTCAGGACCTATGGGAATTGCTGGCTCTTAATGGGGCTCTTCATTCAGTAGCATACTCGTCAGTATGATTAAATGAAGCTGACCTTTCACAGAAGTCAAAGGGACTTACAGTACATTGTCAGTGCCAAGTAAACTGTGACCGATACTACCAATTATCACAAGATGACAACTTTTCAGACCATATTGCAAAACCAATTAACACATTCCGAGATAGACAACCTATGTGAGACATCCAGCTCTTTGGAGATAGAAGAAGCAGCATTGTGCTTCATCTCTCAGGAGAGTATATGCATATTACATCTATTGGTGTGGGAGCACGTGCTGTCACCTACAAATACATAGAAAACAGGGCAGACAATACAGTATATACAGCAACAATTTAGTTACCAACTGCTTCCAGCCATTGATGCTTATGCCCTTAACCAATTAACAACCAGACTTAGAAATGCGCTTTAACGTGAACTCATTCAGGCAAACCCCTTCACACCCTTTCACACCTACTTGGTAAGGGGGAAAGTATTTGGAGAAAAGGGGATACAATTGGCTTACAAGCCCTGATAAATGTCCCCCCAAATCCATATAGTTTTTATTACGTTTTTGTACTTTAAAAAAATAAAAAAGTTGCTGTATCACCATAGATGCTGTATCACCATATTCTGATGCAAATAACTTTTTCATACTGTGGTCATTTTTGTGTGATCAGCTGATATTTTGGGGATTGTAGGGCTTTTGATCAATTTTAATTCAAAATTTTACTTACGGTAAAATGGCAAAAAGGTAGCAATGAGGACATTTGGAGGTTTTTCTTTTCTGTTTCTTTTCCGGGTTCATGGATGTGTATAATATTTTAATGGATCAGGCATTTTAGGATGTGTGGATTTACTCATTTAATTTATTTATTTTAATTTGTGTTCATGAAAAGGGGAGAGATTTGCAATTTTCTAAAAAAAAAAAAAAAATTTAACTCTTTTTAAAAAATGTATTTTTATTTTTTTTTAGACCCCCTAGAGTTCTATTCACCTCATAAGGCCTTTTCATAGTCCTATAACAATGCCATGATGTATAGAATCTGACATATGTCATTAAAGTGGCTGGCCACTCTTTTACATAAGTTGCCGGTGTGCATTACTGCCTTGTGGATAATTCCTGAATGTTCATCTAGTGAGTAAGCAGTCCCCTGCTGCTTACTTTGGAATGTGTGCAGACCCTCCATGCTTCTTCTTACATGTCTGAGCTGATGAATAGGAGGAGCTGTAGCAGCAGAGTTATGACTCATCCCCCCCCCCCTCCAATTTCTCTCAGTATGGACAGACTGTGTGAGATAGTGTTGAAGCCATAAGGATACTCTAAGCAGGGAGAGAAACGACAGTTTTTGTAGGTATGCAAAGGGAAGCATGAAAGCAGGGGAAGGCTGAAGCTTTCATAGTAGGCAAAGGCAAATGTACATATACATGCAAGAAATGTCACCTATAAGGGGTTTAAGCAAACCTGTCACCTGGAGTGTCATTTTTAGCTGGTTACAGGTTCAATAGCCTATGCTATGCTAATTTTAAAAATGCTTTTGTCAGCATTATATTACTGGCTCCCTGCCAGCAGTGTGGAGGAGGGGCAGCTACAGCATGTGTGCGGCTATGTCCGTCTCCTCCACACTCATGCAGACTCCCTCACCCCCTCCCCACTTCCTTCCATGTGCATTGAGCAGACAGAGAAGAGGAAGAATGCATGAGGAGACACAGGCACACACAGGCTGCAGCTACCCCCCCAGGACTCACAACATCATGGCAGGGAGCCAGGTATGATTAAAATAAACTATTCTAAACTACTGAATGATTCAGAATGCTGACAAAGGCATTTAAAATACCGTATATTCCGGCGTATAAGACACTTTGAAGACAGAAAAACTTCTGTCTTCTTGGGGTCGCGCTGCATGGAGAGGGCTCATGGGCTGAGCCCTCTCCATAGCCGTAGTCTTGCTGCACATTGCAGCAAAGGCTTACTGGTAACACCCGCCTCGTGCTCAGCACTGATCGCGGGTGTTTTCACAGCGTTGGCTGCCGGCAAAGCTGCGGCAGCCTCAAACAGTGGCGTACCGATCGGGTCAGGTGCGAACGCTGCGCTGATAACTCGGCGCAGCACAGCGGGCAGATGTTTTAAATTGTGAGAGCCGCGGGCTTTCCCTTACAGCGCACGGACTGTTTGCTGCATCTGGTCCGTGCGTGGATCAGGAGGCCCGGAGCTGTCACACAATTTAAAATTTGAACGGGCCCCGATCCGTCAGCCAAACCACCCACCTCATCCATGCGACCGCCGCACAGGCTTAATGACGCGCCTGCCTGCGCCGGGTTCTGCTGAGGTCTATGACCCGGCACTGAGGACATTTGGAGGTTTTTCTTTTCTGTTTCTTTTCCGGGTTCATGGTTGTGTATAATATTTTAATGGATCAGGCATTTTAGAATGTGTGGATTTACTCATTTAATTTATTTATTTTAATTTGTGTTCATGAAAAGGGGAGAGATTTGCAATTTTCTAAAAAAAAATTTTTTTTTACTCTTTTAAAAAAATGTATTGTTATTTTTTTTTTTAGACCCCCTACAGTTCTATTCACCTCATAAGTCCTTTTCATAGTCCTATAACAATGCCATGATGTATAGAATCTGACATATGTCATTAAAGTGGCTGGCCACTCTTTTACATAAAATGCCTGTGTGCATTACTGCCTTGTGGATAATTCCTGAATGTTCATCTAGTGAGTAAGCAGTCCTGCTGCTTACTTTTGGAATGTGTGCAGACCCTCCATGCTTCTTTCTTTACATGTCTGAGCTGATGAATAGGAGGAGCTGTAGCAGCAGAGTTATGACTCATCCCCCCCCCCTCCAATTTCTCTCAGTATGGACAGACTGTGAGATAGTGTTGAAGCCATAAGGATGACCTTAAGCAGGGAGAGAAACGACAGTTTTGTAGGTATGCAAAGGGAAGCATGGAAAGAGCAGGGGAAGGCTGAAGCTTTCATAGTAGGCAAAGGCAAATGTACATATACATGCAAGAAATGTCACCTATAAGGGGTTAAAGCAAACCTGTCACCTGGAGTGTCATTTTTAGCTGGTTACAGGTTACAATAGCCTATGCTATGCTAATTTTAAAAATGCTTTTGTCAGCATTATATTACTTGGCTCCCTGCCAGCAGTGTGGAGGGAGGGGCAGCTACAGCATGTGTGCGGCTATGTCCGCTCTCCTCCACACTCATGCAACTCCCTCACCCCTCCCCACTTCCTTCCATGTGCATTGAGCAGACAGAGAAGAGGAAGAATGCATGAGGAGACACAGGCACACACAGGCTGCAGCTACCCCCCCAGGACTCACAACATCATGGCAGGGAGCCAGGTAATGTAAAATAAACTATTCTAAACTACTGAAATGATTCAGAATGCTGACAAAGGCATTTAAAATACCGTATATTCCGGGTATAAGACGACTTTGAAGACAGAAAATCTTCTGTCTTCTTGGGGTCGCGCTGCATGGAGAGGGCCATGGGTGAGCCCTCTCCATAGCCGGTAAGTCTTTGCTGCACATTGCAGCAAAGGCTTACTGGTAACACCCGCGATCGGGTGCTAGCACTGATCGGGGTGTTTCACCAGCGTTGTGCCGGCAAAGCTGCCGGCAGCCTCAAACAGTGGCGTACACGATCGGGTCAGGTGCGAACGCTGCGCTGATAACTCGGCGCAGCACAGGGGCAGATGTTTTAAATGTGAGAGCCGCGGGCCTTTCCTTACAGGCACGGACTGTTCTGGATCTGGTCCGTGCGCTGGATCAGGAGGGCCCGGAGCTGTCACCAATTTAAAATTTGAACGGGCCCGATCCGTCAGCCTAACACCACCCACCTCATCCATCGACGCCGCACAGGCTTAAGCGCGCCTGCCTGCGCCGGGTTTGCTGAGGTCTATGACCCGGCACCTGACTGGCAGACGCGTCATAGCCGTCGCCTGCGCCGATCTTTAGAAGAGAGAGAGGGGTGAAGAGGAGCGGAATAACTAGGTAAGAGTTTTATTTTTCATTTGCTTAAATTCTATGGGCCCGTTTCTATTTGGGGGGGGAGGCATAGGTGAAATTGAGGAATTAGGAATGGCTATTTGGGGGGGATATTACCTGGTAAATGGTAACATTTACAGTAAAATGGATGATGGTAACAGTTTCCTGCTATACCTGCCTGTATAAGAATTTAAATTAAAAAAGGACCAGTTAAAGTCAAATCAGTTTTTTTTTATTTTTTTACCGGTGTTTTGTATGCGTTGGAAAAGGGGTAGTCTTATACGGCGAATATATCTTAAACTCTATATTTTAAACAGGAAAGTAGGGGGATCGTCTTATACACCAGGTCGTCTTATACGCCGGAATATACGGTAAGCATAGCATAGCCTGTCGACACCAGCTAAAAATTACATTCCTGGTGACAGGTTCACATTAGCAATTTTTTTTATTTCTTTTTAAATACATTTCAGCTATTATTAGGGATTTCCGCTGCTCATAGATTTGTCAGAGACTCTTTGCAACTCCCTCATGCACCTGCATCCACGGCCAAGTGTGAACATATCTCTATTAGTAAAAAAGGAATTATTGCGCTTCCAGACACCACTCGCACAAGGAAATGTTTCCTGAAAGCTGCAGCAGAAGGGATTCTGCCTCGTATGTCCCTGGCCACATTGTATACTTATTCCCTACAAAGTGACTAACCAAGATAATTCAGTGACTGCAGGAGGTGGATGTTCCAGGAGACTTGCAGAAGGGAAATTTCCCTTCATATAGAGTTTTTATGGAAAGTGCATGCTATCGTTTTGGACTGAGGATGAGTGTTCATGGTGGGAAAAACTCTTTCCAACAAGAGGGCTGGTATGAAAAATGAATTAGAATATGTTTATATTGGCATCTCTTTCTCTTTTTCTTAACATAAGAATTAATAACTCTGGCAGTTTAAAGGTATGTGAGGTATGATGTAAACTTGTGGGGGAACGTGTGGGCGAATCTGCAGGGTGTTTTATTTCAGTCAATTTGAGATTCCGCTCAATTATGTTTTAGCAAATATTGTTGCTGGTACAGGGTTTTTCCAGGTTTATAGGTCATCAGATAGGTGGGAATCCCACTCCCAGCACCACCACTGATCATCTGCATTCAGAGGAGAACCATGCAATTGATAGGAGTAAATGATATTTAGGATAAGCCATCATCATTATATGATTGTGGTTACAACTCTTGTCTCCTCTTACAATAAAAAAGGTAAGGTTTCTGCTTCCTTTTTATTTTTTACATATTTTTTTACCATGAGTTATACCATGCATTAAAACATCAACAGTTTTGATCAACAATTAGTTTTCAATGCAGTGCATGGAAGTCATTGTATGAGATGTGTGAAAAATATGATGCAAGGACTCCCTGCTTGCCAGCTGAAGATCAGCACTGATGCTGTACAGTTGTTACAGCTTGGCACTAAGGCTGGCAGACAAGGGGGTCGGTTTAGATGTTCACACAAGCAGTATCTGAATCTTGTGCTTGAATACATCGATCCAGTACCTGCAGAAACAACCAAAGTAATAAAGTTTTCAGTATGGAAATTTCTGCCTCAAGTTGTACCACTACAACAGACCCTGTTCTATGCAATAGTGAAATATTTCCCCCTTCCACAACCCAAAGAAACCCCTTTTATATGGTAGAAAATCGCTAACCTCAGCTGTATATGTCATCCTTTATTTTCTATATAGTAAGAACATTATTTTAACTGGCAACAGCAAAAAATTTAGCATATTACAGAAATGTAGTTTTACTTAATATATGTACAGCTGCAGCTGCCCCTCCCTCTTCATTGTAAATTTACAGCCTGCTAAAAATAACACCTTTCCCCATTTGAGATCTTGTAGACAGCTGCTGGTGCTACATGCTGTTCTTGTTTGTGTGAACATGTGCTTATGGACAACGGCTCACTTGATACAAACTCACAAAATGTTTATCTAAGGCCCCTTACAAATTAGCGTTTTTCACAAGCGTGTTCTGTGCATGCTTTTGACACGCAGAACTTGCATTGCAATCTGACCCATTATAATCAATGGGCTTTTTCAGACTTGCATTTTTTTCACGTGCACACGCGCATTTTTTTTAACGCGCGTTTAAATCTCGGCATGCTCTACTTTTGAAAAACTCACCATGCAAGTCTATGGAGATGCATCAAAAACGCGTTTTTCACGCATCAATTGCCATAGAAAAGATAGACCATAGTCCTGAGTCCTTTTTCATGTGCATTATCTGCGTGTGAAAAACGCATTAAAGGGAACCTGTTACCAGAAGACCCATTTTTAGCACTCCCCCAGTCCCCACAGAGCATAGTACATACACTGCCAAAGTGTTTTTGTATAAAAAAAATAGGTTTTACAGAAAAAAAGATATGTTATATTGTACCTTTCATAAGCATCTGCTGTGTGACTAGGCAGTTGGCAATTGGGAGAGGCTGGAAAGGAGCAGTTCCCCCCAGCGGGCCTGCTGTTCTGCGCATGCGCAGACGGCAGGATCGGCGGACGAGGGCGCGCAGCTACTAGCAGCTGCGCGCCGAACATGTTGAGTAGGAGGGGTAAAGTGGCTACCGGGGCGTGGAGTGGCCGCCTCGTGTAACCTCAGATGCGGCTACTCCACGCCCCAGTAGCCGCATAACAAAATTAACATATTAGGGTAATAAAAGTTTACAAAAAAGTGCGGGGACGCGAGGATTAGCCCTTAAAAGGGCTATCCTCACGTCCCATTGATTCACTTACCATCCGATCTACCTTTATAGGTAGATTTGTGGTGGTAGGTTTCCTTTAAGGGGGAAAATAGGCCTTAAAAGATTACGTGTGAAATCCATCACATGTAATGCAAAATATATATCTCAAAACTAGCCTCTTCTTACTTGTACTTCCTAAACTAACTGAAGTGACGAAATCACAGCAGGGTGTAGGGACCCACTGTGGCCATGTGCTACCCATTTTAACAACAGGTAGCACAATTCTCAGATTGCACTACCCAAATTCAGTCTGGGATTCAAATTTTTCTGAAATATTTTAAAAAAGAACAAATAATCTTTGTACTTTGCTAAAGGAGTATTCCAGGAAAATTCACATTCAAATGAGTCCTTAAAATATAAGCTTATATGTAATATGTTTAACCCCTTAAGGACTTGGCCCCTTTTTCGTTTTTGCGTTTTCATTTTTCACTCCCCACCTTCAAAAATCTATAACTTTTTATTTTTCCATGTAAAGAGCTGTGTATGGGCTTGTTTTCCGGGTAACAAATTATACTTCATAGTGACAGTATTTATTATTTCATGCCGTATACTTGGAAGCGGGCAAAAAATTCTGAATGCAGTGAGAATGATGAAAAAACACATTTGCTCCATTTTCTTGTGGGCTTGGATTTTACGGCTTTCACTGTGCGGCCCAAATTACATGTCTACTTTATTCTTTGGATCAGTACGATCATGGAGATAACAAATTTGTATAAGTTTTATAATGTTTACAAAAATGAAAACCTCCTGTACAAAAAGAAATTCTTCGTTTTGCCATCTTCTGGTGCTAATAACTTTTGCATACTTTAAGTGTACAGAGCTGTTGGTGGTGTCATTTTTTGTCACTTTTGGTGACATTTTCAATTTAGGACTGTGCAACTTTTTTATAGAATTTTTTATATTTGTCAAAATGGCAAAAAGTGCTATTAGCGAATTTGGGTGCTATTTTCCATTACAGGGTTAAACACAGTGAAAAAACTTTATTATATTTTGATAAACCGGGCATTTTCGGCGGATGCGGCAATACCTAATGTGTTTATTTTTCGTGTTTATTATATTTATATGACTTCTAAGGAAAGGGGGGGTGACTTGAATTGTGGAGACCACTTGAGTACAAGTGAACTATCATTGTAATGTTCAAGAAACCAGTCTGAGATGATTCAGCTTTATGACATGGGCATTATCCTGCTGAAAGTAGCCCTCAGATGTTGGGTACATTGTGGCATAAAGGGATGAGATGGTCAGCAACAATAATCAGGTAGGCTGTGGCGTTGCAACGATGCTCAATTGGACCAAGGGGCTAAAGAGTGCCAGAAAAATATTCCCCACACCATGACACCACCACCACCAGCCTGAACGTTGATAAAAGGTAGGAGGATCCAGGCTTTCATGTTGTTGACGCCAAATTATGACCCTACCATCTGAATGTCGCAGCAGAAATCGAGACTCATCAGACCAGGCAACGTTTTCCATCTTCTACTGTCCAATTTTGATGAGTATGCTGCAAATTGTAGCCCCGTTTCCTGTCTTAGCTGAAAGGAGTGGTACCCGGTTGTGGTCTTCTGCTGCTGTAGCCCATCTGCCTCAAAGGTCAACGTACTGTGCGTTCAGAGATGCTTTCGCCTACCTTGGTTGTAACGGGTGGCGATTTGAGTCACTGTTGCCTTTCTTCAGCTCGAACCAGTCTGCCCATCTCCTTGATTTCTGGCATCAACAAGGCATTTCTGCCCACAGAAAGCCGCTCACTGGATGTTTTTCTTTTCGGACCATCTCTGTAAACCCTAGAGTGGGTGGCGTGAAAATCCCAGTAGATCAGCAGTTCTGAAATACTCCACCACAGCCTTCTGGCACCAAAACCATGCCACGTTCAAAGGCACTTAAATCACCTTTCTTCCCCATATGGTGTCGGTTTGAAATGCAGGAGATTGTCTGACCTGTCTAGTTGCCGCCATGTGATTGGCTGATTAGAAATTAAGTGTTAACGAGTAGTGGACAGGTGTACTAATAAAGTGGCCGGTGGTGTATATATATATATATATTTTTTTATTATTATTATTATATTTTTTATTTTTTATTTTAACTATTTTTTTCAGACCCCCTAGAGTACTTTAACCTTGGGTTTCGATTGATCCTAGCATATACTGCCATACTACAGTATGGCCGTATAGGGGATTTTGCCACAATCTATTACAAGTTCCAAATCGTACATCTTAATGGATAGCCTAAAACATGAGAGCCTTGGATCTTTGTGTGACCCAAGGCTGTCATAACAACGGATCACCTCGGTGAGTATGAAGAAGAGCTCAAGAACGCGCTTTCAAACACCCCCATTCCTATTGAGCTAGATCCAGTGGTAGGTGCATCTAACATATGTAAGGATAGCCCTTTTTAGGGCTAATCCTTTCTCCCTTCTATCTTTTCTAATCTTTATCAGGGTTAATATGCCAATTTTCTACTAATATGCAAGATAGAAATTCTGGTAATATGCTAATACTTTAGTAAGCAGCTCCTAGTGCAGCTTTTAGAGGCGACGGTCCTCTTAATAAGGCAATCTCTCCGCTGTTGCAAGCATTTTAAAAGCAAGACGGACGTGTGCACCTATGCTTTTCTAGAAAAAAGGTGTGAAATAAAAAAAAAAAAAACAACAATAATGCACTTCTAGCTGTAGCAATCCGTAGGTCATTGTCCAATCTTTCAAACAGGCTCAAGGATTTCTAGGATGTACAATTAACCAGATACCCATCTGAAGACACAGCCCGTAGTATTTGATATTTTACACATCATGTCCATTTTTATTTCCCATGAAAAAAAGTACAGTTTTCATCCATGGGAATTCTTTTTCTAGCAATTGATGCAAGTGTGTGATTATCATCAGCATCTCACTGTTTTTTAACTCCATTTTAAATAATATAAAATATTTTGGGTGACTCTGAAAAGCGTTACATAAATGCACATATGTATTTTCAGAGCGTCACCTAGCAACAGAAAAGCTGGAAGCTGTGTGAAGTCCGTGTTTTCAGAAAATACTATATGGACTTGAATGAGCATGTTCTGTGTCATACACAGACAAAAATAGTTGGCAGTAAGAAAAGCAGACCTGAATACACACATATACACTACACGGCCACTTTATAGGTACACCTCCAACTGCTGTTAAACACTTAATTTCTAATCAGCCAATCACAGGCGGACAACTCAGTGCTTTAGGCAGATGTAGACATAGGTCAAGACACAATCTCCTGCAGTTCAAAGAGGCATCAGTAAGGGAAGAAAGGTGATTTGAGAGCCTTTGAACGTGGCATGGTTGTGGTTGCCAGAAGGGCTGGTCTGGATTTTAGAAACTGCGAGATTCTACTGGGATTTCACGCACAACTTCCTCTAGGGTTTACAGAGAAATGTCCGAAAAAGAAAAAACATCCAGTGAGCGCAGTTCTGGTGGGGTCAAGAATGGCGTCAACAACATGAAAGCATGGATCCATCCTGCCTTGTTCAACGGTTCAGGTGGTGGTGGTGGGTGTCATGGTGTGGGAATATTTCTTGGCACTCTGGGGCCCTGGTACACAATTGAGCATCGTTTCAATGCCACAGCCTACCTGAGTATGTTGCTGACCATGTCCATCCCTATGAAACACAATGTACCAAAATCTGATGGCTACTTCAGCAGGAAATGCGACATGTCATAAAGCTGGAATCATCTCAGATGGTTTCTTGAACATGACAATGAGTTCACTGTACTCAAATGGCCTCCACAGTCACCAGATCTCAATCCAAAGAGAATCTTTGGGATGTGGTGGGAAGGGAGATTCGCATCATGGATGGCAGCCGGACAAATCTGCGGCAACTTGTGTGATTGGATCATGTAATATGACCAAAATCACTGAGGAAAGCCGTCCAGACCTTGTTTGAATCTATGCACGAAGAATTGAGGCAGTTCTGAAGGCAAAGGGGTGTCCAAATGTTACTAGCATGGTGACCTAATAAAGTGGCCGGTGAGTGTATAGAGAATGGGTCAATCATTCTTTCTTGGCAAGGGAGAATGTCCCTACTGGGTGTTTCATTTGGGATCAGGAGCAAATATTTCATGATGTGTGCAGTACAGGGAAAAATCATGATGAGCATTGGTGACTTGGTACTCTGCTTATTGGACAAAATGTATACCACCCAACCTGCTGGCAGTGGGATTGAGGGGGCAACGTCCTGCATAGTTTTGGAATTGTTCTTCTATTATCCCCTTCAGGAGGGAGTTGGAATAACGACAGCTTTGGAGTGTTTTATTATACCCTAGACCCCAATGGCGATTTATTGAAAACCTCTTCCCCTAGGGAAAAAATTGCTAACGGCTTCTACATTCCTACCACGTTAGGTGTCCTATTTGGCCAGATGGACGCAGGTGGCCAATATATAGACCTTGCTATAGATTAAAGGAGTATGTTCAATGAACACACTAACGGTTCCAGAAAAAGATGGATAAATCTGATGGAAGAGGGGACTCAGGGGTGCCTATTGGTTACAGCATAATTGGTACACTGCAGACTTCTGCATATGACATTTTTTACTTGTGGCCATTTGGCTCCCTCCATAGAGCCTCTATGTTTATGGTTACATGTGAGTCACAAACCAGGTTTTGGAAACTTACTCATGAGGCTGCGGGTATCACACACAGTGCGTTCTGGTCTGTTCTGGGTTTTTTAAATGTTCAGAAATGCATGCATTTTGCATGTTTACCATGTTTGGCTGTTTGAATCTGTTCTTCTTCATTTTTGGAAGTGTAAGCAGCTGTGAGAAATGTAAACAGGATTAAAAACCACACCAACACATGGTAAACATGCAAAACGCATGTGATTTCAGGTCGTTTAAAAATGGTCCAAGAAATGTCCAAGAATGCACTCGTATGACAGCACCCTACACTACTATGTTCAATATCTTTCTTATTACTCTCCTTTGTCTGTAAACCCTACCCTTTTTGGCCTTTTGTTAAATATTGATATCAAAATATGCTTGATATGTTTGATTGGAATGAGCTTTCTGTATTTATTTGGAAACCTTACTCATTATTGTGATGAATCTACGTTGGTTGTTTGGTTTGGAAAAGTAATACAAATACAGGTAAGTAAAAAAATGCATATACACATGTCCAAACTGAACAGTATAATATAGCACAACCAAATATCCTGCAAATATCACTACTGCTGCTTCCAAACTAAAATTCTAGAGCAGTGATGGCCAACCTATGAACGCGTGTCAGTGCTGACCCGAATAGCCGTTTCAGTGTACAACGCGGCGCCGGAGAGTTTTTTTTTTTTAAGTTTCATCCTCGGCTCCTACACGGCCGGTGCAGTAGCCGGCGAGCTGGAGAGATTGTCCAGACATTTGAGTACTAAAATAGAGTTAGTATGCCGGACAGCAGGATCAATCACACAACCTAGGGTTTTAAAGTAACCTAGAAGAAGTTAAATAAAATATTATAGATTATTTGGTATTTAAACTATAAATATCACAAAATTATGTTTTTTGTTGTCCAAGGTGACACACCACCAGAGTTATGCCGGTTTTTTTGGCGAATTTGACACACCAAGCTAAAAAGGTTGCCATCATGTCTTCGAGGTTAAGGTGACTGATGTTGGAACAACAGTGCCACCAGTCATCTATCTGGATATTTCCATTTGAAATATGGATAAAGGTTACATTGAAAAATTGTGTACAGTACTCATACAAGCATGGATTCAGAAATTACAACTGTTAGATATATATCTTAAGTAACTTGATAAGGACTGGCAAGCTCTCTCTGCACTTGGTTACCATAGGTTTTGTGTTTAGTGGTGGTTGATAGTCGTTGTATATAACTGTGCATTTACTGCTAAGAAAGCAAATTCAGCTGTTTCTTTTTTGAAAAGATGTCTTAGAAAACGTCACTGAAGGCAGCTTCTTTGTTTTTATTGTATTTAAAGTACTTATAGTACCTTGGGTGCATATAGACATCCATTCGCTTTCTCACTGGATTGTCCGAAAGAAAGTTTCCTGCTTTCTACATCCTATGCGGGAACCAGGGCCGCGTTATGGGCCCAGGGCCTACTCATCCTAAGGGCACCCGCCGCATGTGGAATTGTGGGGCAGAAGATTCATACCCGTGGTTGAATGCACATTTAGGATAGCTTTTAACATATCCTATCTATATATCTATTCATGTTATCTGCTATCATTTTTTGTTTCATTAAAAATAAATCTTATATTGGTGTATGTATTATATACATCGTCTTTTATCTCTCTCTATGATTATCTCTCTTTATATCTATTTCTATTACTAATCTATGTGTGTGTTATATAATCTCAATCTACCTAATCTGTCTATTCAAAAAAAAACTCCTACAGGCCTTATTACAGATTGTCTACTAACTACGGTTTGTAACAATACAAAAAAATTGATGCGCATCCCATACACACAAGCAGAAATATGCGCAGAAAAATAACTTCCCCGAAGATTTTCATCTGCAGCAAAATAGTGACTCGTTATGGCTATGGAGGCATGTGGAAAAGTTCGCTCTGCAACTGGGACACCACTATATCCGCAATCACAAACAGGCCGATGTGGTTTTCACCAGACCTTATTCGCATCTGGTTACATGACGGATACATTGAGGCAGTCATATGCCGTGTCTTGTGTTTGGACACATCTCACTTGATCTGAGAAAACAAATACTGACTTCACCTTGTCTTTAAAAGTCCTCTGCAGATCCATCAGGTGAGAGAGACCCGACATCTAGCTGCTCTCAATTGTTCAGGCAACCTCTAAGCTGTGCTTTAATATGCTTGGGCGGCTTCGGACCTGACCGCCCATTGTAAATAGTGGACAGTCCATAGACCAGTTAAGGGGGTTAACAATGACAAGTACCGTCAAAGCCTCGCCTGAAGGCTTTACCCAGTATAGATATGAAATATTATATAACTCTACACTTTACAGAAATACCATTCATCAGACCATCGCTTGCGACATATCCAAACATACCAAAGGAAGCTTAAGTAGTGAGACTTACGCCGTATACACTGGGGGACCTAGTCCCAATGGGAGTATCTGAGTTGTCACAAATTAGGACCGGATGTTACTTCTTTGGGATTGAGGCTGGAAGATCTACTGGATTTTCACGCACAACCATCTCTAGGTTTACAGAGATGTCCGAAAAAGAAAAAACATCCAGTGAGCGGCAGTTTCTTGGGCAGAAATGCCTTGTTGATGCCAGAATCAGAGGAGATGGGCAGACTGGTTCGAGCTGATAGAAAGGCAACAGTGACTCAAATCGCCACCCGTACAACCAAGGTAGGCAGAATAGCATCTCTGAACGCACAGTACTGTTGAAACTTTGAGGCAGATGGGCTCAGCAGCAGAAAGACCACAACCGGGTACCACTCCTTTCAGCTAAGACAGAAACTGGGGCTACAATTTGCACAGCTCATCAAAATGACAGTAGAAGATTGGAAAAACGTTGCCTGGTCTGATGAGTCTCGATTTCTTCTGCTGCGACATTCATATGGTAGGGTCCGAATTTGGCGTCAACAACTGAAAGCATGGATCCATCCTACCTTTGTATCAACGGTTTCAGGCTGGTGGTGGTGGGTGTCATGGTGTGGGGAATATTTTCTTGGCACTCTTTGAGCCCCTTGGTCCAATTGAGCATCGTTGCAAACGCCACGCCTACCTGAGTATTGTTGCTAGACCATGTTCATCCCTTTATGACCACAATTGTACCCAACATCTGTCTACTTTCAGCAGGATAATGCGCCTGTCATAAAGCTGGAATCATCTCAGATGGTTTCTTGAACATTACAATGAAGTTTCACTGTACTCAAGTGGGTCTCCACAATTCAAGTCACCCCCCCTTTCTTAGAAGTGTCATATAAATAAAACCGAAAAATAAACACATTAGGTATTGCCGCATCCGAAATGCCCGTTTTATCAAATATAAAAAGTTTTTTTCACTGTGTTTAACCCGTAATGGAAAATAGCACCCAAATTCGCTAATAGCACTTTTGCCATTTTGACAAATATAAAAAATTCTATAAAAAAGTTGCACAGTCCTAAATTGAAAATGTCACCAAAAGTGACAAAAATGACACCACCAACCTCTGTACACTTAGTATGGCAAAAGTTATTATCACCAGAAGATGGCAAAACAAGAATTCTTTTTTGTACAGGAGGTTTTCATTTTGTAAACTTATAAAACTTATCCAAATTTGTTATCTCCATGATCGTACTGATCCAAGAATAAGTAGACATGTAATTTGGGCCGCCCAGTGTGAAAGCCTTAAAATCCAAGCCCACCGAAATGGAGCAATGTGTTTTTTCATCTTCTCACTGCATTCAGAATTTTTTTCCCCGCTTCCAAGTATACGGCATGGATAATAATACTGTCACTATGAGTATAATTTGTTACCCGAAAACAAGCCCATACACAGCTCTTTACATGGAAAAATAAAATTTATGAGTTTTGAAGGTGGGGAGTGAAAAATGAAAAACGCAAAACGAAAAAGGGCCAAGTCCTTAAGGGGTTAAACATATTACATATAAGCTTATATTTTAAGGACTCATTTGAATGTGAATTTTCCTGGAATACTCCTTTACCAAGTACAAAGAATATTTGTTCTTTTTTTAAATATTTCAGAAAATTGATCCCACTGAATTTGGTATTGTGCTATGCTATTGAAGTTGCTGACCTGTTGTTAAAATGGGTAGTACTGGCCACAGTGGGTCCCTACACCCTGCTGTGATTTCGTCACTTCAGTTAGTTTAGAAGTAACAAGTAAAAGGCTAGTTTTGAATAATATTTTGCATTACATGTGATGGATTCCACCGTAATCTTTAAGGCCTATTTTCCCCTTAAAGGAAACTACCACCACATCTACCTATAAAGGTAGATCGGATGGTAAGTGAATCATGACGTGAGGATAGCCCTTTTAGGGGCTAATCCTCGCGCCCCGCACTTTTTTGTAAACTTTTATTACCCTAATATGTTAATTTTGTTATGCGGCTACTGGGCGTGGATAGCCGCATCTGAGGTTACACAGGCAGCCACTCCACGCCCCGGTAGCCACTTTACCCCTCCTACTCACATGTTCGCGCGCACTCTGCCGTCCGCCGATCCTGCCGTCTGCGCATGCGCAGAACAGCAGGCCCGCTGGGGGGAACTGCTCCTTTCCAGCCTCTCCCAATTGCCAACGGCCTATGTCACAGCAAAGCAGATGCTTATGAAGGTACAATATAACATATCTTTTTTTCTGTAAACCCTATTTTTTTATACAAAAACACTTGGCATGTATGTACTATGCTCTGTGGGGACTGGGGAGTGCTAAAAATGGGTCTTCTGGTAACAGTTCCCTTTAATGCGTTTTTCACACGCAGATAATGACATGAAAAAGGACTCAGACTATGGTCTATCTTTTCTATGGCAATGACTTGATGCGTGAAAAACGCGTTTTGATGCATCTCCATAGACTTGCATGGTGAGTTTTTCAAATGTAGAGCATGCCGAGATTTAACACGCGCGTTAAAAAAATGCGCGTGTGCACGTGAAAAATGCAAGTCTGAAAAAGCCCTTGATTACAATGGGTCAGATTGCAATGCAAGTTCTGCGTGTCAAAAGCATGCAAGAACCCGCTTGTGAAAAACGCAATGTGTAAGGGCCTTAGATAACATTTTGTGAGTTGTATCAAGTGAGCTGTTGGCCATAGCACATGTTCACACAAACAGAACAGCATGTAGCACCAGCTGCTGTCTACAAAATCTCAATGGGAAAGGTGTTATTTTATGCAGGGTGTAAATTTACAATGAGAGGGAGGGCAGCTGCAGCTGTGCATATATTAAGTAAAACACATTCTGTAATATGCACTTTTTTGCTGTTGCCAGTTAAAATAATGTTCTTACTATATAGGATGACATGTAGCGAGGTTAGCGATTTCTACTACCATATAAAAGGGGTTTCTTTGGGTTGTGGAAGGGGGAAATATTTCACTATTGCATAGAACAGGGTCTGTTGTAGTGGTACAACTGAGGCAGAAATTCCATACTGAAACTTTATTACTTTGGTTTTCTGCAGGTACTGGATCGATGTATTCAAGCCAAGATTCAGATACTGCTTGTGTGAACATCTAACCGACCCCCTGTCTGCCAGCCTTAGTGCCAAGCTGTAACAACTGCCAGCATCAGTGCGATCTTCAGCTGGCAAGCAGGGAGTCCTTGCATCACTATTTTTCACACATCTCATACAATGACTTCCATGCACTGCATTGAAAACTAATTGTTGATCAAAACTGTTGATGTTTTAATGCATGGTAAACTCATGGTAAAAAAATATGTAAAAAAAAAATAGAAAGGAAGCAGAAACCTTACCTTTTTTTATTGTAGAGGAGACAAGAGTTTAACCCACAATCATATAATGATGATGGCTTATCCTAAATATCATTACTCCTATCAATTGCATGGTTCTCTTCTGAATGCAGATGATCATGGTGGTGCTGGGGAGGGGGATTCCCACCTATCGATGTACCTATAACCTGGAAAAACCCGTACCAGCCAATCATAGTTTGCTAAAACATAATTGAGCGGAATCTCATTGACTGAAATAAACACCCTGCAAGTTCGCCCCACGTTCTCCCCACAGTTTACATCATACCTCACATACCTTTAAACTGCCAGAGTTATTAATTCTTATGTTAAGAAAAAGAGAAGAAGATGCCATATAAACATATTCTAATTCATTTTTCATACAGCCCTCTTGTTGGAAAAGAGTTTTTTCCCACCATGAACACTCATCCTCAGTCCAAAACGATAGCATGCACTTCCATAAAACTCTATATGAAAGGGAAATTTCCCTTCTGGCAAGTCTCCTGAACATCCACCCCTGCAGTCACTGAATTATCTTGGTTATTCACTTTGTAGGGAATAATATACAGTGGCCAGGGACACTACAGGCAGATCCCTTCTGCTGCTCTTTCGGAAAACATTTCCTTGTGCGAGTGGTGTCTGAAGCGCAATATATTCCTTTTTTACTAATAGAGATAGTGTTCACACTTGGCCGTGGATGCAGGTGTTCATGAGGGAGTTGCAAAGAGTCTCTGACAAATCTATGAGCCAGCGGAAATCCCTAATAATAGCTGAATGTATTAAAACGAATAAAAAAAAATTGCTAATGTGAACCTGTCACCAGGAATGAATTTTTAGGCTGGTGTCGAAGCTAGCTCTGCTTCACCTATATTCCGCGTATAGACGACGGGTTGGTATAGGCCGATCCCCCTACTTTCCGTTTAAAATATAGAGTTTAAGAGATAATTCGCCGTTAAGACTCACCCCTTTTCCAACGCATAACAAACCACCGTAAAAATGTAAAAAAACACTGATTTGAATTTAACATGGTCCTTTTTTTAATTTAAATCTTATGACATGCAGGTAATAGCAGGAAAAACTGTTACCATCATCCATTTACTGTAAATGTTCCCATTTACCAGGTAAAATATCCCCCCAAATAACCTCATTTCCTAATTCACCTATCCTCCCCCCCCCAATGAGAAAACGGCCCCAGAGATTTAGCAAAATGAAAAATCAACTCTTACCTAGTTATTCGCTCCTCTTCACGCCCTCTCTCTCTTCAAGTCGGCGCAGGCGACGGCTTTGACGCGCCTGCCAGGTCAGGTGCCGGTCATAGACCTCATCAGACACCGGCGCAGGCAGGCGCGTCATTAAGCCTGTGCCGGCGTCGATGGATGAGGTGGTGGTGTGGCTGACGGATCGGGGCCCGTTCAAATTTTATTGTGACAGCTCCGGCCCTCCTGATCCAGCGACGGACCAGATGCAGAACAGTCCGTGCGCTGTAAAGAAAGCCCGCGGCTCTACAATTTAAAACATCTGCCCGCTGTGCTGCGCCGAGTTATCACGGCAGCGTTCGCACCTGACCCGATCGGTACGCCACTGTTTGAGGCTGCCGGCACCTTTGCCGGCAGCCAACGCTGTGAAACACCCGCGTCAGTGCAGCACCCGGATCGCGGTGGTTACCGAGTAAGCCTTTGCTGCAATGTTGCAGCAAAACGTTCACGGCTATGGGAGGGCTCAGCCCATGAGCCCTCTCCATCAGCGCGACCCCCAGAGAAGACAGAAGATTTTCTGTCTTCAAAGTCGTCTTATACGCCGGAATATCCGGTATTTTAAATGCCTTGTCAGCATTCTGAATCATTTCAGTTTTTAGAATAGTTTTATTTTACATACCTGGCTCCCTGCCATGATGTTGTGAGTCCTGGGGGGGGGTAGCTTGCAGCCTGTTGTCCTGTGGTCTCCCTCATGCATTCTTCCTCTCTGTCTGCTCAATGCACATGGAGGAAGTGGGGAGGGGTGAGGGATTGCATGAGTTGGAGGAGAGCGGACATACCGCACACATGCTGTAGCTGCCCCTCCCCTCCACACTGCTGGCAGGAGCCAGTAATATAATGCTGACAAAAGCATTTTAAAATTGCATAGCATAGGCTATTGTACCCTGTAACCAGCTAAAAATACACTCCAGGTGACAGGTTTGCTTAACCCCCTTATGGTGACATTTCTTGCATTATATGTAACATTTGCCTTTGCCTACTTGAAAGCTTCAGCCTTCCCCTGCTCTTTCCATGCTTCCCTTTGCATACCTACAAAACTGTCGTTTCTCTCCTGCTTAAGTCATCCTTATGGCTTCAACACTATCTCTACTACGTCTGTCCATACTGAGAAATTGGAGGGGGGGGGGATGAGTCATAACTCTGCTGCTACAGCTCCTCTATTCATCAGCTCAGACATGTACAGAACGAAGCATGGAGGGTCTGCACCCATTCACAAAGTAAGCAGCAGGACTGCTTACTCACTAGATGAACTTCAGAATTATCCACAATGCATAATGCACACAGGCATTTTATGTAAAGAGTGGCCGCCACTTTAATGACATATGTCAGATTCTATACACTATGCCTTGTTATAGGACTATGAAAAGGACTTATTGAGGTGAATAGAACTGTAGGGGGTCAAAAAAAATAACAATACATTTTTTTAAAGAGTAAAAAAAATTTTTTTTAGAAATTGCAAATCTCTCCCCTTTTCATGAACCACAATTAAAATAAATAAATTAAATGAGTAATCCACACATTCTAAAATGCCCTGATCCATTAAAATATTATACACACCACTGAACCCAAAGAAACAGAAAGAAAAAAACCTCCCAAATGTCCTCATTGCTACTTTTTGGCCATTTTACCATAAGTAAAATTTTGAATTAAAATTGATCAAAAGCCCTACAACCCCAAGAATACAGCTGATCACACAAATTACCACAAGAAAAGTTATTTGCATCAGAATATGGTGATACAGCAACTTTTTATTTTTAAGTACAAAAACGTAATAAAACTATATGGTTTGGGGGGACATTTATCAGGGCTTGTAAGCCAATTGTATCCCCTTTCTCCAAATACTTCCCCCTTACCAGTAGGTGTGAAAGGGTGGAAGGGGTTTGCCTGAATGAGTTCACGTTAAGCGCATCTAAGTCTGGTTGTAATGGGTTAGGCATAAGCATCAATGGCTGAAGCAGTTGGTAACTAAATTGTTGCTGTATATACTGTACTGTCTGCCCTGTTTTCTATGTATTTGTAGGTGACAGCACGTTCGCTCCCACACCAATAGATTGTAATATGCATACCTCTCCTGAGAGATGAAGCACATGCTGCTTCTTCTATCTCCAAAGAGCTGATGTCTCACATGGTTGTCTATCTCGGAATGTGTTAATTGGTTTTGCAATATGGTCTGAAAAGTTGTCATCTTGTGATAATTGGTAGTATCGGTCACAGTTTCTTGGCACTGACAAGTACTTGTAAGTCCCTTTGACTTCTGTTAAAGGTCCAGCTTCATTTTCATCATACATGCGAGTATGCTACTGATGAAGCCCCATTAAGACCAGCAATTCCCATAGGTCCTGACAAGTTTTTAGGCCCCTTTCACATACGTCCTGACGTGCAGGACTTACATTGGATCGGACCCATGTACTCATGGTTATGTCAGTCATACTATGCAATTTCTAGGCATTCATCAAAAATGCTTGTGCAATTTTTTTTTTTCCCCCCCAAGATCATGAAAACAAGGGCCTATGGGTCCCTGTTACCTCCATTGGATCCCCCTCTCGCTCATGTCAGACATGGCGAAACGTCCATAGCATGACCTTCTACTCCATTAAGCTCTATGGAGCTGACGGAGATCCTGAGCGCAGAGCTCAGCAATTTCCACATCTCCATATCGATTAATGGAGTGAAACGGTCATGTGCGGTCGTCTACGGCTGCAAGTTATCTACGCTCATACTATGCAAGTACTGGTGCATGCACAGTCTCCCTGTAATGACATGCACATGCACAGCACGCATGCACGAATATAGAGCTTTCAGTGACACGGGCTGAGGGTGGAGTGGAGGGGCTTGGTCTGCAGGCTGAGGGAGCTTGATTGATAATGAAGCTCCCCACCTCCTTGACTTTATGTCTGAGTACAAAGGAATAAGTCATTTTGCAGTATAGGTCCAACAAAAGGAGTTAAAATACGCATTAGACCATGTACTCTATTAGATTTATGCCTCATGGCAGAGGTGACAGGTGTCCCTTAAAAAGTGTTTCACTCACACGATACAAAACATTTTTCCGAAAAAGGCAGCATGTGCTATCTATATTATTTTTTCTTTTTTCTCAAAACATATGTGAATGTCACAAAATAAAAAGAGTCCACCAAAGTATTGTGCAAGTCATATTAAAACCTTTTAATAAACAGGGCGTTATGACTAACAACAAAAAAATTAGCTGAATCAATAATCCTAAATCTATTTTCATACCAACGATAATAGTTGTTGGCATGCTTGTACACCTTTCAGATTTTCAGTTTTCTGTTCCATTACAAGCACAAAAATGAAACTCAACAGAGCCAATCCATATGACAAACATAATTAACCCTGATGAACCCCAATGGAGTCCAGCAGATTTCGTTTATTGTCTGCCATATTGCCGGAAGAAATAGTGCAGTTTGTTGTGCCATTTAATCTGTGATTCTCAGGTGTGTCCCACCATGGCGTTTTTAGGCCGTTTTCAGATCGTAAAACGCAGGCGTTTTTGTCTGGCTTTCAATTTGCGGAATTAAAAACAGACAAAACGGCCTAAAAATGCCATGTGTGACATCACCCTCAATGGATTGGCAGTGTTTATTTCCATGCCAAAAAAAGGGGTGAGTGTCCACCATTTTTTTTTCTCAAACTAGCACTACCTTCAGAAATGGACTATTTTCCAAAACAGACAAAATTTGCATGTTTCAAGTGAGAAAAAAGTTGGCAAGCTGTCCATCTCCCTCTGCCCCTTGCTTTTAGTATATTAACAACAATTTTAACACACGGTACTCTTATTATCACCACAATCTGGTCCTAAAGCTTATAAAAGGCAAAAGTCACATAGGTGTATCTATTCACGGCGCCATCATCGAGGGTTAGTGGGTTATGTGTTCCTGTCCCCCTTCCCCCCCCCCCCCCCCTTTTGCACTTAAAAAGGAGCCCGCTGGAGTAACCCACCAAACCCCCTCAGTATTGGCCCCACCCTCATGTGATCAGTGCTATGTGCGTCTTTAAGTGCACACAGTGCTGATCACTGAATGCGTCCTTTGAGCGACCCTGTGACGTCACCTGGTTATAGAGGGATGCCAGTGACGCATCCTCATAATTCTGTAAAATAGGAGTTTGGATCGCAGTAGAGGCGTCGTAGGAAGTGTGGAAAGGTGAGTAAATAATTTTACTGTCCCAGGGCTATTTATCTATGTATGGGGGGCGATGTGCTGGAGCTATCTACAGTGGGTACGGAAATGTATTCAGAAACCTTTATTTTTCACTCTTTCATTGCAGCCAAGTATAGATCAAAAGAAATACGTCTTTCTTTTGTTTTGCTCAAATTGTAACGCACCCCCAACCATCTTGACAGAAAAAATGAATTATCACATGGTAATAAGTTCCGCACCCTTCTATGACACTCATTTAACTCACTGCTGTCCATTTCCTTCTGATCCCCTTCAGATGTTAGTCCAGCTTTGTTTAATTAAACTGAATGTACTTAATTAGGAAAGGAAAATGCCTATATAATTAGACCTCACAGCTCACAGGCATTCTCACATCACATGAGAATCATGAGGTCTATAAGGAACCAACTGCCCAAAGAAGCTCAGACGGAATTGTGGCAAAGCACAGATCTGGCCAGTTAACAAAAGATATTCTGCAGCACTTAAGGTTCTTAAGTGCACATCGACTTCCATAATCCTTAAATGGAAGAAGTTTGCGAATCCTCAACTATCCCATGACCTGGCCATCCCTGGCAAAACTACACTATCGTGGGAGGAGTCTGGTAAGAGAGTCAAGAAGAACCCGTGTGATCACTGCGCTGGCTCTAGAGTCAGTAGGGAAATGGAGAAGATTCCACATAGACACATCACGCAGCCCTCCTCAGCTTGGGGCTTTATAGCAGAGTGTGCCGACAGAAGCCTCTCCACAGTGCACAAGACTAATAAATCCCACATATAGTTGCAAAAGCACATGAGGAGTCCCAGACATGAGAAAAATTCTTCTCTGTCGGAAGACAAAATTTACTTTTTGGTGTTAAAGGGTTATTTACACATAAGACAAGTTCGTAAATTACTCAGATACAAAATAACACAGTCCTAAAATACAGCATTTCACAGACAACACTGTATCTCTGACTTTAGGGTCGGCAGCAATCTTCTTTTCTGTCTGATGCTGTGGATCGTATCGCTCTCTGTCTCTGCCCCTCCCTTGCATTGAAGATGAGCTCACACTGATACACACTGACTTCCTGCTGGGACAACATCAGCACAGAGAAGAGGAGGACTATACATGTATGCAAATAAGTTTCTTATCCAGAGGTAGGCACATCATTCTGTGAGAGCTGAGATGTAGACAGGAGCAGAAGAGATGTTCATATGTGTTAATAAGCATTCTTGGATCTCATCTCTGATCTTTCTCATCTCTCTTTCTATGTGTCAATACTAGCACAATGTTCAAAGGTAAATGAAAGTGTACTAAATTGCATTCCTGATAATCTACCACATTTTCAGTACCAGAACTAAATGATCATAATGTGTTCTGCTTAAGAGTCCTTCCCCCACGCCCTGGAATTTTACACTGACCAGCCTAGGGAGTGATAGAAGCTAAACAGCAATAAAACGGAGTAAAGTTGTAAACAAATGGTGTAAAAAATTATCTTTATTGTGTTAACTCAACGGGGATTTGAAATTTGCTGCAGGGAGGGACAACTGGTTGTAATGAAAGTAAAGATGAATGTGGCCAAGTACAGACAATTTCCTGATGAAAACCTTCCAGAGTGCTCTGGACCTCAGACTGGGCCAAAGGTTCACCTTCCAACAGAACAATACCCTAAACACACAGCAAAGTAACAGTGGCTTCAGAACCAATTCTCTCACTTCTTAACTGGCCCACCAGAGTCAATTGGACATCTCTGGAAGATGGAAATGACTGTCCCACCCACGTTCACCATCCACCCTGAGTAACTGGAAAGGATCTCCCAGAAAGATGGCAGAGGATCCCCAAATCCAGGTGTTGAAAAACATTCCCAATTAGACTCATGGCTCTACTAATCAAAAGTGCTTTGCTAAATACTGACCATGTGAGATTTCAGTTTTATATCTACATTCTGTTTTTTTTTTTGTCAGATGGGGTGCTAGTGTACATTAATGGCAAAAAAAGAAAAGACATTTTTTGATCTTACCAAAACTGGCTGAATTAAACAAAGACTGGAAAAATTTAAAGGTCTGAATACTGCTGGTGCTATTTACCGTAGGGAACGTCTTTCCGCTGATCCCTGTATATCATGGGAAACTAAATGTGTGGGGGAGCGGCAAAAATTCATTGTGGCGGCCCGGTCACCCATTAATGCCCCAATATGGGTCAAGTGAAAACCGCTTTCAAAATTGCTCTTTGCACAAGAAAACAACCAATGGGGAGGTTCCATTTTCTTTTCCCCGCTGTCAGACGCATGTGTTCATTCTAACCAACCGCAGGCATGACCTTGAGGAATAGTCAGAAAAATTGTGTAAGTGCACAGCAATGGTCTATCTCCGGCAGTAGGGCCTGGGTGCACAAAAAAAAACCTATAGTCCTTTGGAAAAACGGACCTGTAATGTTAGTTGATCCCATGGGGGCCAAGTTACAGAGCATTGAAACAGTCTAGCATCATTGAAAATTTGGTTCTAAGGGGCTCTGCCTGCACAACCAGAGCAGTTGCACTTTAACAGCTTTTTTACAGTGGGCGGTGCTGCTGATTTAGGCAGAGGACACTAGAGAGCTTGAAAAAAACATATTCCGTATTATGCAAATATTCCCTCATGAACTATGCTCGGAACCTGGGGGTCGACAGCAAAACATATGGGTCCATTTCCACACGGCCAACCAAGTGTGCCATTTCTGTCAGTCAAAACACTATTGAATGGATACTGGGATGGCACATCGGCATGCTGCTCCACCCATATGTAAGACAGATCTCCATTTTCTTGGTTTGCTTAGGTGGTCCCATTCTCATGAGCGGTAAGGGTCCCAGAAATCATAAGCTCACTGCTTCAGCTTGTTACGGTTATAAATTAAGATAACTTGGAAAAATCCCTTTATAGAGAAAATGGGTTTTAGATTGAACCGTATTTTCCGGCCATAGCGCACGGATATGAAGGCGCATCAGTCTGGGTGCCTTATATATGGAATTATTCCATATATAAGGCGCACTCGGACTATAAGGCTCGGGTGGCGGGGGCGTGCGGAGTTCCGGGGGCGTGGCGGACGTTCCGGGGGGCGTGGCAGAGCGGAAGACGAGCGACCATGAGAGGTGAGCGGGGAGAAGAGGGGTCCTTTTCAGGGGGGGCGATGGCAGCGGAACACTTACATGGGTTTCCCCGCGGCACGGAAGACAGCAGATCTCCTGCGGGAGAACTGCAGGGACCGACGCGGCAGAAGTTCTGTTCATGTGAAGTAGGGTCCGGCTGCCCTGCGGGCCATACATAGGGCGCACGTGACTATAAGGCGCACTTTGGATTTCTAAGAATCCTAGGCTTTTATTTGCGCCTCTTATAGTCCGGGAAAAATACCGGTATTTGGTTATACAATCATTAGCTGCAAAACAGGAGCACTATTGTAATTTGCCAGATTTTTTAGAGAAGGACATCTACTATCATTTTAACTGACTGTGTAGGCCATGCCTACTAAGAAGTTCCCGAGGGAAGGAGAAGTTCCTCAGGGATTCTTTTCGTTATAACTCACATAGGGCTCACTCTTATTATGACTATATATTAAATTATGCTATTATCTAGGTGATGTGGTCGGATGCATCTCATCTTATAAATTTACTACCCCCTTCCATAACAGATCTGTGTTCCATTTCCACCTGCTCCAGATTGCATGAGCAGGTGAAGGCGACATGTATTGGAATGGGGGAGGGGCAGGGCCCGCATGGTGCAAATCCCAAAGTCCCCTCTACTTAATAGCATCCTAATTTTTATACTCCTCTATCCATTGCTGCGCGTTGCGCGTTGTCTCGTTCTTTAAGACCATCCTGGAGCAACCATTGTCCTCCGCCAAACTTCTTAGTAGGCACAATGTTCTCTCTCATTCTACTGTGTCCTGTTAGGGTCACATGGCGGGCTGAAAGATGTTTGCGGCACTATTAGTATGCACCTGCTGGATTGTTTAAAACTAAATATGATATACATACAGATTATATCAGCTGTTCCACGGGATGGAGTTTTTCTCAAATTCGTTGCACCTTACAGGCAGGTGTCGCTGTTCTTGTACTTAAAACATTTCCCAATTGGCGAATCATCTGGCAATTTTTTTGGCCAAAAAACATGGGCTTCTTCAAGTATCCCCTAAATGTATGATCCATGTGGAGTCCAACTGCCAAACCCCCATGTATTCGAGCATAATGGAGAACCCCAGGACCCCCTCCATTCCGTTCGCAGGCCTTATTAGCTTCGCCAGGCTGTAAGCATATCTGGAAGGTCTATTAGTCAACTGGTCAATTTGCCTTTACCCTTCTTGGGAGGATAAAAAAGGTGCTCCAAGGTCTGCTATTGTGACTCATGTTAGTTCCACTACCCACGCATCTCCCAACACCAACAGAAACCCATGAGGGGGCGACCATTCAAAGGGGAACATCACTACAACCACTGCTGCTGCTGACGCATCCTTACTCTGCCCAGGATAAAGATTGTGGGGGACTGATTATGGGGGACGATTTACATTTCGGGTCTTAGTATTTTAGCAGGCCCCCATAACTCAAGTGGCATTTTAAATTATTGGAGAACCCTTTTGAGGTGTGCTGCCAGGTACGAGGGTTCCCCATCCTCAGGTTAGGTAAATCCCCATTCGAAACAAATTTTCCTTTCTCCTCCTATTAGGCAGGGATCCACAGCAAACATGTGAATGTATTGCCCTCTCATGCCAGGCAGCACTTTGTTTGTATGAGGGCACGATGGTCGCCCAGTGAGATCAATTCCATTGCAATGTCTTGTCTATACCTATACACACATTTGCTTATAAACATCATGTTCTTACACTCATGTCCATATGGAAATGGTCTGGAGGAAATACAAAATGCCCCGCGAGGTCGCAGATGGAAGATCTGGTACTAATTGGTTGCTGGTAGTGGAAATTACTAGCCCCTGCGCACCACATCCATGGAGGTTCCAAACCAAGGATGATGCCCCTGCCATGGCACGAACTGGTAGCTCATGCTGGCCATCGCTAATCCAAATTGCGTTATGTCTATGGGCCCCACGAGAGCAGGGGAAAAGGCAGCAGAGTGTTAACCCTGCACATCCTGGCAGCTTGAGCACACAGACAACGCCCAACCGGCACTACAATGGAATGGCCAGGCCCGGAGACCGGGGTTTATGAGGGGGAAGTTGGCCATTGGCTCAGGAAACCTGGAATTGCAGCTTGTGTACTGAGACCTGCGGTCCCTCCCCTCAGGCCAGCGGGAATCTAGACTGCTGTCCCGCGGCTCCGCACCCTTGCAGAAGCGCTCTTCATGCTGCTCGCAACCAGCAATCGCCGGAGGCGGCGCCGCCGCATCCCTCCCCAGTTCCTGCTTTACGTTACTGCACGCACTGCTGCCTTCATACGCCCGGAAACAAGCGCACAACCGTAACACATCCATTGTTACTAACCGCGTGGCATGGAACACGGAGGCTGGAGGCTTGGAGCTCCCTGCAGCCAGCTGCACTAAGGGACGCCAGGCGCCACCACCCCCGCCACCTCGCCATTGGGTCCTGGGTAAAGAAAAAGTAAGAAGGCACACTGGATTGGGAAGGAACAGTGTCTCTGCGGCCATTGACTAGAAATGCGAGTTATTGTTCCTCATCCCGGTGTCTGTGCCTACACCAGTGTCTTTAACTGCACCGGCAGCGCTGGACCTGAGGCGGAGCTGCCCTCAGCACACACGGGGCATGCTAAAATGGCGCCACTAAGCTGGTGGAGAGAATGTACACACGGTCCTGAGGTAATCGCTGCACTTTGACTTCCCTACTGGAGGATGGCCACCAGCTGTGTAAAAGTTGAGGGAGAATCTAGTGTTACAGTAAATACCACCCACTGGACTTTAATAGGGCCGAACTTAAAGGGGTTCTCCGGTGAATAGCAAAGTGGCCGCTATACTTGATTCTGTCAGGGTTCTCAGTGGAGAGAACCTCCCACAGCAATACTAGAACGGGGGTCCATTGTACCCTAAATACACACTGAGAGGAGACGGGCCCGTTGCGCAACTCTCCTACAAATTCGTTCATCTCTATATGGCTGCGCTACCAGTAAAAAACAGAAATGATGTTGCCCCAGCCTTCTTTCTCCATCAGCGCCCTAGAGTGAGAGGAGCAAGCCGATGAGGAAGGTGGAGCGTAGTTTGAATTGTGGTCGCAAATTCTTGCACTCCGCACGCCAAGTATTTGCCAGAGCGGGACGTGTGATATCACTCTCTCCCCATAGAACGTCAACAAATTAAATTATGGCATCAGTGCTTAGCACTCAAGCATTGCACGCGAGGTCCTAGGTTTAAAGTCCATTCAGCGTCAACATCTGCAAAAGGGAGTTTTGTATGTTTCTCTCCTTGTTTTTTTTGTGTGGGTTCCCCCACACTCCAAAAAACATACGAGTAGGTTTGATTAGATAGTGAGCCCCAGTGGGGACAGGAACTGATTTGGCAACCGCATAATCTGGTGTACACTATATAAACAAAAATAAATGAATTATTATCAGAAATATATTAGTCCTTGACTGCCATAGCAGCACTGGCAAGCGGGACGGGGAGGATCTGGTCTGCGGCCGCAGTGTCAACTGTTGTCTTCCTTCTCTGGTTAAAGGTTCTGCCCCTGCTTGTTGGAGCTTTTCCGGGCAAGAGAAAAGCAGGGGAGGGAACATGTGAAGGCAGAGTAGCACATGGAAATATCTTGTGTTTCCCGTCACTCCTAGTTGCTGCAGACTTCCTTCATGGTGACCCTGAGTGCTGAGAGTAGAGCTGTCACCATTAATGATTACCATATTTTTCGCGGACTATAAGGCGCCACAAAAAAAAAAAAACCCTTCTGATTTTTCTAAAAATCAAAAAAGGTTGCCCCTATATTCAGTGTGGCCTTTTATTAAACCATACTTACATGCAACAGCTGTCTTGGAAACTAGTGCACAGTCCTGCCAAACTGCTGGTCATCATCCTTATCAGGTACCTTTTTTTTATATCCGGAAGTCGCTCTTATATATGAAACCCTAGAAGCTTTTAGGCCAGGGCATTTATTGATGGTGCGCCTTATAATCCAGTGCTCCTTACAGTCTGAAAAATACTGTAGTACTGTTAGTGTGTGGACTATATGAGGTAGTTGCTGTTGATTGACTCTTTAAGTGTGACAGTAGGTTGTCTGTGTTGGTAGTGCAAACTAGTAGAAGAATTCAATATGGGAGTTGTGTAACAATATGTTTAAGAAGCTGTATGGGTGTATATATGCTGTGGCAATGCGCTGTGCTGTGCTATTATTTGTTTATATATTCATATATGTGTCTTTTATGTGGTATGTCCTAACATGTGTGTGATTTTATGGTGAGTATAATTCTGTGTGGTTTCTGTAATGTTATAAACCCTGGGAATATATCTGTGTATATACTGTATGTTTGTCTTGAGGCGTATATAGTGTGATGGTGTTGTTGTTCGTTTTATATGTATAGTATGATGAATAAGACTGTAAAGGTGCAGCAGGCAAAGACGCCTTCGCATTGCTGGCGGCTGGGCACTAGAAGCCCCCCCACTTGCCCGAGATGGATCAGGAAAAAAGGAGGTAATTAAAAAAAATTGGTTTTTTTTAGAAAACAACAGAGGTTGTTCTAAACTGCTTGACATAAAGGAGGCATGTACTGTAAGTGGTAAAGAAAATCAGGGAGGAGGGCCGCTGCTGGTCGTTATACTAAGTGGAGCCCGCTGCTGGTGTATTACTGAGTGGAGGCCCGCTGTCGTACTGAGTGATCAGCTGGTGGTGATTCTGGTCGTATACTGACTGGAGCCCGAATGCTGGTTGTATCTGCGGAGTGGAAGTCCGGGGTGGTCGTTTACGGTGGCTGGTGGTCGTATAATGAGTGGAGGGTCCGTGGTTGGTCGTATACTGGATGATGTCGCTGGTGGTGGTATACTGAGTGGAGTCCCGGCTGGTTGAGTGGTCGTATTATCTGAAGTGAGGGGTCCGAGGTGTGTCCGTATACTGAGTGGAGTCCGCTGGTGGTCGTATCTGAGTGGAGATCCGCTGGGTGGTCGTATACTGAGGGGAGTCCGCTGGTGTCGTATATGAGGTGGAGGTACCGCTGGTGGTCGTTACGATGTCTTGTGGGATACTGAGTGGAGCTCCGTCGGTGGTCGTATACGAGTGAAGTCCTGTGGGTTGGTCGTATTTACTGAGTGGAGTCCGCTGGTGGTTGTATTAATGAGTGGAGTCCGCTGTTGGTCGTATAACTGGTGGAGTCCGACTGGGTGGTCGTTTTATACTGCGTAGATGGAGGTCCGCTGGTGGGTCTGTATAATGAGTGCGTCACGCTGTGGTGTTGTATAACTGAGTGGAGTCCGACTGGTTGGTCTTATACTGAGTGGGAGCCGCTGTGGTGTATTACTGTAGTGGAGTCCGCTGGTGGTCGTATACTGAGTGGAGTCCCGCTGTGGTCGTTATATGAGTGGAGGTCCGGTCTGGTGGTACGTATATGGTATGGAGTCCGCTGGTTGGTGCGTATACTGAGTGGAGTCGCTGGTGGTACGTATACGAGGTGGAGCCGCTGTTGTCGTATACTGAGAGGAGCCCGCTGGTGGTCGTATTGAGTGGAGTCCGCTGGTTTACTGTGAGCCGATTCGGTTATACCTGAGTGTAGCCCCGGGTCTATACTGAGTGCTGCGGTCGTCATACCGGAGTGGAGTCCTGGTTCTTTACTTTGGGCCTGGTGTCGTATATGAGTGAGTCCGCTGGTGGTCGTTAACTGAGTATGAGTGATGTCGGTGGGTGTATACTGATTGAGAGTCCGCTGGTGGTCGTATACTGAATGGTGGAGTCCGCTGGTGGTCGTTTATACTGAGTGAGGTCGCGCTCGGTGGTCGTCTACTGGATGGAGGCGTCGGAGTGGCCGCTGGGGTTACTGAAGTGGTGCTGGTTATACTGGATCTGTTCGTTCTGGTTGGTTCGGCGTAACTGAGTGGAGTCCGCTGGGGGTCGTTATACTGAGTGGAGGTCCCGCTGGTTGGTCGTATCTACTGAGTGGAGGTCCGCTTGGTGGTCCCGTATACTGGTGAGGGATTCCGGCTGGTGGTCGTATAACTGAGTGGAGTCCGCTGGTGGTCGTATACTGAGTGAGTCGCTTGGTGGTCGTATCTGAGTGGAGTCCGCTGGTGGTCGTATACTGAGTGGAAGTCCGCTGGTGGTCGTATACGAGTGGAGGTCCGCTGGTGGGTCGTATACTAGGGAGGTCCGCTGGTGGTCGATATATGAATCCGCGTGACTGAGGTGAGTTCGGTGTGTCGTATACTGAGTGGAGTCCGCTGGTGGTTCGTATACTGGAGTGATGGGTCGTTGGTCGCTAATGTGAGTCCGCTGGTGGTCGTATACTTGAGTGGAGTTCCGCTGGTGGGTCGTATACTGGTGAGTCCCCTGGTGGTCGTATACTGAAGTTGGAGTCCGCTGGTGGTCGTATCTGAGTGAGCGCTGGTCTTATTACATGTCGCTGGTGGTCGTTATACTGAGTGGAGGACCTGCTGTGCTGTGTCGTTACCTGAGTGGGAGCCGCGCCTGGCTGGTTCATTTTTTGAGTGTAGGCAGATGTCAGTTGTAGATTATATGTGTTTATTCAAGTGTAATGTTGCAGGCGCGTTTTTAGGTAGGTATGCCCCGGGCCGGGGGCCCCCCCCGACCCAAAGTTCGCATCGGGGCCCCAATGGAGTCTTGTTAAGGCCATGGGTGATCCTAAAATTAAATGTTTGATACTGCTGTCGAAATATACGGAGGCAGTGATCTTTATTAACCACATCATTCTATAGGGTGATATGATGGACACTGAATAAAAGATTTTCTCCGTGCCAGGTGGAATAAACCAAAGGGTTAATGCACGACCATGTGGTAAGGCAGGAGAGTCTGTTCGGTTCTATGTTGCGTCCTAGGCTACCATGGACACAATTGGTAATGTCAGTACTGGCCTGTTTATTATGGACGTAGGGTTATGGCTGGTAGTGGGGAACTCCTACTTCAGTCGGCTTCGGTCTGGTTCTGTATACGCCCACAGGGTGCGGGTCACAGAACAACGGTTAGAGAGCCTGTACTTATTGCAGCCGAGAATTATGGGAGGCCACTACCTGGAGGCTGAAGGCTACGACTGAGTTCACACAGCAAAAAGGTAACGAAGTGCCTCCTGTTACTACTGCCGGCCCCAAGGCGTGTGCCAGCAGCCTTGGTACCCATATAGTGCTAGGATTCGAATTGATAATTAGGCCAGGCCTTAGGGCTGGCAGGATTATTTTTTGTGTTGCTTTATAGGTGCCAAAACCACAGGCTGAATTTCTGTTGTTTTCTAAAGTATGAAACTAAAACACTTTATTTGGGACTTAACCCTGCATTGTGTCCCTGCTTCCTGCACTACTACTACCCAGGCCTCAACATGACAATTCCCCACACCACCATCGTGGTCCAGCAATCCAGCAGATTGCATGCGAAAGGCCAAGCACTTGGACAACACTTCCCCAATCCACTGCAGCAATTGTTGGCTTACCAGCACCAGCTTCCAGTACACACGGTTTACCCTCCCCTTACTACTGCTGCATTGGTCTACTGGGCGCTACAGCTGAGTTTACCATGCCCTCCAAGTAATGCCAGAGGCCAAGTTATGCAGGGGCTTCATTACCCAGTGCTCCTTAATATTGAACGATGGTTCCAGTTGAACTGACAGCAGTTTCTGAAATACTCAGACCAGCCCTTCTGGCACCAACAACCATGCCACGTTCAAAGGCACTCAAATCACCTTTCTTCCCCATACTGGTTGCTCGGTTTGAACTGCAGGAGATTGTCTTGACCATGTCTAGTTGCCGCCATGTGATTGGCTGATTAGAAATTAAGTGTTAATGAGTAGTTGGACAGGTGTACCTAATAAAGTGGCCGGTGAGTGTATTTTTTTTTTTATTATTATTATTTTTTATTTTTACTATTTTTTTCAGACCCCCTAGAGTACTTTAACCTCTGGTTTCTGATTGATCCTAGCATATACTGCCATACTACAGTATGGCAGTATATGGGGATTTTGCACACCATCTATTACAATGTCCAAATCGTACATCTTAATGGATAGCCTAAAACATGAGAGCCTTGGATCTTTGTGTGACCCAAGGCTGTCATAACAACGGATCACCTCGGTGAGTATGAAGAGAGCTCAAGAACGCGCTTCAAACTCCCCCATTCCTATTGAGCTAGATCCAGTGGTAGGTGCATCTAACATATGTAAGGATAGCCCTTTTTAGTGCTAATCCTTTACTCCCCTCTATCTTTTCTAATCTTTAATCAGGTTAATATGCAAATTTTCTACTAATATGCAATGAATATGAAAATTCTGGTAATATGCTAATTACTTTAGTAAGCAGCTCCTAGTGCAGCTTTTAGAGGCGACAGGTCCTCTTTAATAAGGCAAATCTCTCTCCAGCTGTTGCAATGCATTTTTAAACGCATAGACGCGACGTGTGTACCCTTATGCTTTTCTAGAAAAAAGGTGTGAACATAAAAAAAAACAACAAATAATGCACTTCTAGCTGTAGCAATCCTGTAGGTCATTCTCCAATCTTTCAAACAGGCCTCAAGGATTTCTAGGATGTACAATTAACCAGATACCCATCTGAAGACAGCAGCCCTGTGGTATTTGATATTTTCACATCATTGTCCATTTTTATTTCCCATGAAAAACCGTACAGTTTTCATCCATGGGAATTTCCTTCTTTCTAGCAATTGATGCAAGTGTGTGATTTATCATCAGCATCTCACCTGTTTTTTAACCTCCATTTTAAATAATATAAAATATTTTGGGCTGACTCTGAAAAGCGTTACATAAATCCACATATGTATTTTCAGAGCGTCACCTAGCAACAGAAAAGCTGGAAGCTGTGTGAAGTCCGTGATTTTCAGAAACCTACTATATGGACTTGAATGAGCATGTTCTGTTCATAACACAGACAAAAATAGTTGGCAGTAAGAAAAGCAGACCTGAATACACACATATACACTCACCGGCCACTTTATTAGGTACACCTGTCCAACTGCTCGTTAACACTTAATTTCTGATCAGCCAATCACATGGCGGCAACTCAGTGCATTTAGGCATGTAGACATGGTCAAGACAATCTCCTGCAGGTCAAACCGAGCATCAGTATGGGGAAGAAAGGTGATTTGAGTGCCCTTGAACGCATGGTTGTTGGTGCCAAAAGGGCTGGTCTGAGTATTTCCTGGGATTTTCACGCACAACCCTCTAGGGTTTACAGAGAAAGGTCCGAAAAAGAAAAAACATCCAGTGAGCGGAAGTTCTGGTAGGGTCAGAATTTGGCGTCAACAACATGAAAGCAGGATCCATCTGCCTTGTATCAACGGTTCAGGAGTGGTGGTGGGGGGTGGGGGAGGGGAATATTTTCTTGGCACTCTTTGGGGCCCTTGGTACCAATTGAGCATCGTTTCAATGCCACAGCCTACCTGAGTATTGTTGCTGACCATGTCCATCCCTTTATGAACACAATGTACCCAACATCTGATGGCTACTTTCAGCAGGATAATGCGACATGTCATAAAGCTGGAATCATCTCAGACTGGTTTCTTGAACATGACAATGAGTTCACTGTACTCAAATGGCCTCCACAGTCACCAGATCTCAATCCAATAGAGCATCTTTGGGATGTGGTGGAATGGGAGATTCGCATCATGGATGTGCAGCCGACAAATCTGCGGCAATTGTGTGATGGCATCATGTCAATATGGACCAAAATCACTGAGGAATGCGTCCAGCACCTTGTTGAATCTATGCCACGAAGAATTGAGGCAGTTCTGAAGGCAAAAGGGGGTCCAACCTGTTACTATCATGGTGTACCTAATAAAGTGGCCGGTGAGTGTATAGAGAATGGGTCATCATTCTTTCTTGGCAAGGGAGTAATGTCCCCCTACTGGGTGTTTCATTTGGGATCAGGATGCAAATATTTCATGATGTGTGCAGTACAGGGAAAAATCATGAATGATGCATTGGTACTTGGTACTCCTGCTTATTGGACAAAACGTATCCCACCACACCTGCTGGCAATGTGGATGGAGGGGGCAACGTTCCTGCATATTTTCTGGAATTGTTCTTCTATTATCCCCTTCAGGAGGGAGTTGGAATAACTGACAGCTTTGGAGCTTGTTTTAACTATACCCTAGACCCCAATGTCGATTTATTGAAAACCCTCTTCCCCCTAGGGAAAAAATTGCTAACTGCTTCTACAAATCCTTACCACTGTTAGGTGTCCTATTCTGGCCAGATGGACGCAGGTGGCCACATATAGACCTCTGCTATAGATTAAAGGAAGTATGTTCAATGGAACATCTAACGGTTCCAGAAAAAGATGGATAAATCTGATGCTAAGAGGGGACTTAGGGGTGCCTATTAGTTACAGCATAATTGGTTACATGCCAGACTTCTGCATATGACCATTTTTTACTTTGTGGCCATTTGGCTCCCTCCATCGACCTCTATTTTTCATGGTTACATGTGAGGTCACAAACCAGGCTAGGGTGCTATCACACAGTGCGTTCTTGGTGCTTTTTTAAATGTTCAGAAAATGCATGCATTTTTGCATGTTTACCATGTGTTTGGCTGGTTTTAATCTGTTCTTCTTCATTTGTGGAAGTGTAAGCAGCTGTGAAAATGTTAATACAGGATTAAAACCACCCAAACACATGGTAAACATGCAAAAAACGCATGTGATTTCAGGTCGTTTAAAAATGGTCCAAGAACTGTCCAAGAATGCACTGTATGACAGCACCCTAACTCATATGTTCAATTATCTTCTTCTTATTCCTTTGTCTGTCATATCCCTTACCCTTTATTTGGCCCTGTTTGTTAAATATTTGATATCAAAATATGCTTGATATGTTTTTATTGGACTGCAGCTTTCTGTATTTATCTTGGAAACCTTACTCATTATTGTGATGAATTCTACGTTGGTTGTGGTTTTGGAAAATGTAATACAAATACAGGTAAGTAAAAAAATTGCCATATACACATGTCACAAACTGAAGCAGTATAATATAGCACAACCAAATATCCTGCAAACTCACTACTGCTACTTCCAACATAAACCTCTTAGAGGTAAGGTGACTGATGTTGGAACAACAAGGTGCACCAGTCTTATCTGGATATTTTCCATTTTGAAAAATGGATAAAGGTTACATTTAAAAATTGTGTACAGTATCCATAAAAGCCTGGATTTCAGAACTGTACAACCTGTTATATATTATCTTAAGTAACTTGATAAGGACTTGGCAAGTCTCTTTCTGCACTTGGTTACCATAGTGTTTTGTGTGTAGTGGTTGTGAAGTAGTGTTGACATAACTGATGCCTTTACTGCTAAGAAAGCAAATTCAGCTGTTTCTTTTTTGAAAAGATGTCTTAGATAAAGTCACTTGAAGGCAGCTTTTCTGTTTTTATTGCTATTTACAGTTACTATATTACCTTGGTGCACTATGACATCCATTAGGCTTTCTCTACTAGATTTGCTGAAAGAAGTTTCCCTGCTTCTACATCACTATGCGGGCAACAGGGCCAGCGTTATGGGCCCAGGGCCTCCTCTCCTAAGGGCACCCCTGCATGTGGAATTTTGTGGGCAGAAGATTTAATACCCCGTGGTTGAATGCACAGTTTAGGATGCTTTTAATCTATATCCTATCTATATATCTATCATTTATCTGTCTATAATTTTTTGTTTCATAAAAATAAATCTATAATTCTGTGTATGTATCTATATATCTTCTATCCATCTATCAATCGATCTTTTATCTCTCTTCTACTGTATCTATCTCTCTTTCATATCCATCTTCTATCATCTATCTATGTGTGTGTGTGTGTGTGTGTATATATATATCTCAATCTACCTATCTGTCTATCTAAAAAAAAATACTCCAACAGATTGTATTACTATACTACTGTTTGTAAACTACAATACAAACATTGATGGCAATCCCATACACACAATGCAGAAATATCTGCAGCAAAAATACCTTTCCACAGAAGATTTTTCATCTGCAGCAAAATAGTGACTCGTTTATGGCTATGGAGCACTGTGGAAAGGTTCGCTCTGCCAACTGGACACCACATAATATCCGCATCATAAACAGGCCGATTGTGGTTTTCACCAGCTCCTTATACCGGCATCCTGTTACGTGACGGGATACATTGAGGCAGTCAATATGCCGCTGTCTTTGTTTTCTGCACAGTTCTCACTTGAATCTGAGAAAACAAATACTGCTTCAGCCTTTTCTTTAAAGTCCTCTGCAGCTACCATCAGGTGGAGACCCGACATCTAGCTGCTCAATTGTTCAGGCAACCTCCTAAAGCTTGTGCTGTAAATATGCTCTGGAGCGGCTCTCAGGACCTGGACCGCCCATTGTAAATTGTGGACAGTCCTAGACCAGTTAAGGGGTTAACAATGACAAGTACTGTAAAGCCTTGTGAAGGCTTACCCAGTATAGTATAGAAATATTATATAACTCCTTACACTTTACAGAATATACCATTCATCAGACCATCGCCTTGCCGACATTATCCAAACATACCAATAGTAAAGCTTAAAGTGGAGCTTACGCCTGTATACCTTGGGACTAGTACACTGGAGGATATCCTGAGTTGTCAACAAATTAGACCAGTGTTTGCCTTCCTGTGGGATGAGGCTGGCAAAAGGAAAGCAACTCTAACCCCCCTTGACAGAGCAGGGAAGTGTTGGTGTGATGGCTGTGTGTGGTGTATTGTGCTGGGGTGCCGGCAGTTCTCATTAGCTGGCCATATTGCAGTCTTCTCTCTTGGCTTTGTACTCTGTTTATCTCTCTTGCCCTCAGTCTTCAATTATCTGTGGGGACGGCAATCATTGGCAGAATGTTTTCTACAGCTTTTGACTTCAAAAATGTACAAATGCTTTTCTCTTACTCTTTGATATTTTTATATCTATTATGGATAGAAATCATTGGAATTTAGGATACTCCTGCCAGCTGGATTATATGGTTGCCATGGAGACAGTTTGGCCATAAATGAGCTGAGGTGTCTATCATTTCAAAGAAGTCTTTGAAGCTTAACCCCAGATGCACATAGCATCATATGGTCGGATGTAATTTTCTTGATTGTATAGGTTGTATTTGGTCATCGCCGAGATCACTGTAGGTTTACATAGACTCTAAATATGAAATTTTTCGTTTCCTGATCTTTGTTCTTTAGATATTTGTGAAGCCAAGGAAGAGGGGACTTGCATTTATAAGACATTGACATATAGTTCTATACATTTATTGATTTAGTTTCTGAGCTATTTTTTTGTTCAGAACTTGTTTCACCAGATTCCTATGGTCATTTTGCATATTAATGTGGTGGGAATAACACACACATACACTCACACAAAAAAAGAAAAGTTCAACAAAACTTTTTTTGAAACATTTTATAAATCCATAGTGCAGACGATAATATTGATCTTTATTCTCCTTTCCTTATCTTTGTTTATTCTGGTACTTCAGACACACTGATTACTACAGAAGGAAAAGTGAAGCTGCTTTACTTAATGAAGTGTATTATAAAGTTTACTATTATCACCTGCACTAGTCATTTCTACAATAAATAGCTTCAAATGTTGAGTTCTGGTTACATTTTTGTGATACATTAATGTGTGAAATTTTGCTATAGATCATAGCCAGCATACAATATCTATGTGTATTGTAGAGATATGAATGAGTTTCTTGAATTGATAAAATATGTATTCTGTTTGCTTTCCAGTTTTCAGAAGATACCTTGGGAATCGACCATGGATCTACTTTTACCCCACTATTACCTGAGGAATAAAAGTCATGGAAGGCAACAACTATACAGAATTGCCAGCATACACTGATTCAACTGGACTGAACAATTATGGTTTTCTCAGCAATGCTTACACCTGCTCATCCGGTGACATCATTTAGCACACACATCATATATGTAAATGGATATACAAACTTAACAACGCCGCAGCCTTTATTTCGTGGCAATTTGGATCTCCCGCCAAAATACAGTCCAGTTGCCATGACCACAGCTGGTACCTTGCTGGTGAATACAACTGCTTCTACCACACAAGCAACAAAAGATCTTTATGGGACCTTGAGTTTACCACTGCAGATAATACTTTCTGCCGTTATGATTATTATTCTTTTACTATCTTTCCTTGGAAACTTTGTCGTTTGTCTAATGGTTTACCAAAAAGCTGCCATGCGATCTGCAATTAATATCCTACTGGCCAGTCTGGCATTTGCAGACTTACTGCTGTCTATTCTCAACATGCCCTTTGCTTTGATAACCATTATTATAACGGAGTGGATTTTTGGACAAGTGTTCTGTAGAGTATCTGCCATGTTTTTTTGGCTGTTTGTAATAGAAGGTGTTGCAATCCTGCTTATAATAAGCATAGATAGGTTTCTAATTATTGTACAGAAACAAGACAAACTGAATCCCTACCGGGCAAAGGTTCTCATATTGATTTCATGGGCAACCTCTTTTTGCATAGCTTTTCCTCTGGCTATTGGGAACCCCCAGCTGCAAGTCCCGTCTAGAGCTCCACAGTGCGTGTTTGGCTATACTACAAATGCTGGTTATAAAGCATATGTGATTATTGTGGTACTGATTTTCTTTTTTATTCCTTTTATGGTGATGCTTTATGCCTTTATGGGCATATTGAACACTGTGCGGCACAATGCAGTCCGTATACATAGTCATCCGGACAGCATATGCCTTAGCCAGGCAAGTAAGCTAGGTCTCATGAGCCTACAAAGGCCTTTCCAAATGAATATAGACATCAGCTTTAAAACTCGTGCCTTCACTACCATATTGATTCTGTTCATTGTCTTTATCGTTTGCTGGGCACCATTTGCTACTTATAGCCTTGTTGCCACATTTAACAGTGACTTTTACAACAAGAGCAACTTTTTTGAGATAAGCACGTGGCTTCTTTGGCTATGCTACCTCAAATCTGCACTAAACCCAATAATCTACTACTGGAGGATAAAGAAATTCCGTGATGCTTGTTTGGATCTAATGCCCAAGTACTTCAAATTTTTACCCCAGTTACCTGGACACACAAGAAGAAGAATTCGGCCCAGTGCCATATATGTGTGCGGGGAACACAGATCTGTAGTGTGAGGTTTTTCTTAGAATGACTGCCATAGAATATTTTGTTATGTGTTTCCAACTATTTCCATTGTGCAAAAAGTGATGCATTCTGTTATCTGCCAGGAAGCAATGTACATGATAAAACATGATACCTCTAGGATTTATGGTAAATCCATATTTGAGAAGTACTCTGTCAGGTTAACGCTTACCAGGCCTGCAGGCACCTTGTATGCTGCTACAATCAGTGGATGTGTCATTTTCTGAAACAAATGTTGCTGCTTTTGCTATTAGATTTGAGCCAAAAATGTCCCGCAGCTGAACTTTTGCAGGATCACTTTAGTTGTTGGAAAGTGAGTTTTCCCACTATTAGTAGTGTATTTGACTATCTTTCACAATCTCATGTATGAGGGACAGACTCTAACCTCCTGCAGATTGATGACGATGTGTGTGCACTTTATCAGAACCTTTCTCACCCTTCTCCCTTTGGTGTTTAGCAGTGGAAATATTTTTTTGTAAAGGAATATATTTACATTAAATGTACAGTGCCTGAACACAATAAGTAGGATTTCAGTCATAACGGGAAATATAATATTATAATCGGGGCCAAAATACTGTAGAATTGTATGCAGAATTTATGAAGTTGTCAATATTATATGTGATCAACAGGATTCTCATTTCCATTTATACCGTTCCTTATATAGGTAGAGCTCCTTTGCTATCCTATCCTGAACATGTCTGAATTTAAAACCAAACTTGATATAAAAAGCAGTGTATATGGAAATCAAATGATTTCCAGATTCTTTTAAATCAGACATATTAATGTAACAATGGTGACATATGTCGGTCCACAGCTTCCATCATTGTTACCACAGCACATTGAGCATGTGGCTTGCATCAATCCCATCATTTATATCTAGGGGATTTACATTACATTGTTCCATGGAAAGCCATACCCTCTCTCACTAAGTCACATCCCTGACAGGAAAGTGGGGTACAGGTTGCATACACCAAAATTTAAAACTTTTTACATATTTGTACCTTGCACAGCAAAACTATGCTAATGTGCAAATATTCAATGTTTAAAGTTATTTGTGAAACCCTTTGTTTTAATGTCCGCAGTGTACAAGCAATGTGTAATTTAGGTGTCAAGTGTCAGAACTGTTCTAGTCCCCACGACAAACAATCAGAGTTTAGCTTTATTTTTCCACCACTGTTTTTAAAATGAAAGCTGAGCTCATGGGCATCTAGAACAGTTTTAACTCAGACTCTTATGATAAATCTCCCACACAGGGTCAGTTTATACTGATTTAAACACAATGGTAATAGTATCGGTAGTTTGCATCATAATTTAGGAGCTAAAATCCCAAATAAGCCCTAAACAAAAAAGAGGCACAGATCTTCTCATTATCGATTCTTTCTGCCGGATCCACTCCTGGCTTTAGCTTACTGATGCGGAATACTTACCGACCAAATCACTGCTGTGTGTAAATAGGTTTTTATATAATAAAACCACCTATTTACATATTGATTTGTATGAAAATTCATACACGTTCCTTTAGTTAAAGGAAACCTACCACTTGAAGGTGAGGGTGAGCTGGTGCCGGAGCTTATTTTTGTTAGTGTTTTAAACCGCAGTATCGCAGTTTAAAACACTTTTTAAACTTTATAGCCGGCGCAGGGAGGTACGCTCTCGGCGCTTACCATGCGCGCGGCTCTCCTTCACTTCCTATGTAGCCTCGCGCGCGGTCGTGCACATGGTAAGCGCCGAGCGCGTACCTACCTGCGCCGGCTATAAAGTTTAAAAAGTGTTTTAAACCGCGATACCGCTGTTTAAAACACTAACAAAAATAAGCTCCGGCACCAGCTCACCCTGGTATTTCCATCAGAAACCTGCCCTAACAAGTGGTAGGTTTCCTTTAACTGAATGTGGCTGAAAATACTGTATTGACTTTGAAGTGGTATAGACTGAATTGTGCCCTGATTATAATATTATTTTCAACCGAAATAAAGGATGTTTGACAAAGTATATCTGGTGGTTTTCAGATTCTAAATAATACAAACCACCAGAAAGTGTAATGTATTAGTATTTGCTGTTTCTAGTGAAGTAATTTACATCTGGATTATGACCAAGTGCTTGTTAGGACAAGCACTAGACAGACTTCTCTACCACCATGGACGTTGGAACAATCGATTTCCAGAACTAGGTTGGTGCTGAGCTTTCTATTTGTAAGCAGAACCACTTGTGCTCTTTCTAGTTAAAGCACAACTCTTTCCTGAAATACATGGGCCTGTACTATAGAGCCACTACTGGCTCAGTTTCTTTGTATGTCACTGGAATTTCATCTGTACATTCAGATTATTTTACTGTATAGATTACTTGACTGCACTGTTCACTTTGTCAGACCAGTGTGCATTGGAACTAACTTGCAAAAACTTAAGCCAGTTATCTCAGGATATCTAAATTTCCATTAGGGAACATTTTACAATTGAAAATAAATGTTATTCAACCAATGGACGACTTTAAAGGGAACCTGTCACCAGCCACAGCTGTTAAGGGTGTATTAACTGTTATTCAGGCATAGGATTGATTCTGGCATATAATGATTCTGAGTCAGCCTCACGCTAACATATCAATTTATATTCAAGGCAGGTACTAGCCAGGACGGTGGGTTTCGGGATACAGCAGTTAATTGCTCACCCACCCTCCAGGCATTTGCGTCATGAAAACCCTGTATACTGCTCTTCGTTGAGCTGATTCCTGCACTACCTTCTGTGCCTCCCCGTCCTCTGCGCTCTCGTTTCGGAGAGGAGATAATAAGCACTCTGCGCATGTCCGTGACTTGAAGGAGGCAGGGCAGGGATCGGCTCTTAACTCCTCTACCCCGAACCCCACCCCATTGACTGCTACCTGCCTGTGAATATAAGTTTCAGCATGAGGCTGCCTCAGAATCTTTCTAAGGACATGCCTGGACAACATTTGATACACCATATAAGGTATGTTTGGGGGTTTAACAGCTGTGCAGCTGGTGACTGGTTCCCTTTAAGCGCAGTACCTTCAACCAACATTCAGGATGTCCTGAATCTTTTACAATCTAAAGTGAATATTTTTTCTGAAAAGCCATTTGATAACTAAAGAACAATGCATGCTGGTTGTTAGAGGCCATATGAATTAAGAATGTTAGGAATATTTAGGGTTTCATTACTTTACCCTGTCCTTGTTATGACCACAAGAAAATGAGAAACATGTGTCTGCTGCAGATATCAGAGTTTGTTATTGGGAATGTTTTTACAAGAGGTTAATGTGGTTTTCTGATATTAAACATCCATGACATATCTGTAGGATCTAAACATATTATAAATGTGGATTCCACATCTCAAGAACAAAGGATAAAGGGTTTGGTCACTTTACGTCATATTTTCTGTAATATTTGTGTTTGAGTGTGGGGTGGAGGATATTAGGTAATATACCAATGTACATCCATTAATAGTTCTATACTTCTTTCTCGATCTGTAAGTTAATATTTATGTTAAGTGAAGCCTCATGTGCTTCACTTCAAGAAAGCATCAAGAAAGCAGTGAAGAACTTTTAGATGTATATTGGTAAGTGACTTAATATTCTGCCCACCCCCCCACGCATTACAAAAACATGCAGTAAAGTGGCCAACCCATTTAAGGACCTCCATTCTCTGGATGAATGTGACTACACATCACTGGTCATCTCTATTTCTTTTTATGATAATTCCAAAAACTGCCAGTTAAAGTTTGACGATTAACATATAAAATAAGAAAAATCTTGTTAAAGTCTTTTGGTGCAATATTAAAGTGTATATAAAAAAGAATTTGTATAAAAAAAGAATAAACATTCTCAATTTATTTAAAAATATATTAAATATGAAATATAACACTGCCACATCATGGTGTATGCCGGCGGACAGAGCACATGGCGCGTCTTTGCCCAGTTCCAGCTGAAGGAAGAGGAGCCGCGGGGAACATCGGGCAGTGGTGGAAAGGTGAGTAAGGAAGTTTATTTTTTTTCTACACTTGTGTATAAGCCAAAGCGGGGGTTTTCAGCAATTTTTTATGTGCTGAAAAACTTGGCTTATGCAAAAGCTGTAACTGTCCAGTACAATATAGTCGTGTCTTGCAAGAATGGACTGGACATGACATATACTTTAATAGTGTTTCCAGACAAGAAAATAGTCTAATAAAAAACTAATTTAGAGAACAAGGGGTAAGTATGAAATACAAAAGTGCAAATAATTATACATCCATAGAATTGTTTGTCGATTTAATTCTGGTGGAGATCCAACATCCAGCCCCCCTAAAGAGAAGTTGCTCTTGGCAGCTGATACACAGAGAAAAGAACAGGGAGCAGACCTCTTTGTTCTCTGGGTAGTGGTCTGACCAGGAAGGAACTGTCTGCTTTTTATTCCATTGTTTATCAGCTGTTCCTGATCTGTGGGCTGCTGGATTTTGAACCTCAGCATACTCATATTGATTACCTATGCTAAGGGCATTCACAGGAACCACCTCTTCTAGTGGAAGGCCCCTGGAAACGGAAGTGATGTCAAATGTCAGAGAAGGCCACTTATTCAACAAAACTGTGACAACCCTCTCTAAGTCAACAGTGTCTCTTGTGTAATGGATTTAGACTTGGATTCACCTTCGGGCTTATCCAATTATTCTATTACGACTTAGAAGTCATTTCGTGGCTTTTAAATAATGGAGCTCCTCTGAAATTGTTGACATCTTTGTTTCCCACTGCTCATCATATTTTAAGTGTTTGTGCAAAGTCAAGTTCTAACTCTACACATACTAAGACATTAAAAAAAATAAATTTGAACACACTAAAATAGGGCAAAGAAAAATGACAGATTGGTAATGCAGCATAAGCTTTGTAGTATAAATCTATTTGTCCCTATATAATTGAGTACCATGAGGTTTGTTGGTTAACATGAAATAAAGCCTACTGTCCACCCCTCCAAAATAAAGGGTGAAAAATCCAACAAAAAACACAAAACATATAATGAAAAAATTAATACTGGTTAAAAATGCTCTTGCCCCAGGGGGGACACATAAAGAAGTTGCATGCCGGACAACGAATCATATAATTACATATATATTACAGAATGTAAAACATTTCATAGGCACCAATGGCCATGTATAATATAGGGTGCTCATGGGAGAGCCTAAAGGTATAATGATCAATGATCATTCACAAGATGTGATAAATAAATGGAATAGGTTGCTTACCCATGTTAACTGATCGTCGCTGCTAGGAATGACACCAGCCCCGATGCATTTCGGCTGGTTTACAGCCTTCATCTGGGGGTCAGTTAACATGGGTAAGCAACCTATTCAATTTATTTATCACATCTTGTGAATGATTATTATAGCTTTAGGATCTCCCATGAGCACCCTATATTTTACATGGCCATTGGTGCCTATGAAATGTTTTACATTCTGTAATATATATGTAATTATCTGATTTGTTGTCCGGCATGCAACTTATTTCTGTGTGCCCCCTGGGGCAAGAGCATTTTTAACCAGTGTGTCATTCTGTTACAATAAAGTATTTAATTTTTTCATTAAATGTTTTTGGTGGGATTTTTCACCCTTCATTTTGGAGGGGTGGACAATAGGCTTTATTGCATACTAAGACATTGCGCGGATGAGCTTAATATTCCTTCTGAAACAATGCTAAAAAATACTTTATTTTTCAGTGAGATGTTTTGAAATTTAAAATAGAAAAGGAGAATTTTCTTCTACCAATGTTGTTTACATTCTATATTGTACTGATACACAAAGAGTTCACCATGTTCCTTTCTTTTTTTTTCTCTTTTTTTTAATATAAATTTTCATTTGGAGTGTATGGAATGGATGTATTATTTAACTTTAAATGCTCATGTCTAAAATGAGCAAAAATTGTGCTGCTTTCATTTTTTCAGTTTCTGTTGATCTTTATGTGAATATTGCATGTATAGATCTTTTCTGACACTCATGTAAAATATAAATTTATGAACCAGTATTGTATTTGCTCTTTATTTATCCTTGACATAAAAAATAGTTTTCTTGGTTTGCAGAATCTGTTTAACGTTTAATGTGTCTTATAATCTGTCTTCAGTTGAATTTCATAAAAGTAGACCCACCCACAGCATCTATACCGTTACTCCATGTAGCTTGAAAAACTTAAATATTTCATTATCAGCTTTGAGTTGGTAGTTTTGAAAAATGTAAGTGTTAAAGAACTTGGCCATTAAGTGGCTGATTAATTGCAAAGTTGCAAAGCAGGTTCAATAAATGCATTAAAAGTGTCCGGGAACCTCCTTGGCATGGTTCCATGTAGCCAATGGCATGTATCCGCAAGAGTGGTATAAAGCACAAGACTTCCGCACTACACACTGGAATAATGAAATATGATATTGATAGGATTTAACAGTGGTAGACCTTAAAACCCAAATCACGTTCAAGAAGGGAAGCCAGCATGACCTCTTGTTGAATATTCATTATGTATCAGAAATTTGTCTGTCTAGAAAACCGGAAGGTACATATCAATTTGGCCATAGCTCTGCATGTTCCCAGGTAATTGTGAAAAAAACTTTGTTGAACTCCACAAAAAGAAAATGCTAAAATTTTATATAGTTCGTTATTCCATGATAGGATTTCATATATGTCATCTTAAAGCAAAATTACCAGTAAGAATAACTAAAAACATACTGCTCATACTAAGGTCCTCTTCATGTTGATTCCAGCGATGTTCTTCTTTAATCTTGACAAAGTGGGATCGCTGGAAAAAACTTCTAATTAGCAGGCGATCCCCACGTGTCAAGATGAAAGAAGAACACTGCAGGGATTGGGATAAACAAGACATTAGGTGAGTATGTGTATTTTGCTTTTTTGTTATGCTTACTGGTGGTTTTTATTTAAAGGAAACCTACCACATGCGATGGTGGTTATAAGCTGCAAATGCCGTGCACCAGCTCAGGGTGAGCTGGTGCCGGTGCTTATTTTCGTTATGTTTTTAAACATGTAAAGCATTTAAACGCTTTAGTAATCTTTATATACAAGAAGCTTCACCGCACCGTGGTCTGCGCTCAGCGGACCGTGCGTGCAACCACCTCCTATTCAGACGCACTAAGTTGTCGCGCGCACAGTGCACTGAATGCGTTCCACGGTGCGGTGAAGCTACTTTTATATAAAGATTATTAAAGTGTTTAAACGCTTTACATCGGTTTAAAAACATAACGAAAATAAGCGCTGGCACCAGCTCACCCTGAGCTGGTGCACGCCATTTGCAGCTTACAACCACCATCGCAAGTGGTACGTTTCCTTTACGCATTCCATACATTGCACTTCTAAAGGGTTAGTGTTACATAGCTACATACCTTATGTAAAAAACCCTGTGTTTTTATGCAGGATAGCATCTACCACTGGTTTATAGTTGTATTCACCCTTATTGCTGCTGGGTAGCTGGATACCATAGAAGCTCTGGAGACACAACCGCAGCTCTTGTACTTGATTTACATATAAAGATAAATCCCTTCACGACTGTCATTTGCACATACCTCGGGCAGAAAGGACGTTTATAAAATGACAGTGACCAACTTCTAACAATGATATATCCTGAACCCTGGCACCTAGTAACACAGTTTAATATGGCACAACTAGGTGTCATATTAAACAGGAGAATCTCCCCTTTAACATATCAGGATTGTACATGGATGCTTCACAGAACCATAGATATACACTCTTAAATTTGCTCCGTATATGTTAGGATCAATCGGACAACCTAGGGTTAAAGTACACTAGGGGGTCTGAAAAATAGAAAATGTAAAAATAAAATAAAAAAAACAAACTAAAAATATATTTAAAACGCCTAAATATTTCAAATCACCCCCTTTTCCCTAGAACTGATATAAATATAATAACGTTTTTTCTCAGTGTTTAACCCCATTATGGTGAATTCTAAAATGGCATCAAAAAACTTCATCAAAAGTGACAAAAAATGACACCACCCACAGCTCCTACACCAAAGTATGAAAACATTATTAGCTGTAGAAAATGGCAAAATCTAAACAAAAAAATTTGCACAGGAAGTTTTCATTTTTGTAAATATATGAAAACATTATAAAACCTATACAAATTTGTTATCCTTGTGATCGAACCGACCCAAAAAATAAAGTAGACATGTCATTTGGGGCACACAGTGAAAGATGTAAAATCCAAGCCCACAAGAAAACGGCGCAAATGCTTTTTTTCACCAATTTCACTGTATTTGGAATTTTTTCCCATTTTCCAGTACACAACATGGAATATTAAATATCATCACTATGGAGTGCAATTTGTTACGCAGAAAACAAGCCATCACACAGCTCTTATAGATTTTTGAATCTCTGCTACACTCACAAGCTTCTGGGAGAGGGGCAGCTGACCTCCTGCTCCTCTGAGGAACTATAGAGATGATGAAACAGAGCCATCATTAGTACTAACAGCAGCATGGGCTTTCAATCAAGAACTCGGAGACGTGGCAATGCAGGAGACTTCTAAATTAGCTGGACTCATCTTCAGGGAATACGCTGATTGGACTAGGTTATTTGGATACAACTTTTAGAACTGAATGTTTAAGTTTACAGCCATAGAAAGTGTAGGGATAGGAGCAATGCTTTCTTATGTTTATGAAAATATATTTAGTTTTGGGGGATTCATTTGACTAACATGTTAGCTTTTAACGGTCATGCTTTATCCCAAATGTCACTAGGCTTCTTGAAAGTCAGGAATTAATAGAGATGGCATTCCCTTTTTTAAGGAAGCACTGTAGTGATAATTTTCTTTTCTTGCCTTGGAAAATGCATTTACATATTCCTAACTCAGCCTCCTATGATGCCATGATGATTCAAATGATTTGTGAAATAGATTTGGTTATAGAGGTCCCATTCTTAGGCCGTGTTCACACGATGGTTTCATCAGTCTGATCAGGGTTTGGTCAGTGAAAAGCTGACCTTTATCATCAATCAGTTTGTTCGGTGTCTCAGTTTTTCACACATGTTTCATGCATTTTTCATGTACATACAACGCACGACTGATTACTGTGGTCTATCTTTTCTATGTCAGTGGATCAGTAAAAAATGCACTTCCATGTATGTCAGAGTGTGATACATTTTTCAGGCATCTCCATAGACTTGTATAGGACACATTTCACATGAGACTTGCAACAATAGATCATGCAGAGAATTTCATGTGCGTTAAAAATATGAATGTCTGACAAAACCCATTGGCTTCAGTGTGTCCGTGTTCAATGCAAGTCCTACACTACACTTCAGTGCACCAACTTGGCATAGCTTTTCCAGAAGTTGCATCCAGGCTAGACAAACATGTCTTGGATCCTACCATGATAATCTAACAGAAACGGACAACACGTGCCTGGATGGAACCAAGACACGTACCAGTCCACAGAGAAGAATATAGTTCTTCTTGGAATCTGACAGCTATCAGTGCACAGTTGGCAGAAGGATTTCTCCACCTCCCCAATGTTACAATGTACAACATAACCACACATGAGGCCTTGCAACAGTAAGGGTGGGGTCGCCTGTTTAAGAGGAACTCCATTCAGAGAGAACCGTGCTTCTGTCAATCTGAATGCCTACTTGATACTATGCCCGAATTATCCCTGATGTGCTTCCTAGTGAAACACATAAGAGGAGTTATATTTAGGAAGGCAGAATTGAAGAAGGGACAGTTAGAAATGAGTGGGTTAGGTGGACTAGTAAATATAGGTTGCATAGGGACAGAATCAGTTATTTGGACAGTATTGTAGGCAGCTGAGAGTCAATTCTAGTGACTCTAAGCTAGTTGTGGTTGCTAGCAAGTAGCTCAAGAAATGTAAATGGAGATTAATGCCCCACATGCCTTCTGGCTACGCAGCTGCACTCCTCATACACTTTAGTTCTAATAAACGGTAGAAAGTGATGTATTAAACTTTTAGTAAACGGGAAATCTGTTTGTCTGACTTTTAATATGAAATAAATAAAAATTATGTTTTGACAGAAGATACAATCGATCAACACCCTAGCTCCATTTGGTCAATCCCTGTCCACAGAGCTAGGAACAAGAAAACAAGAGAGAAGGAAAACTTTTCTGAACTACGGGGGCTTACAATTAACTAATTTCACCTTTCTGGCCTTGAACATCAAAGGCCTTAAAAGAATCCTTTCATACTTAGTTTGGAGAATATAATTCACCAACCCTAGAAGGGACACCTACTAGGGAAGTGACATATGAATTACGGGAGTAAAGATGCTGTGGAGCCATTTAACTTGGATAAAGTGATCACAGGCAATAGTGACTGTACCTCAGCAATTGTAAACAAACTCCTTATAATGTTCACCTTGTAAGGAAGGTAAGTACCTCTGCTAAATCTTAAAAGCCAAAGCTGTAGGTTTTATATCATTCAGTTGCTTATAAAAAGCAGAAGTGGGCTGGGTAAAGTCTTTAGTATGCGCAATAATTACAAGCTTTGTCCTAGCTTAGGGGGTCCCCACAGACTGAATGCCCAGAGCATGCCTGAGCTGGAGATATCTATAGAAGGGTGTTGGAGGTAAGTTGCACTCATGGCTGAGGGATGCGCAAGACCCCTTCATATTAAAGCTTAACCGAGCATTGAACTCCCTTATGGGCCCAGAAATCAAACTCCGGCGGAGAAAATAGCTCACTCATTTCCCAGCATTATCTCCACAGCAATCTACCACCCTAATCCAGACCATCACAGTTGCAACCATATTCAAGGTATAGTGGAGGCCCTGGACCCAAGCCCTAAATTTGCAGTAGATTATTCACAACCATTTGATGAAGCTAGGGGGAAAACTCAGGTTGTCAAGTGTCGACCACATAAACTCCCATTCCACCATAGTCAAGCGAAGGAATGACTCGTGCTTTTTATGTGGAGATTAGAAAACAATCGTTGGAGGTTAATGTCAGTGCTCTTTCCGGGCACTAAGTCAAACTGATCCACTGAGATTACAGATAGAATAACTCCATCAGTTGTAATGTCAAGACCTTCACCAGAATTTTCACATCCAATTTAATCAGTGAGATAGGACGTAAGAGCTTCAAAAATCCGGTGACTTGCCTACTACTATAGTAACTTCATAAAAGGTAGGAGGCAATTCTGATACTTCCCAGACCTGATTAAATGTCGCTAAGAGCTTGAGAACAATTGTCTCAAGCTGTGACTTGTACTATTCAGCAGACAAACTGTCTGGAGTATTACTTGGGTTCATTGACAAGACAGCATGTGCAATTTCTAGAGCCAACAGAGGACCATCTAGAAACTCCCTACCTGCTGTTGCCAATTTTGGGAAAGAAAGTCTATTAACAAGCAGATTGCTTCTGTTGGCATACAGGTATGATAGGCATAAAGCCTACTGTAGCAACATCAACAGATGGATCTTTGATACTAGCAACGTACTAGGACATTTTAATTTGTGATAGGTATGCAATATCCTTTGCTTCTGTTTCAAAAGGTGATTTTCCATGTTGTCAGTTGCAAATGCTAAGTTCTCTGAATCTTCAGCCAGACCACCCTGTTAGTGCCAGAGGGGTCAGTTTGAGACAACTATTATGCTCAAATAAGGTTTTCTTACTATGGTCCTGGTAAGTCATAATTCTTTCCTGTACACCAAATGGTCCTCATCAGAGCTACCTGTATACCCATTTTGTAATCATCCATCAAGGGGTCAGAAAAACCATTATCGCATGTCCAATAGGCCTCAGACTTCTGCTGGCAACAGACGTAGACAGGTATACAGTATCATCTAGCAAAACTGGAGCAACGATTTATCAAGCCTAGGTGAAGATTTTCACATCCAATTTAATCAGTGAGATAGGACGTAAGAGCTTCAAGAATCCGGTGACTTGCCTACTACTATAGTAGCTTCATAAAAGGTAGGAGGCAATTCTGATACTTCCCAGACCTGATTAAATGTCGCTAAGAGCTTGAGAACAATTGTCTCAAACTGTGACTTGTACTATTCAGCAGACAAACTCTCTGGAGTATTACTTGGGTTCATTGAAAAGACAGCATGTGCAATTTCTACAGCCAACAGAGGACCGTCTAGAAACTCCCTATCTGCTGTTGCCAATTTTGGGAGAGAAAGTCTATTAATAAGCAGATTGCTTCTGTTGGCATACAGGTATGATAGGCATAAAGCCTACTGTAGTAGGAGACAAACTGAGTGCACATATCTGCTGGATCAGTAACAACATCAACAGATGGATCTTTGATACTAGCAATGTACTAGGACATTTTAATTTGTGATAGGTATGAAATATCCTTTGCTTCTGATTCAAAAGGTGATTTTCCATGTTGTCAGTTGCAAATGGTAAGTTCTCTGAATCTCCAGCCAGACCACCCTGTTGGTGCCAGAGGGGTCAGTTTGAGACAACTATTATGCTCAAATAAGGTTTTCTTACTATGGTCCTGTAGTGTAGATTTGTACCGTGTTAGCCATGGAGAGCAGAAGAAGAGTGAAGAAATCAGGCGATACCTTTTTGAGGCTAACTGAGTCTGTATCCAGTCTAGTCTGTTGCCAGCAAAGTCGAGGCCTATTGGACATGCGATATATGGTTTTTCGACCCTTGATGGATATTACAAAATGGGTATACAGGTAGCTCTGATAGGAACCATTTGTGTACAGGAAAAATTATGACTTACATACCATAGTAAGAAAACCTTATTTGAGCATAATAGTTGTCTCAAACTGACCTCTGGCACAACAGTGTGTCTGGTTGAGATTCAGAAACTTAGCATTTGCAACTGACACATGGAAAATCACCTTTTGAAACAGAAGCAAAGGATTTCATACCTTCACCAAATTAAAATGTCCTAGTACGTTGCTAGTATCAAAGATTTCCATCTGTTTGATGTTTGCTACAGTAGGCTTTATGCCTATCATACCTGTATGCCAACGAAGCAATCTGCTTGTTAATAGACTTTCTTTCCCAAAATTGGCAACAGCAGTAGGGAGTTTCTAGAGTGTCCTCTGTTGGCTCTAGAAATTGCACATGGCTGTCTTGTCAATGAACCCAAGTAATACTCCAGAAGTTTGTCTGCTGAATATTACAAGTCACAGCTTGAGACAATTGTTCTCAAGCTCTTAGCGACATTTAATCAGGTCTGGGAAGTATCAGAATTGCCTCCTACCTTTTATGAAGTTACTATATAGTAGGCAAGTCACCGGATTTTTGAAGCTCTTACGTCCTATCTCACGATTAAATTGGATGTGAAAATTCTGGTGAAGTCTTGACATTACAATTGATGAAGTTATTCTATCTGTAATCTCAGTGGATCATTTTGACTTAGTGCCCGGAAAGACACTGACATTAACCTCCAACGATTGTTTTCTAATCTCCACAAAAAGCACAGAGTCATTCCTTCGCTTGACTATGGTGGAATGGGAGTTTATGTGGTCGACATTGACAACCTGAGTTTTCCCCCTCCTTCATCAAATGGTTGTGAATAATCTACTGCAAATTTAGGGCTTGGTCCAGGCCCTCCACTATACCTTGATTGGTTGCAACTGTGATGGCCTGGATTAGGGTGGTAGATTGCGGTGGAGATAATGCTGGGAAATGGTACCAGTTCCCCGTGCAGTCTTCTTGATGAATTTTCCTCTGCCGGAGTTTGATTTCATAAGGGAGTTCAATGCTCGGTTAGCTTTAATATGGAGGGGTCTTGTGCATCCCTCACCATGAGTGCAACTTACCTCCAACACCCTCTATAGATATCTCCAGCTCAGCATGCTCTGGGCATTCAGTCTGTGGGGACCCCCTAAGCTAGGACAAAGCTTGTAATTATTGCGCATACAAAGACTTTACCCACCCACTTCTGCTTTTTTATAAGCAACTGAATGATTTAAAACCTACAGCTTGGCTTTTAAGATTTACAGAGGTACTTACCTTCCTTAAAGATGAACATTAAAGAGTTTGTTTACAATTGCTGAGGTACAGTCCTATTGCCTGGGATCACTTTATCCAAGTTAAATGGCTCCACAGCATCTTTACTCCCCGTAATTCATATGTCCTTCCTAGTAGGGTCCCTTCTAGGTTGGTGAATTATATTCTCAAACTAAGTATGAAGGATTCTCTTTAAGGCCTTTGATGTTCAAGGCCAGAAAGGTGAATTAGTTAATTGTAAGCCCCCTTAGTTATGAAAAGTTTTTCTTTCTCTCTTGTTTTCTTGTTCCTAACTCTGTGGACAGGGTTTGACAAAATGGAGCTAGGGTGTTGATCGATTGTATCTTCTGTCAAAACATAATTTTTATTTATTTCATATTAAAAGTCAGACAAACACATAACATAAGCAATTTTCGGTTTGCTAAAAGTTTAATACATCACGTTAAGCTTCTACCGTTTATTAGAACTAAGTGTATGAGGTGTGCAGCTGCGTACCCAGAAGGCATGGGGGGCATTATCTCCATTTACTTTCTTGAGCTACTTGCTAGCAACCACAACTAGCTTAGAGTCACTAGAATTGACTCTCAGACTGCCTACAATACTGTCCAAATAATGATTCTGTCCCTATGCAACCTATTTACTATTCCACCTCACCCACTCATTTCTAACTGTCCTTCTTCAATTCTGCCTTCCTATATATACTCCTCTTATGTGTTTCACTAGGAAGCACATCAGGGATAATTCGGGCATAGTATCAAGTAGGCATTCAGATTGGCAGTAGCACGGTTCTCTCTGAATGGAGTTCCTCTTAAACAGGTGACCCCACCCTTACTGTTGCAAGGCCTCATGGTTGGTTATGTTGTACATTGTAACATTGGGAGGTGGAGAAATCCTTCTGCCAACTGGTGCACTGATAGCTGTCAGATTCCAAGAAGAACTATATCCTTCTCTGTGGACTGGTACGTGTCTTGTGTTCCATCCAGGCGCTGTTGTCCGTTTCTGTTAGATTATCATGGTAGGATCCAAGACATGTTTGTCTAGCCTGGATGCAACTCTGGAACAGCTATGCCAAGTTGGTGCACTGAAGTTGTAGTGTATTGCATATTAACACGGACACACTGAAGTCAATGGGTTTTGTCAACATTCATATTTTTAACGCACATGAAATTCTCTGCATTATCTACTATTGCAAGTCAATGTGAAATGTGTCCTATACAACTCTATGGAGATGCCTGAAAAATGTATCACACTCTGACATACATGGAAGTGCAATGCATTTTTTACTGATCCACTGACATAGAAAAGATAGACCACAGTAATCAGTCGTGCGTTGTATGTACATGAAAAATGCTGTAAAAACATGAAAAACATGAAAAACTGAGACACCGAACAAACTGATTGATGATAAAGGTCAGCTTTTCACTGACCAAACCCCGGATCAGACTGATAAAACCATCGTGTGAACACGGCCTAAGAATGGGACTCTATAACCAAATCTATTTCACAAATCATTTGAATCATCATGGCATCATAGGAGGCGTAGTAGGAATAGTAAAGGCATTTTCCAAGGCAAGAAAAGAAAATTCACTACAGTGCTTCCGTAAAAAGGGAATGCCATCTCTATAATTCCTGACTTTCAAGAAGCCTATTGACATTTGGGATAAGCATGGACCGTTAAAAGTAACATGTTAGTCAATGAATCCCCCAAACTAAATATATTTTCATAAACAGAAAGAAGCATGCTCCTATCCCTACACTTTCATGGCTGTAAACTTAACATTCAGTTCAAAGTTGTATCCAATAACCCAGTCCAACAGCGTATTCCTGAATAGTCTAGCTAATTTAGAAGTCTCCTGCATTGCACCGTCTCGAGTTCTTGATTGAAAGCCCATGCTGCTGTTAGTACTAATGATGGCTCGTTTCATCATCTCTATAGTTCCTCAGAGGAGCAGGAGGTCACGCCCCTCTCCCAGAAGCTGTGAGTGTAGCAGAGATTCAAAATCTAAAAGCTGTGTGATGGCTTGTTTTCTGCTTAACAAATTGCACTCCATGTGATGATATTTAATATTCCATGTCTGTACTGGAAAATGGGAAAAAATTCCAAATACAGTGAAATTGGTGAAAAAAAGCATTTGCTGCGCCTTTTCTTGTGGGCTTGGATTTTACATCTTTCACTGGTGCCCCAAATGAACTGTCTACTTTATTTTTTTTTTTGGGTCGGTCGATCACAAGGATAACAAATTTGTATAGGTTGCAATTTGTTTTTTTTTAGATTTTGCCATTTCTTCTGCGCTAATAATGTTTTCATACTTTGGTGTAGAAGCTGTGGGTGGTGTCATTTTTTGTCACTTTTGATGAAGTTTTTTATGCAACATTTTTACGAACAACTTCTCATCACTTTTATGAATGTTTTATTTTTCAATGGCAAAAGTGCCATTTTCGAATGGGCGTATTACACATAATGGGTTACACGAGGAAAAAACGTTATATATTTTATCAGTTCTAGGGAAAGGGGGTGATTTGAAATTTAGGCGTTTTAATATTTTTTTAGTTGTTTTTTTATTTTATTTTTACATTTCTATTTTTCAGACCCCCTAGTGTACTTTAACCCTAGGTTGTCCGATTGATCCTACATATACAGGCAAATTTAAGAGTGTATATCTATGGTTCTGTGAAGCATCCTGTACAATCCTGATATTTTAAAGGGAGATTCTCCTGTTTAATATACACCTGTTGTGCCATATTAACTGTGTTACTAGTTGCCAGGGTTCAGGATATATCATTGTTAGAAGTTGGGTCACTGTCATTTTATAACGTCCTTTCCCGAGGTTGTCAAATGACAGTCGTGAAGGGATTTTCTTTATATGTAAATCAAGTACAAAGCTGCGGTTGTGTCTCCAGGCTTCTATGTTATCCACTACCCACCAGCAATAGGGTGAATACAACTATAAACCAGTGGTAGATTCTATCCTGCTAAAAACGCAGGTTTTTTTACATAAGGTATGTAGCTATGTAACACTAACCCTTTAGAATTGCAATGTATGGAATGGCGTAAAGGAAACGTACCACTTGCGATGGTGGTATAAGCTGCAAATGGCGTGCACCAGCTCAGGGTGAGCGGTGCCAGCGCTTATTTTTCGTTGTTTTTTAAAGATGTAAATCGTTTTAACACTTTATAATCTTTATATAAAGTACTTCACCCGCACCGTGGAACGCGCTCATCGCACTGTGCGTGCGACCAGTGCTGTCTGAATAGGAGGTGGTTGCACCACGGTGCCCGACGCGGACCACGTGTGTGTGGCTTCTTGTATATAAAGATTACTAAAGCGGTTAAATGTTTTACATGTTTAAAAACATAACGAAAATAAGCGCCGGCACCAGCTCACCCGGAGCTGGTGCACGCATTTGCAGCTTATAACCACCATCGGAAATGGTAGGTTTCCTTTAAAGAAAAACCACCAGTAAGCATACCAAAAAGCAAACTACACATACTCACCTAATGTCTTGTTTTATCCCAATCCCTGCAGTGTTCTTCTTTCATCTTGACACGTGGGGCTCGCCTGCTAATTAGAAGTTTTTTCCGCGATCCCCTTTGTCAAGATTAAGAAGAACATCGCTGGAATCAACATGAAGAGGACCTTAGTATGAGCAGTAATGTTTTTAGTTATTCTTACTGGATTTTTCTTTAAGATGAAATTATGAATCCTATCATGGAATAATGAACTATATAAATGTTAGCATTTTCTTTTTGTGGAGTTTCATCAAAGTTTTTTTCACAATTACCTGGGAACATGCAGAGCAATGGCCAAATTGATATGTACCTTCCGGTTTTCTAGACAGACAAATTTCCTTTGGTGGTTCTGATACATAATGAATATTCAAAAAGAGGTCATGCTGGCTTCCCTTCTTGAACGTGATTTGGGTTTTAAGGTCTACCACTGTTAAATCCTATCAATATCATATTTCATTATTCCAGTGTGTAGTGCTGAAGTCTTGTGCTTTATACCACTCATGCCATTGGCTACGTGGAAACCCATGCCAAGGAGGTTTCCGGACACTTTTAATGCATTTATTGAACCTGCTTTGCAACTTTGCAATTAGTCAGCCACTTAATGGCTAAGTTCTTTAATGCTTACATTTTTCAAAACTACCACTCAAAGCTGATCATGAAATATTTAAGTATTTCAAGCTACATGGAGTAACGGTATAAGATTCTGTGGGTGGGTCTACTTTTAATGAAATTCAACTGAAGACAGATTATAAGACACAAAACGTTACAGATTCTGAAACCAAAAAACTATTTTTTATGTCAAGGATAAATAAAGAGTAAATACAATACTGTTCATAATTTATATTTTACATGAGTGTCAGAAAAGATCTATACATGCAATATTCACATAAAGATCAACAGAAACTGAAAAAATGAAAGCAGCACAATTTTTGCTCATTTTAGATATGAGCATTTAAAGTAAATAACACATCCATTACATACACTCCAAATGAAAATTTTATATTAAAAAAAGAAAAAAAAAGAAAGGAACATGGTGAACTCTTTGTGTCTCAGTACAATATAGAATGTAAACAACATTGGTAGAAAAAATTCTCCTTTTCTATTTTAAATTTCAAACATCTCACTGAAAAATAAAGTGTATTTTTTAGCATTGTTTCAAGGAATATTAAGCTCATCCGGCAATGTCTTAGTATGCAATAAAGCCTATTGTCCACCCCTCCAAAATGAAGGGTGAAAAATCCCACCAAAAACATTTAATGAAAAATTTAATACTTTATTGTAACAGAATGACACACTGGTTAAAAATGCTCTTGCCCCAGGGGGGCACACAGAAATAAGTTGTCAGTGCCGGACACAAATCAGATATTACATATATTGACAGAATTGTAAACATTTCAAGGCACCAATGGCCATGTAAAAATAGGGTGCTCATGGGAGAGCCTAAAGCTATAATAATCATTCACAAGATGTGATAAATAATTGAATTGTTGCTTACCCATGTTAACTGACCCCCGATGAAGGCGGTAACCAGCCGAAATGCATCGGGCTGGTGTCATTCCTAGCACGACGACAGTTAACATGTTAAGCAACCTATTCATTTATCACATCTTGTGAATGATCATTATACCTTTAGCCTCTCCCATGAGCACCCTATATTATACATGGCCATTGGTGCCTATGAAATGTTTTACATTCTGTAATATATATGTAATTATATATTCGTTGTCCGGCATGCAACTTCTTATGTGTCCCCCCTGGGGCAAGAGCATTTTAACCATATTAATTTTTTCATTATATGTTTTTGTGTTTTTTGTTGGATTTTTTCACCCTTTATTTGGAGGGTGGACAATAGGCTTTATTCATGTTAACCAACAAACCTCATGGTACTCAATTATATAGGGACAATATTTTATACTACTAAGCTTATGCTATTACCAATCTGTCATTTTCTTTGCCCTATTTTTGTGTGTTCAAATTTATTTTTTTTTAATGTCTTAGTATGTGTAGAGTTAGAACTTGACTTTGCGCAAACACTTGGCCCCTTCTACACTAGCGATGTATGCGATGAACTGCACCACTCGCACGCAAGCTGCCGGACCACGGCCCGAACGCTGCACCGCGGAGTCTCAGCAGTCATTCACTCCGCGTGGCAGCGTTGGGCGTGCGTTCCGCAGCTTGCGTTGCGAGTGTGATGCGAGTTCATCGCACACCTCGCTAGTGTAAGGGGCCTTAAATATGATAGCAGTGGAAACAAGATGTCACAGTTTCAGAGGACTCTTATTTAAAGGCCACGAAATGACTTCTAAGCTAATAAATAATCGGATAACCCAAAGGGGAATCCAAGTCTAAATCCTTAACACAGAGACACTGTTGACTTAGAGAGGGTTGTTCACAGTTTGTTGAATAATGGCCTTCTCTGACATTTACATCACTTCCGTTTCCAGGGGCCTCCCTAAAGAGGGTGGTTCCTGTGAATGCCCTAAGCATAGGTATCAATATGAGTATGCTGAGGTTCAAATCCAGCACCACAAATCAGGAACAGCTGATAACATGGAATAAAAAGCAGACGTTCCTTCCTGGTCAGACCACTACCAGAGAACAAAGAGTCTGCTCCTGTTCTTTTCCTCGTGTATCAGCTGCACGGCAACTTCTCTTTGGGGGGCTGGATTTTGGATCTCCCACCAGAATTAAATCGACAAACATTCTATGGATTGTATAATTATTTGCACTTTGTATTTCATACTTACCCCTTGTTCTCTAATTTGTTTTTTATAGACTATTTTCTTGTCTGGAAACACTATTAAAGTATATGTCCATCCAGTCCATTCTTGCAGAACACGACTATATTGTACTGGACAGTTACAGCTTTGCATAAGCCAGTTTTTCAGCACATAAAAAATTGCTGAAAACCCCGCTTTGGCTTTAACAACATGTAGAAAAAAAATAATTCCTTACTCACCTTTCCACCACTGCCCGATGCTCCCCGCGGCTCCTCTTCCTTCAGCTGGAACTGGGCAAAGACGCGCCATGTGCTCTGTCCGCCGGCATACACCATGATGTGGCAGTGTTTATTTTCATATTTATATATTTTTAAATAAATTGAGAATGTTTATTCTTTTTTTATATAAATTCTTTTTATATACGCTTTAATATTGCACCAAAAGGTGGCCAAGACTTTAACAAGATTTTCTTATTTTATATGTTAATCGTCAAACTTAACTGGCATTTTTTTGGAATTACATAAAAGAAAGAGATGACCAGTGATGTGTATGTCACATTCATCCAGAAAATGGAGGTCCTTAAATGGGTTGGCCACTTAACTGCATGTTTTGTAATGCGTGGGGGTGGGGGTGTCCAGAATATTAAGTCACTTACCAATATCATCTAAAAGTTCTTCACTGCTTTCTTGAGCTTTCTTGAAGTGAAGCACTGAGGCTTCACTTAACATAAATATTAACTTACAACGAAAAGAAGTATAGAAAATTAATGGATGTAATTGGTAATTACCTAATATCCTCCACCCCCACTCAAACACAAATATACAGAAAATATGACGTAAAGTGACCAAACCCTTATCCTTTGTTCTTGAGATGGAATCCCCATTTATAATATGTTTAGATCCTACAGATATGTCATGGATGTTTAATCTCAGAAACCCACATTAACCTCTTGTAAAACATTCCAATAACAAACTCTGAGATCTGCAGCAGACACTGTTTTCTATTTTCTTGTGGTCATAACAAGGACAGGGTAAAGTAATGAAACCCTAAATATTCCTAACATTCTAATTCATATGGCCTCTAACAACCCGCATGCATTGTTCTTTATTTTTATCAAATGGCTTTTCAGAAAAAATATTCACTTTAGATTGTAAAAGATCAGGACATCCTGAATGTTGGTTGAAGGTACTGCGCTTAAAGGAACCAGTCACCGCTGCACAGCTGTTAAACCCCAAACATACCTTATATGGTGTATCAAATGTTGTCCAGGCATGTCCTTAGAAAGAGATTCTGAGGCAGCCTCATGCTGACTTATATACAGGCAGGTAGCAGTCAATGGGGTGGGGTTCTGGGTAGAGGAGTTTAAAGCCGATCCCTGCGCCCCGTCCTTCAAGTCACGGACATGCGCAAGTGCTTATTTATCTCCTCTCCGAACGAGAGCGCAGAGGACGGGAGGCACAGAAGGTAGTGCAGAATCCTCAACGAAGAGCAGTATACAGGTTTTCATGACGCAACTGCCTGGAGGGGGGTGAGCATTACTGCTGTATCCCCGAAACCCACCGTCCTGGCTAGTACCTGCCTTGAATATAATTGATATTTTAGTGTGAGGCTGGCCAGAATCATTATATGCCAGAATCAATCCTATGCCTGAATAACAGTTAATACACCTTAACAGCTGTGTGGCTGGTGACGTTTCCCTTTAAAGTCGTCCATTGGTTGAATACATTTATTTTCAATGGTAAAATGTCCCTAATGGAAATTTGAAGATATCCTGAGATAACTGGGCTTAAGTTTTTTGCAAGTTAGTGCCAATGCACACTGGTCTGACAAAGTGAACGTGCAGTCAAGTACTATACAGTAAAATAATCTGATGTACGAGAAATTCCAGTGACATACAAAGAAACTGAGCCCAGTAGTGGCTCTATAGTACAGCCCTGTATTTCAGGAAAAGTGTGCTTTAACTAGAAAGAGCACAAGTGGTTTCTGCTTACAAATAGAAAGCTCAGCACCAACCTATTCTGGAATCGATTGTTCCAACGTCCATGGTGGTAGAGAAGTCTGTCTAGTGCTTGTCCTAACAAGCACTGGTCATAATCCAGATGTAAATTACTTCACTAGAAACAGCAATACTAATACATTACACTTTCTGGTGGTTTGTATTGTAGAATCTGAAAAACCACCAGATATACTTTTTGTCAACATCCTTTATTTCGTTGAAAATATATTATAATCAGGCACAATTCAGTCTATACCACTTCAAGACAATACAGTATTTTTTCAGCCACATTCAGTTAAAGGAAACCTACCACCTTTTAGTGGCAGGTTTTCAGATGGAAATACCGGGCACGAGCTCAGGGTGAGCTGGTGCCGGAGCTTATTTTTGTTAGTGTTTTAAACCGCGGTATCGCGTTTAAAACACTTTTTAAACTTTATAGCCGGCGCAGGGAGGTGCGCGCTCGGCGCTTACCATGCGCACGACCGTGCGCGGGCTACATAGAGTGAAGGAGAGCCGCGCGCATGTAAGCGCTACGCGTACCTCCCTGCGCCGGCTATAAAGTTAAAAAGTGTTTTAAACTGCGATACTGCGGTTTAAAACACTAACAAAAATAAGCTCCGGCACCAGCTCACCCTCACCTTCAAGTGGAGGTTTCCTTTAACTAAAGGAACGTGTATGAATTTTCATACAAATCAATATTGTAAATAGGTGGTTTTATTATATAAAAACCTATTTACACACAGCATTTATTTGGTCGGTAAGTATTCCGCATCAGTAACGAAAGCCAGGAGTGGATCCGGCAGAAAGAATCGATAATGAGAAGATCTGTGCCTCTTTTTTGTTTAGGGCTTTTTGGGATTTAGCTCCTAAATTATGATGCAACTACCGAGACTATTACCATTGTGTTTAATCAGTTATAAACTGCACTGTGTGGAGATTTTATCATAAGAGTCTGAGTTAAAATGTTCTAGAGTGCCCATGAGCTCAGCTTTCATTTTAAAACAGGGTGGAAAAAAAATAAAGCTAACTCTGATTGTTGTCGTGGGGACTAGAACAGTTCTGACACTTGACATCTATCATCTAGCAAAACTGGAGCAACGATTTATCAAGCCTAGGTGAAGACAAAACTATCAAGTACTGAATCTATATTAGCATTAAAATCTGCAGGGATAAAATAACGGGGTCTGAGGATAAAGCACGATTTTAGCCATCAGTGCCCATAATACAGAGTCCAAGAATGGAGGGGGGTGGGGTGTAAAAAGTACCTGTGTTGTATAGTATGAATATCAGGAGGATTCAGCACTGCCAGAACCTCCTGGCTCCTATTCATCTATATGGAGCTGACAGAGATTGTCCAGTGTGGCATTCTCTCCTATGGCATTCTACCTTTCTATGGCAATTGCAGAACCATCTCTCCTCTAGACGTAGAGGATGCCCCCTTGTCCTGGTCACAGGCCTAGGTATAAAAAGATCTTTGGAGAGATCCTTGTACTGCCCGTTCAGGTATTTGTACATTGTAATGATGTCTCCCATCAGTCGTCTTTTTTCTAAACTGAATAATCCCAAGTTTATAATCTGTCACGTAGCAGCGTTGTGTGTGCTGTGTTTCTGTGTGTCTTGCAGAACTTTTTTTTGGTGCAAAATATATTTTTGTTTTTTTTAAATTACTATACCTAGGATGTGTCTTATTGTATGGTGCATCTAAAAGTCCAAAAATATGGTACCTGAAGGATCTACATGAACCCTATGGAGAGTTAAAGAGAACCTGTCACCACATTTTCACAAACACAGCAAGTGACAGGTTCCCATAGAGCACTACTAACTAACTGACAACCTTCTTATAGCTAAAAGTTGTTTCTCTTACATCTCCATAAATCAACTTTATGTTATATTACCTGGCATCAAAGGGGTGGCTTGAGACAAGGGGGCATCTGCTCCCCATGTCTCATGCCTCTTCTCAGCTTGTCAAGATGATGTAATCTAAGGTCCTTTACCTAGTTACGTTTGCAACGTCTCCCCTATGTATCTGATCACATGTAATCACAGCAAGCCTACATGAAGGTCTATTCCTCCTAATACTCCATGGAGGAATGCTGTGATTTTGTGTGATCAGATACATACATGGGGTAGATGTTTTAAATGTAAGAGGACCTTAGATGACATGCACTTTGACTTGCTGCTCCTTCTGGTAGTATGTCAGGTAGACTTACAAAGTCCATTTTTCTGGAAATCGGAAGTATGCATGTGTCATTAGGTTTATTAGTGAAAATCTGGTGACAGGTTCCCTAAACCACTGTTTGTAATGCCAAGTCCATATGCAGTGTTGATTCTTCACGCAGTAGCTGTTTGATTCATTTAGTTGCATGAAATAAAGCTGCTAGGGCACAAATTGAATCTAATAGAAACTGTAATTATTGTTATCTATACTGCTTAAAATCATTTCAGCTACATTTGTATATGGGGCTATTTCTAATAATAGGGTGCTCAACTTTTATTCTAGCCTTCTGTACAAGTCTTTGACAGAATGTTTAGTAAAATACTGGGATCCACAAGTTTACAATTAATGTGCTGATTAGTTACATAACAACTGAACATGTGGACCTTTAGTTGGCCATCATGTCTTGCTTAATAAATCTACAGCCTGAATTCAGAAAAAAAATGCAAGAGGAGAGCACTGTAAAGCCCTTGGCTGCTCCGGTATTACCTTCTCTGCTGTCTGTCTTTTGTGTGTGTCCATGACGCATATATCTGGCATTTCCCACCACCATCTTCTAGGTCCTAAGGTACACATGCCAACTCTGGTGATATACAGAGTCAATGCACCCTTTAATTCTTCACCATACCCAGATCCACATGTGAATGCCTTGACCTTGGGCTGGTAGCTTAAATTGTGGCTGACCTTTAGTGCTTCACATCAGCATCCTCTGATTCCTTTATTTGGGTTTAAGGACAAATATGGACATGGTTAACTGAATAAAGCATCTTAGGTTATCCCCAAATCAAACTGGTCTAGTGTCCACGGTCATGTGCAAAGCCCCTTTGTTCTTCATATCATTTGGGTTCCAGATTTGGAAGTGTACCAGGATATATTTATGTCCACAGCAAAAATTTTGTAAATCAGCTCACCTGGAATGCAGATTAATTCCCCGACGGCATGATCCAGCACGGTCTCTCCAGCTTCTTTTGGAGTATGATACTAATACAAACAAACACGGACCACCTCCAGGATCAAGTATCCATAAAATCTTCAATGTTTATTTAGAATTTCAAATAAAAGCTTTACATCCGAACAGGAGTCCAAATACAAGTCAGGAAATATCGCCATGCGTTTCGAATAGATACACTATTCTTAATCATGGCTAAGTTTACTTACAACAATCATGGTCTTTATGTGGTAGCGGAGCCTGACCCACAACCGGAAATGATCTCACAATCAGAATCAGCTGTGGAGGGGGCTCGGCACCGTAAACATTTTAAACGTTTTTCAACATAACTTTTTACATTTAGAAATTATTAAAACATACACAAGTCATAATACTAAAAACATAGAGGACCCAATGCATGAACAAAGAGGTAAGTATAAATGTACTATACGTATCAATACTGGCATATCACGTCAACTCTTTTGTTTAACCCTTTCGGGACTCTAGTGTCTAAGGAAAATATCCAAAACGTCTCCCGATTGTATAATTTACGTTTATGGTCACCACGGCGAATTGGTCTCAACACTTTTTCTATAGCTATGCACTGAAACGTACTACAGTTACCACCGTGTTTCACTTGAAAATGACGGGATGCCATTGAAATATTAACCGCATCCTTATTCCTAGCGTCTGAAAGGTGGTGACGAATGCGTACCTTAAGAGGTCCGCTGGTACAACCCACATACTGGACTTGGCAATCACTACATGTGATAAGATATACAACAAAAGTAGTATTGCAATTGATAAAATTGCCAATCTTAAACTGTTTACCTGTACTAGTTGAAATGAAATTTTTAGATGGAGACGAAAAATTACAACAAATACATTTGGTATGGCCACATCTAAAAAATCCAGTTGTAGAAAGCCATGTATCCTTTCTGTTGTCCGAAGCACTAAACAAACTTGGAGATAGAATACTCCCAAGTATGGGCTCTTTTCTGGATACAAACATCACATTATTATGCAAATGACCCGTAATGACATCATCGCAGGACAATAACGGTAAATGTTTTTTAACAATTTTAACTATCTCACGGTATTGTGTACTAAATGCTGTAGAAAAGGTGATAGGGTTGTTGTGTGATTCACTATGAACTCCTCTCTGACTGGTTTCACAGATAAGATCTTTCCTGGGGATATTACTCACAATATTTGTGGCTCTTGATAACATCCAAAATGGATATTTTCTCTTTCTTAAATTTTGACATATTCTCCGATTCCCTTCCCTATATGTTTCAGGATTAGTACAATTTCTTTTTAGTCTGATAAGTTCTCCCACTGGTATGTTTTTAATAGTATGGGGAGCATGGCAGGACGTGGCTTCTAAAATGGAATTGACCGCTGTTGGTTTTATAAATGGAGTAACAAAAACTGATTGGTCACTGTTTAAAGTGATATCCAAAAAATTATGGTATGTAAATTAAAACCTGACGTAAATTTAAAGTTCATATGGTTATTATTCATGTATTTAACAAAATCCAAAGCCTGTATTTCCGTCCCCTCCCATATCAGGAGCAGGTCGTCGATATAACGACCCTACCACCTGATATGGGAGAGGAAGGGATTGTCATCAGAAAACAAAAACTTTTCTTCCCAAAAAGCCATATAAATATTGGCTAGGGAGGGTGAACATTTCCCCCCCATAGCCGCCCCACACTTTTGAACAAAAAATCGACTATCAAAAGAAAAATAATTCTTAGACAGAAGAAATTCCATAGCCAAAATGATAAATTCTTTGACACTAGGATCATAATGACTGTATCTTATTAAAAAATACCTTAGGGATACAAAGCAATAACGTCACATGTGAGCCAACAAAAAAGAATTTTTCCACGTGAAACCATCAAGCAATGATACCACATGCTTAGAATCACGGAGGTAACCGGGAAGTACTTTTACCATAGGTTGTAGGTGGTGATCCTGATCCTGGAGCTGGTCCGTGTTCGTTTGTATTAGGATATACATTTATGGATATGTATTTATGTCTCATGTTATATCCTGTATAATACGCATGAGCAGTGTAGTCTGTCTGCTCTTGTAGATTTGAGATTTAAAGCGAACCTATCATCAGGACACACATTTTCACCTAATGGCAGGTTTCCATAACTTTTTTAATACTAATTCCCAATCCACTTTTAAAAGTATATAAACATTTACCATTCTCCATGCCAGCAAACGGCATCGAGTCATGAGGCTTGGTGCAATCATCATCATTATCTGCGTTCTGCTCTTCCTCCCTCAAGCCGCCGCCCTCCGAGCTGCTCCATCCTTCTCCCTCCCTTAGGTAGTCGTTAGCTGACCCTGTGCTCGAAACAAATATCAGCTCAGGTCTACATGACGGAGGAAGAGGCAAAAAGGAGAAAGATCAAGCAGAGCAGATCATGATAATGAGGACAGCAGGAAACACCCCCATGACTCGGGGCAGCTTGCTGGCAGTGTCCCAGAGACAGTTTTAGCAACTTTTAAAAGTGAGTGGGACCAGTAATGTCAATTGGGATTGGGAAATAGTTTTAAAAAGGTTATGGGAACCTGTCATTAGGCAAAAATGTGTGACTCAATTTTAGCCTATTGGTCTAGTGTGGCCTATTTTGGCCTTTAGGACGCGGCTCCTTTTTTCAAATCTGCCCTGTGTCACTATAAGTGGTTATAGCTTTGGAACACTATAAGATATCCAGGGGACTTTGAGATTGTTTTCTCATGACACATTGTACTTCAAATTAGTTTAAAAATTTAGATGAAATATTTTGTGTTTAGTTATGAAAAAAAATAAATTTGGCAACATTTTTGAAAAATTCTTTATTTTCAAAGTTTTAAATTCTCTACTTTTGATGCAGATAGTCATAGCTCCCACATAAATTCATAACTTACATTTCCCAAATGTCTGCTTTATGTTGGCATGGATTTTTAAGATTCCACATATTTTACTTGAATGTTATGAGGCTCAGAATTTGGGTGCCATTTTTCAAATTTTTGGAAAATCAGCAAAACCCATATTTGGACCTGCTTAACTTTTAATTGACTGCGAGAGGCCTAAATAATAGCTATACGTGTAAATTACCCCATTGTGGAAACTACACCCCTCAATGTATGAAAAAGCACTTTTAAGAAGTTTGTTAACCCTTTGTTATAGGTGTTAAAACAAAATTGAGGTGCTGTCTACAAATTGTAATATCTTTTTGACAATACATTCATTTTGGATGGAAAATTAAACATTTCAAATTGGTTAGAAAAAAAATGTCTCCACAAAGTTTGATACCCAATTTCTCCCGAGTACACCGATACCCTATATGTGGTGGTATCCTGCTGTATGGACATAGAAGGGAAGGAGGCGCCATCCAGAGCAGATGCTTGAATGTGGCGTTTAAAGGGGTTAAGACTCGCAATCGGAGCCGGCTCCGATCGCGGGTGTTACAGAGCAGTGTCAGCTGTAATTGACAGTTGACAGCCACAGCTTCTGGTGCCGGCTCCATTCGTGAGCCGGTGCCAGAAGCGGGACGTTATAGAACGTCCCTGTACGGGAAGTATCTACCCGCATGGGCGCACTATAACGTCCTGGTGCATGTAGGGGTTAACAAGCAAACACAACGTATATTGCTTCTTGTTGATCTAAAATTATATAATAATCTTCTCCCAGTTATAAAACATGCAGTGATCTTTGTACAAATAGACAGTCAGAAAAAGTTCCAGCCCAATAAAAGGAGGGTTCAGATCTTTTACAGACTTACACATTTTTCATTTATGTAGTGCTCTAGCAGTTTAGACCTAGGGAATAAGCGAACAAGCAAAATGTGATACAATGATACAAGCAAAGAATGAAAGAAAGAATCAAACATGAGTAGAGAATACACTGTCTGTAAAAAAGTACATCAAGTACTGTAGCTAAGCTATAACCAATTATACTGTAACAAAAATAGACCAATTCCTAGGGAAAAAGCAATAACAAAGTAAATGAATAACAGGTAAGCACTTCCTAAGTAATCCACATATGCACTTACTTATTATGTCTGCCTACTGGAATAATTGATATAATTTGTGCTTTAGTTATTCCCTACTTCCTTCATAGATGAGAATGTATTTAATGCCAGTTAGTGTATAAAAACCCTCTGCTACTTTCTGAGAATTTTAGTGGATTCTTCACTTACAGCCATTATCCTATATGGAGGATGTAAAGCATTATGGAATAGGAGCCTCATTTTACATCTTTTTTTCATTGTAAATTAGTTTATATCTTAATAAATAATGCCTGAAAAAGAGCAGCACATCAACAAAAAGTAAATCAGAATTTTTATTATTCTATTGCATAGATATATCTAGAAAGTGTTTGATCCTCTCCATGCTAAGTGATATTTTTTTCATAGAATATAGTAATTTTCTCTTTAAAACTTTGCTTTCGTCAAAGAATGATCCCTTTGCAGACCTTTGGCATTCTAGCTGTTAATTTGCTGAGGCAATCTGGAGAAATTTCACCCCATGCTACCAGAAGCCCCTCCCACAAGTTGGATTGGCTTGATTGGCACTTTTTGCATACCATATGGCCAAGCTGCTCCCACAACAGCTAAATGGGGTTGAGATCTGGTCACTCCATTACATATAGAATACCAGCTGCCTGCTTCTTCCCTCATGTATAATTTGGAGGTGCTTTGGGTCTTTGGCCTGCTGAAGGATGAAATTGGCTCCAATCAAGCACTGTCCATGATATTGCAAAATGTAGTGATAGCCTTCCTTATTCAAAATTCCTGTACAAATCTCCTACTTTACCAGGACCATAACAACCCCAGACCATCACATTTCCTCCATAGCTTGAGAGATGGCGTCAGGAATCTTTTCAGTTGTTCTGCATCTCACAAATTTTCTTCTGTGGGATCAAAACACCTCAAACTTAGATAAGTCTTAGATAAGTCTGTCTGTAACAGTTTTTTCTTTCTTCCTCTGTGCAATGTCTGTGTTCTTTTGACCATACTATTTTTTTTTCTTTTATTAGCCAGTCTCAGATATGGCTTTTCTTTGCCATTCTAACCTGAAGGCCAGCATCCTGGATTCGCCTCTTCACTGTAGAGGTTAACACTGGCATTTGGTTGGTACTATTTAATGAAGCTGCAAGTTAAGGACCTGTGAGGCATCGATTTCTCAAACTAGACACTATTGTACTTGTCTTGTTGCTTAGTTGTGCATCGGGGCCTCCCACTTCTCTTTCTACCATTTTAGGAATTCTTCAGTTTCTTGGCAATTTGCCACATGGAGTGGCCTTTATTTATAAGAACAAGAACATACTGTTGAGTTTTACATGAAAGGTTTTTTTTTTTCTGGCCATTGTGAGAATTTCATAGAACAAACAAATATGATACTCCAGAATCTCAAGCAGCTCAAAGGAAGGTCAGTTCTATAGCCTCTCTAATCAGCAAAACTGTTTTCATATGACTAGCATAGCTTAACAAGAGTTTACAAGGGTTTTCTAAACATCCATTACACAGTTAGCAAACACAATGTACCTTTAAACCACTGGAGTGGTGGTTTTTGGAAATGGGTCTATATAGACCTATGTAGATATTGAATTAAAACCCAAATGTTTGCAGCTAGAATAGTCATTTACCACATTAACATTGCATATAGTGTATTTATGATTCATTTAATGTTAGCTTCATTGAAAGAAAAAGTGCTTTTATTTCAAAAATAACGAAATTTCTAAGTGACCCCAAACTTTTGAACAGTAGTGTATATAGCACCATCAAAACGATCTATGAGGAAGAAGGGGTGACACTGGAGGTGAAACAGCAATGGTCGAACCATTTTTTGTAAGATATGAGAATAAATAAGTCGTGCTGCATATACATTCATCAGCCTTTATCTATATTCATGGAATCTGTTGTGCAGTGACCTGCAGAGTAACATTTATAACAGTATCAAGTGCTGAGGGACTACTTAGATAGAAGGAGTACCCAATGTGGGCAAGTTTAATACCTTTGCACAAATGGACATTAGCGGCATTTTTAGAACAATTTAATCTGGTGATCATGTGAATCATACAAATGACTTGTTCAGTGAACACTGCGAAAAAAAACAACAAAAATATTCTACCCATAATGAAAAGAACCAGTAAGATTGTCAATAATTCCAATATGCATAACAGAAGTATAAATAAAAATGCCATCTCAAACTCAAATTATTTTATTGTCCAAATGTCATAGAACATTTAAGACAAACTATTCATATTTGTTATTACCATAATTGTAGTGAAAATGATGATAATAATTATGTGGGCCTAGAAATACAACAATGTAAAGATGTAACAAAATGCTTGGTCATCAAGGAGAATAATAGTCTCAGGGGTTAAAGAGAGTGAAAATGACATGAGGTTAGCGAATTCTCCCACTGACCATACTTACTAAAAGGTTAATGCCTCTCAGTAGATTCGTTCACACCCCCTGCTTCATATTCCACCTCTGACCATCCCAACAAGCCTAAAGTCGCTTGTGTTGCAGAAAATCCCCATAACTGCCAATGATGGCATGGGTAAGTAAGACATTCTAGAGCATTTGTGCAGTTTGGGAGAAGTCCTAGAAATGTGAGTGGGAGGTGCGGATTAATCTTACATTGCTGACAGACCAAAGAGAACAGGTACGGCTATAGCCTGAAAAGAGGGAAGAGAGGTAGGTATTCACTGTGGAGAATTTTTTGGATACGGTTGATTATTTTAAATTAAAGGTGAAGGTGATGGGCAGCCAGTTCAGTGACAGACACAGAGCAGCCCACATATTCAGTCAGGTTCACTATCTAAATACTGAAATTATAGTGGCTGAATGGCCACAGAAAAAACTTTTTTTTGTTCAGAAATAGTGCCCATGTCTATGTTCTGTTCTGGTTTCATCATAGTCAATGCCTTTCAGTCTGGAGACATCAGCACCATGGATAGCTAGATGTTTACCCTGCAGTGCCCACTCTGGTATTACAGTGTCACATAGTGTTAGCATTACATGAATGCATTGAGTCCAACAAAGTAGAAGCCATCTTACAGAGCAGTTCTGATTTCTGGTGTGTAGAGGGATGTTCATTTGGGAAAACCTCTCTGATGCTGCAATACCAGATACAGCCCACAAACTGAGAGGGTTTCTACTACTGGAAGAACAAAGCTACTCTTTTATTTTGATATTCTACAATACCTTTTAGAAACCTTTTTCATACTGTATGTAACTTACCTGAATAATGTTACATATAGGGCATGCCCACTATGAAACATTGTTATGAGGGGACCGTTCATGCTTAGGAAAAACAAAATTAAGATTAAAAGTAACTCTAGATCTAGATGGTCGCCTGTGCCCCATGACCATGAGATGTAGGTTGTATGGTACATACACACATTCTCACTCACATGCTCACTTTTAATGCAGGGCTACATTATAGCAAACATTCTATCCCTCTATCTTTGTTTAAGTAGTTCAGGTAGTAATCCTATGGATTTTCCACATCCCATTGCATTGATACTGGTAGCCACTTTCTTGTTGGAGTTAACATTTTCAATGGTAAACCAGTAAATAGCTTTGCAACTGTTAGGTGTTTAGTATATCTGTGTATGTATTCTACAGTTAAAGTTTCTTTCTACAGTGCTTCGGAAATGCTTGAGTCTTCTTCTCTAATAAGCATTCCCAGAGGACTTCATTATCTTGAAGGGAGCTATTAAATGAGATCTGTTTGTGCTTTTGAAGCTGTGTTTAATCTTGGCAAAACCGATTACTAAGCAACAGATTCAGTTTCTATCCTATGCAACGGCAGCCCAACAAGTGCATGTTCTCTCTTTATATGTTTATGGAATTTGGATGAATGGAATATTTATGAATATTATTAAAATAAGTGGCGCCTGTCATTAGATTATAAAATTATTTTAATATTGGACAATATTTCAGTGCCTCAGAGCATTGCCAACAATACTACAGTGTTTCCCCAAAAATAAGACTCGTCTAATATTAATTTTGGATCCTAAAAAGTTCTACATCTCAACTTCAGGGGATGTCTTATTTTTCCATGAACCACATGAATCTCCCTGTCACCACCAGTTTCGATCTGCACGCCACTTTGGGTGTGTCAGGGTGTAGAATGGGAAGTGTGGGGTGGGCAGATTTATTATAGCCTCTACGGAAGTTCTGGTGGAAACTAGAGCAAAAACTCTGCCTGTTCCCATCTGGTCTACAGGTCGGAACTGGCAGAGTTTGTGCCCATATTCACTAAGAGACCGGAGCCTCTTAGTGAATATGGGCACATGACCGCCAGCAGTGGAAATTTTAAGAATGGCGTTCTAAAACTCCCCCCTATTGTGTCTATATATCAGACAAACTATAAGAGGGAACGATGTAACTATGGTATTAAGTGTGCCTATACAGTGATCAATGAAAGCTCTCAGCAATTTGCACTATACAGGGTGAACTACAGATCTTTGATGTTTTTCTCCCATCAGTAGTATGTTATTGTTATTGTTTTTATATACTTATGCTATTAATTATATGTCTATTTGGGGAAGTATAAGGGCCGTGCACATTCATTTTTTATTTAAAATAGTTTTTTTCATCGATGTGACTTTTTATAGTAGGTTTGTCCATTATAGTATGACTAATAAAATTCTGGTTGTTGAGACAATGGGGCTCATTTACTAAGGGTCCATCGGACGCACTTTCGTCTGGTTTCGCGATGATTTCCGTTTCCCCCGGGATTTTGGCGCACACGATCGGATAATGGCGCATCGGCGCCGGATTGCACGCGACAAAAATCGGACAACCCGAAGTATTCGGACAAACCGCTGAATTTAAAAACGCAATTGTGTCGCAAGATCAAGCACTCACATGCACCGGGAAGAAGCAGGTGAACTCCAGCCGACCTCGGCGGGGAAGCAACAGATGCAGGAACTCGGGCGCACGATCTTCATGAATCGTGCCATACCCGAATCCTCATCGGACAACGCGCTGCGGGATCGCGACAGGACTGGGTAAGTAAATTGCCCCAATACAATCATATGGGGCACATTTACTTAGAGTGGTGCAGACTGCACTAAATGCCCCCTAATTTGTTCGCATAATGCCTAGTGCAGCTGCACCACAAAAGGGTTGCAACACATTTGTGGTGCAGACACTTCTTAAATACCTGTGCAAGCAGTTTGCACTTAAAACAATGTGCACGGTCTGTCAGAAAACTGGCACAAAGCCCTTAGTAATTGTGCCCCATTGAGTACAGATTTCATCAAGTGCCAACACAATCCTACATCTTTTGATACACTTTTCTTTCAGGTGAATTCTTTGTGTATATATATATATATCAATAACATATTGTAAACATGTTATTGATATTCTATTGAGTGACAATTGAGGAACAATTATTTCCGAAAATCTTTTTAACATTTCCTAAAAATTTTATTTTCTAACATCTCTTCCTCATATCATGACAGAAAGTAATTTATACCACATGTTTTACACCATCAAAATAAAAATTATTTTAACAAATTTCCCCCAGTTAAAAAAAAAAAATTTAAATGTACATTCCTTTGCCCTTAGTTCCCATGGCATGCCCCCTAAAAAATGATTGCTGTATTTGCCCTTTATAGCAGGATGAATAACTGTTTGAAGAACAGATAATTTTATAGTCCTGGAACTTTGTAGAAAAATATAACCATCAAAATTTCATCAAACTGTACTAAACTAGACCAACTACATCTCAAGCCTGTGGCAAATCTGATAAAGCATGTGCAGTGATATTTAAAGTATGTTCTTGGATAGTTTATCAAGTTTATGCAGAGCCTCAAATGCAATGTGCTTTTCAGTTTGCATGACTGAATGATTGCTTGTGAATCTATGTTATGTGCTTATATGGCGAAATTAATTTGTTTACGACATCTTTATAGTTATTTGTCTCCTTTTGCATACACCATAAAAAAAAAACTTGGAAACCCTGCTAAGACTTCAGTATTCAGCATCGGTATCTGTTTTACACAGACTCTCCCATACTTAACTTATTGCTCAGTGCCCTATTAAAAAACAGCCCTGGGTTCCCTTTCATAGAACATCAACTTGTAGATCTATTCAATGCCATGACAACTGAGTTTTACTGGATAAGTGAATTGCATCAGTTGCAACAGTGGATCCTCATATGTCAGTGGATCCTCATAGCCCCTTATTCTTGCACGTTTTTCCATGTTTTCAGTTTTTTTAGATAATGTATTTTACAAGCTATAATTTTTATTTTTCATTCATCATAGCTGTATGGGGTCTTTTTTTTCGGGATGAAATATAGTTTTTAATGACACAATTATGGGTTTCATATGTCCTACTGTAAAATTTTTATTTGCAGTATTTAAAAAAGAATCCAAATTTGACATTGTTTTTTTCTAATAAAAATTTTCTACATTTATTGCGGAACCTAAATAACATAACAACTTTTTTTCTCTGGGCTAATATGCACACAGTTATACCAAATTTAAAGGTTTTTTTTAAAAAAATTACCTTTATTTTCATAATGACAGCCCAGCAGCAGCAGGGGGAAATGTCCTGCAATCTACTTCTGAAGCGCCGCCATAAAGGTGGTCATTAAGGGGTTAAAAATGGTATAACACGTGTTGATACTTGTTTTCTCTCTGCTTAATTGAATGATATCTCTACCTGCATTTACAGATATTAGACCTTTGTTTTTCTTTTGAAATTAAATGTTTGTACATTGAGAATATTCAGATATTTCCATTTTCATATTTCAACCTTCACTCAGTCTAGACTTTTCATCATGTCCCTGAATTTCGAAACCTTTTAATTAGTTTTCTTCAGTAAGTACATTTTTATAGAACTGCTGCAGTATGAACCCATTGTGTGCTAATGTTGATATATCTAATATATAAAGCTGAGTGTGTCTGTATTTCCGCTAAAGGAATCTGCACCGTCGCGTTTACAATCACCAAATTTTTCACAGCCGCTACCTGTGATTCAAGGAACATCATAGACTAGTTTTTGGATCAAAAATTTCACCCTGCACTTTAAAAAATATTCTTATTTTGGAAAGTGCAGCCATTGTCTGCTTCTGTGGCAGTTAGAAGCTGAGCCGTGATTGGTTGCTTATTTGCCACCGGTCATTAATATGAGCTATGAGCTTTGATTGGTTATTGGCTTGTGTGTGAGGTAAAAAAATGGATAGGGATAGAGACAGAGACACAGGCAGGGAGAGTGAGACAGAGAGATAGGCAGGGAGAGTTAGAGACAGGAAGGGAGAGTGAGATACATTCAGGGAGAATGAGTGACAGAGAGACAGGCAGGGAGAGTGAGTGACAGATAGACAGGCAGTGCAAGTGAGTGATTGGGAAACAGAGAGAAAGGCAGGGAGGGAGAGATAGGCAGAGAGAGTGAATTACATACAGACATACAGGGACATATAGATAAATACATAGATATAAAATATTTCTATTTTGTTATAGCTAAGAGCAGTTAGTTCTAAACATGACTTACAAGAACATTGGCATGTTACATCAGTCAATGACTGACTGATTGGGCATTTCCAAGCAATAAATACCAGCAAAGACGTGGTATTCAGGGGCAATGCTAGGGTGTTAATAAATCTGCGGCACAGGCTACAGTAAATATGTAATGCCTGCTTCTGTACATAACCCCCTCACATTTGGTTGTGCCAATAACAACTGTACTTATATACAGCTACAGAAAAAAACAGGAGAAACCACTACTTGTTACATGCAGTGACTGCAGGTGATTTGTCCTCAGACTGTAGTTGTTAACTATCTTCTCCATTAGGCCCAGTACAACCATGTCTCCTCTTTAGCATCGTGTCCTCCCTGTGGAGTTTATTACACAGACTTCCTTACATCTTGATATTCTGACAGTGTTACCCTGCTGCTTCCGCTAACACTCTCCCCAAAATACTGTAAAACTGTGTTCAAACATACACATATTTTAGTTTACACACAGTACATGATCCCCAAACTTTATAATGAACCTGACAATTATTGCCCTTCTCCGACATAATATCTACATTAAGTAATGCACACGGCCCCCAGCAATATCCTTCACATAGCCCCCCAGTAAATCCCCCACACAGCTCCCAGTAATGTCCTCCACACATTCCCCAGTAATTTACCCATAGCCCCCAGTAATCTGCCCACAGCCCCTAGCAATGTCCCTCCCACTTACACAGCCCCCAGTTATTTTCCCACAATAATGTTCCCATAGCCCCCCAGTAATGTCCCCCACACAACCCCCAGTAATGTGCCTGCAGCTCCCACTAGTCTGCCCACAGCCCCCAATTGTCTGCTCACAACCTCTAGTAATGTCCTCCACACCGACCCCCAGTAATGCCCCCCACACAGCCCCCAGTAATGACTCTCACATCACTATAACCCCCAGTAATCTGTCCCCATTAATGTCCCCAACAAAGCCCCCAGTAATGTCCCCATAATGTGCCCCACACAGCCCCCGTTAATTTCCCCACAGCTCCCAGTAATGTCTACACCCCTCCAGTTATCTGCTCTATCAGCCAACTTCCGGTTCCGGCGCTGCCATGTGAGGAGGTGAGGAACGGAGCTCCCGCCATCCTTCCCCGCTGACCTGCTAAGCGCCCCACTACAGCGGCAATAAACTCACCCCAGCTTACCTCAGGTAGTCGGGAGCATGGATCGGTATGTCCTCCGGAGCTCACAGAAGGCGGACGCGGTTTTAGAAGAAAGAGATCCAGGACCCGCGCGACTGCCCAAGATGGCGGCGGCATCCGCAGCAGCGCACTCAGGTACTGAGGGGAAGGAAGACAGTACCGAGCACATAGATGGAGCAGATTTAAGCCCAGAGAAAAACACCCCTGATTCTCCCCAGCTACCGGAGGTATCTGGCATAAATTACAGACAGTTGGCAGTGGAGGTGGCCAGGCACTTAGCCGCAGATATTCAAAAAACACTGGAACAGACACTGCAGGCCTCCTTTAATAAGCTGGGGGAAGAAATACAACAACATAATGCTCGCTTTGAAGAACTAGAGTCCAGAATTGCCATGCTGGAGGATGATAGAGCGACAATGCAGACTGACTTAGAAAAGACACAGGAGGAAAATAGAAAGCTAGTAGCCCGCATTGAAGACCAAGAAAACCGCGGGAGGCGGAACAATCTGCGCATAGTGGGGCTTACAGAAGCTGTCAAGCAGAGTGCATTGAGAACGCTGTGTGAAAGGGAGCTGCCCTATGCCCTGGGGCTAGACCATATGTGTCGTATCGAAAGAATTCATCGGATAGGCCCCAATCCAGTTCTTCAGGGTAAACCGGTGGACTCGGAAAAACCCAGACAAGTAATTATGAAGTTCTTGGACTACAACGACAAAGTAGAGCTTTTACGGGCGTATAGAAAGCGCAGACGCACATTAACATATAAGGGCGAACAGGTGCTCATGTTCGAGGATTATTCATCAGCGGTGGCGCAGCAACGCAGGGCCTTCAGTGAAATATGCTCTAAATTGTACAACCACAAAATTAAATTTCAACTGGCCTATCCGGCTATACTGAGGGTATTCCAGGAAAACGCTCAAGCTCGAGTATTTCGTTCTCCAGATGAGGCAAGAAAGGAACTGACTGAGCTCATGAGCACTACATCACCCCAGAAGATGAGCCCAAAACATCGTGCCAGAGAAAGGAAGACGAACTGTGCGGCAATACCGACATCCCAGCAGGCAGAAAGAGAGGAATCGCCGAAAGAGCAGAGGGACTTCAGGAGACGAAGAGATAAATCACCCCAAGACACCTGGGGAACCTGAAGACAGATAAGCTTGAGACTTTATAGTTTTGTATATGTTTAAGGGAACGTTTAAGCAATAAGGAAGGGGTGGAAGCTTTGCATATTAGCAAGGAGTAAGAGGGGGAAAGGGCAACTGGTGTACGTTTATTCGAGGGAGGGGCGGTGAGGGGGATGCAAAGTACACATGGTAGAAAAAAGTGAAGTCCAGTACACCAAGCAAGAGGATCAGGATTATCCTGGCCCAGTAGGGTGGGGGAAAAGGGGGAGGGCAATTGTTGGGTGCACAGTTAAGGAAGATTGGGCTTCCATTAAGTTGGGTGATTTAAGCCCTTTTTTTGTTTGTTGGGGGGGGGGGATAGATGCCTGTGTGTTGTCTCTTGCTGCCGATCCGGATAACAGGGATGCCTTCCACTGCCACTATCTCCATTATTGCTTAAAAGGAAAGACCCCTCTTTAATTAAACACAATTAAATTAATAACATGGAATGTGAAAGGGTTGCGTTCTGCGACACCTGAAACGCATGCGCCCTGACATAGTGTTGCTACAGGAGACGCATCTGGATGAATCTGATTTTGTAAGGATGCAGAAGATGTGGGTAGGTAGTGTATACGGAGCTAGTAATAAGAAAGCAGGGGTACTTACGTTAATTAACAAACATCTTCTCATTAAGGTGCTAGCACATAACTCAGACCAGGAGGGAAGGGTATCTGGTTTAACCTTCTCATACCTAGGGGAAACATATGATTTATACAATGTCTATGGTCCTAATGATAGATCTACACCTTTCTTTGCTAAGTTGAAGGAAGATGTTTATAAGTCCAAATCCATGCATGTCATCGTGGGAGGGGATCTAAATGTTGTACATAATGTGGTAGAAGATAAACAGAAGGGCCACAAAACACTGGGCCTTCCACGAGGGGAGGAAAGGATTTTAGCCTCATTTCTTGAGAAAACAAGTTTGGGGGACCTATGGAGGCTCCAACACCCTGAGGGCCGGGAATTCACTCATTATTCCCACGCACATGGTACATGGTCTAGGATTGACTATGTTTTATCTTCTCCCCTGCTGACCAGACGTGTAACAGAGGCGAATATAGGAGACCTGGTCATCTCTGATCATTCCCCGGTAGAAGTGCAATATGCCGATAAACATCCTAGGGCAGTGGTGGCGAACCTATGGCACGGGTGCCAGAGGTGGCACTCGGAGCCCTTTCTGTGGGCACCCAGGCCTTCACCCCAACACAGAGTTTGTCAGCATGGACTAAAGGCTTTCTCCTGTGATCCAATACAGCCCAGGACGTGCCATGCCAGCTCATTTGTCTGCCAGGACTAAAGGAGAAGCAAGAAGGTGATGTAGAGATGGATTGTATTGACCTCTCGCTCTGGTCCCCTGATCCTTTTTCATCAGGGACCCCTGGTGGGAAGCTGCAATCCAAATTTCTCTACATCTTTCTATTGTACGGGTGAACTCAGGACGCCATTACGATTAAACCTGTGATACAGCAGGGATCACAGTTTAACCGCTTTAATTGCATGTTGGCAACTTGCGAGCATATAAGTGAGTTTTGGTTGCAGCTTGGGCACTCTGTTCTCCAAAGGTTCCCATCACTGTCCTAGGGCTCTCACATGACATGAGATTCCAAGTTTCCTTTCCAAAGATGAGAACTTCCAGTCCCTACTAGGGGTGGTGGCTAGAATTTGTTCCCAACACGAACAAAACAACACATTGAGATCCAGACTGTTAGTGGACATCAGCCAAGATGGTGTTAGGGGATGGATTATGTCTAATGTGAAAGCAAAAAAACGGGAGCCCATCGTAAGTTTCAGGAGGCAAAGCAAACAAGCTCCGTGAGACATATCATTTTCACTCAGACCCAGCAGGGATCTGCAAAGAAAAAGGTTACAGGCAAAAGGGGGAATTTGACTGGTAAGAAAGGCACGGGTTTTTAAATCGGTCAGAATGGGAAACGGAGCTTCACAAATTTGGGGATAAACGGGGAAGCTTTTAGCAAATTTGCTAAAGGACGGTATACAGTTCCCACCATATCGGGGCACTGCGAGATAATGCAGGTCAGATCAAAACACAACCCACAGGAGATTAATTCCTTCTTATTAGATTAATTATGCACAACTGTACCAAGATAGCCCCGTCAATTGGAGAAAGGGAAAGTTTGACTAAAGTAAAGTTACCACCCGCATAAGTAAGAATCAGCACGACAGAATTAAATACAATGATAACGGAAGAGGAAGTTCAGAGTTTCGATAAAGTCGTTAGCGGTGGAAAATCTCCTGGCCACCGATGGTTATCCGTGAGTTTCTACAGGGGCTATGTGAACAAGTGGTGTCACCTCTGTGCAGGGTACTTCAATTAACCTGTGAGGGAAGGGAGATGAGGTTAGGAGGGATTCAAAAAATTGCCCATATCAATTATTGCCGAAGCCAGGAAAGGACTGTTGTGCCCGGGGCTTACAGATCGTTTCATTGATAGATGTTGACAGGAAGCTGCTATCTAAAATCTTGGCACAACGCTTGTCAGCAATGCTACCAGGGCTGTGGGGGAAATCGCAAGTGGGATTTGTTTAAGGGGTGGGCTGCGTTTACCATATCAGAAAAGTTTCTTGCATTGTTAGACAGGGTCACAACATCACCAAGTCAGGAGAGAGACCGACGCTGGTTGCCTTGGATCAGAAAAGCAGATCGATAATGTCAAGTGGGACTGGCTGGGGTTTGGGCTGATCGTATGGGTATATATGAGAGATTTCCGCACATATCTCAAAGGTATTTATGATAACCCAACTGCCCAAATCAGTACACCGGGTTTTATATCCGTCCCTTTTCAGTTACAAAAAGAACTCGCCAAGGATGCCCCCTTGCCACTGTCTTTTTTAGATATAGCTCTGGAGCCGCTTGGCTCGCTACTTCTAAGACTCCAATTTTATAGGGCATCTGTATCAAGAGGAAGTGGTGAAAATAGCGTTATTTTGCGGATTATGTAATCCTATTCCTGTCGGATCCGATAAACACCACATTCCTGCCATATTTTCAGCTATAAAGGAATTTGGGATTTTCGGGGTTAAAGTTATGGTAGGAAGAGTGAGTCTTGTAGCTGAAAGTAAACGGGCAACAGAGAATGGGAGGGGCTTTCTTTAGTGGTAAAACCTCTGCCATGAAATTAAAATTAGGAATTAAAATAGGAAGGAACCCAGGGTCTCTATATAAGTTGAATTATCCCCAGTGATGCTAAAATAAAGGAGAATGGAGAGATGGAGAAACTTACCCCTATCACTTTTGGGAAGTGTCACTTGATAAAGTGAGAGTTTCTCTAGACTTTTTATACAGCTCAGCTACAACCTGCCATATTTATTAAGCACCAGATGTCAACAAACTCTCTAGGGCATTTAACAAATTTGTGTGAAGGAGGTAAAGCAAGGATAGCCATGCAAAAGCTCATGCTACCAAAAAAAGTAGAAGGAGGTATAGATCTTTCCAAATGTAGGGGTTATAAGATCTAGTTTTTGTTATTCTCCATCCATGTTTTGTTGACTGGCACCATGGTGTGCATCTTCCCACGTCCATTGGAGCTAGAAAGAGACCTTAGCTCTGCGCCCTGGGACTAATGGCACTATGCATACCAGATGGGAAAAAATCCAAAGGAAGTAAGTCTTCTGTTTTATTGAGAGATACATAGCCACAATAAAAAAGTAAGAGTATGTATGTTGTCGCCATTTTTGATCTCTAAGCATCCTGCCTCTGCTAATCACCCCAGAATCGCCTAGGCAGGACAAGGGGACAGAGTTTCGGAGTGGGGGGAGAGACCCCCAGCAAAGGCCAAAAAAGCATGATAATGAGGGAGACGAGAAGCTGGTATAGGGCCTTCAGAGTAGGTCGTCAAACATAACCTGTCAATAGACAGCAGTTTGATAACTTTTCAGATACTGTCGGTTTTTAAGAGAGAGAGGGGGACATCAAAAAGAACTTTCGGACCAGGCCTTTGAAGGTCTCTTGATAATCGCTCCAGGAACACTACTCAATATCTTTCCTTCTATGCAGTTATGAACCAATCATGGGGGAAAGCGAGCCAAACCTATTTAGAGAAATGGGGGAGAAATTACAAATCCCAGACCCTGACTACAATAATCTTGCATTGTTGGGTTGGGCTACGGTTAGGTATGTACTTATCAATGAAAGAATGAGAGGAAACCTATTTAATTGATTGCACAGGGCAATATATGCCTAATATCCCTGCCTACCCCCACTAACCAGACCGTATCACGGATTGCCCCAAGTGTGGAGCAGTACTTCCAGATCTGTGGCATGAGTATTTGGGCTTGCCCCCAGTATCCAAGTTTGTGTCCAAGTGGTAGATTACATCAAGGTCATTGGAGCACTAATATTACAGAAACACCCTTGAGAGTGTTTATTTCATGATATCGGCAGACACAGAGAGGGAGTGAGGAGGAGGATCGGAGAGGAATAGTAGAGGAGTAGTTCCGAAAACGCTGAGGTTCCCTCAATAGTGCTACTAGTGGCCAAAAAGATGCATCTTGTCTCATGTGGCTTCAGAGCTCTTCACCCACATTAACAGAGTTAATTGAACATTTGAAACACCATTTTTAACAACCAGACTCGATGATTGAAACTCTACGTCATAAAGAAAAGGGAGCGAAACTTCTTTCACAAAATGGTGGAAAGTTTCATAAACTAATCACTACAATAGACGGAGAAATTGTGATTATGTCTTAATTCTCCCTTCCAATATACCCAATGGTCTGTCAAGAGAACCTAAGGTGTAGACCGCTGGGGGATTAATAGCTCTAGAAATAGTGGGAGGGGAGGGGTGGGGAAGGCTGGAGGGGTGGTGGGAGTACACACACAGGCACTAAGGCAGGGAGGGGGGGGACTGTTATTGTTATTGTATATTATGTTATTGTTCCCTATCTGTTATTAGGGGGGTAAGGGGTGAGCCAAAGCACCTAGTAATTCGATTTTTAGCATGTTGACTCTGTGAAGTCAAAAATTGATAGATGTATGTTGGCTCTGCGAAGTCAAGACATTTGAAAAAGGCTCATCCATCTGTTTGTTTGTATGTTTTATTAAATGAAAATTAAAAAAAAAATTTCTTCAAAAAAAAATGTCCATCAGCCACCAGCACTGTCCCCCACACAGCCCCCAGTTATGTCCCACAGCCCCCTTAATGTGACACCCCCTTATACTGCATAGTTAGAAAAAAACATTTATACTCACCTTGGTCTTCCCCTCCTCTTCTTGCTGTGCAAGGTGGGACAAGATGTGGTAATGTCATCACGTCAGTTGCCTGAAGCAGGATACGCTGTGTGATGGCATTAGCATCTCCATTCCTCTGTAGTGAAGAACGGAGCTGGTGGCTCCATTCTTCACTACATTACTCATCACCATCTACGTCCTGGGGATGCAGATAGTGATGACAGTGGGGGAGATGCCCAGACTGTGGTACAAGTGTCCTGCTGATCTGGGGCACAGGCCAAAAGATCCAGATCATTTAACCTAGCGAAGCCCCTGGTAATATGCATCGCACAGGATCAGTGGGAGGGATTTATCATGCTTTGTACTGAAGTATTCTGGTGTACTGGTGTAAGGCATAAAAAGTACACAGCCAGGAAATCGGGACTTTCGCCCCAAATTTGCAATATTTAAAATTGGTAGAAAATTAATAAACATTCTTCACAGTTGTATTCAAATTCCTGGCTATTTTCAACAAGAAGTTTTCTGTGAAGTAAAATATAACATTGCACCATTATCAATCTGTGTACTTTATGCTTACGGTGTAAAACTAAAGTTCTTAGATCCCACAAGTAAACTTAGCAAATTCTTAAAATATAGCTGCCACATAGTTTGCTTCTGGACTGTTATGGTTCTAGGAGACCTGTTAGTGAGTTGCTGACTGGCCTTGACCTTTAACTGCAGCCCTCTTAGCTTTGTGAGCCATGTCCAACAGACCTCAGGCAGTAAAAGATGCTGCAATGTGATTGGGCTCTGCAGCATGAGAAGGACCAGGGAGGATGGATACTGGTTGGGTAGACATTATAATGTATCTCAGTGATCCACTGCATCTACAGTGTCTAAAAATAAATTGGGTCGTTTGTAGTTAATCTCGCCATATTATAATAAGCTGGTTGAAATGTTGTATGCGGCATAATATATGTATGATGTAAGGTGTTGGTACTTTGGGTCCCAGGGGCCCACAAAGCTCAGAGACCCACTGGTGGTCTCAACTAATCACCATTGTGAACCATGGTATGACTATTTTGTGTTAAATATAATGTTAAATATTCACAATATGAAGTAGTTAAGTAATTTCTCACACAATATAATATAGCAGGGTATAATGTTCTTCATTACCAGTGGTACACTAGATTTTCCTGCCAGAGAACAATAGATAACAATGGGAGGCAGAGTGTAGGCACATAAAATGCTCAGCTCTGTAGCTGACAGGTTAAACTATTTTATAGTTTGAAGGGAATGTGGTTCATTATATATATCTCACAAAGATCTTCATGATTGATTTTGTGGTTTACTGTTCACATATTTTTTACAATATACAAAAAACTTGGATGAATGTTATTTATTCTTCATTTTACAAAGATTAAAACTACGCAAATTGCTCTTTTCTGCAAAAAAAATGTTAATGTCTTTTTGTAACATAGACAAAAAATTGGAAAGGGAAGGGCATGCATTGTCATTTCAGAGCCCTTCTTAGCCAGAGCTATTAAAAGCTCTTAAAAAGAGATGAGCTGTATTATAAGTGCAAAAGTAAATGTCTGCCATACACGCAGATACAGAGGGATTCTTAGAAATAAGTACATTAAATGTGAATGCTTAGAACAAGATATTTTTAGCCTGGTGTGATGTGCAGAAAGGGCACTCGTTCCCTAGAGACTCTGAGTTTTACTGCCACTTACTTTCTGGAAGTTTTTAATTAGTTGTCGTCTTCTAACCATTGTATTATTGAGGATACAGCTGATAAACAGAACTCAGATTGTTGCAGCCTAAAGGCCTCTTACCCAGGGTTCCTTGTTTGAAGCTCATGTGTCATTGGAGTTTAAGCTACACTCATGTGCGATGACAAGAGAAAAGACTGCCAGGGCAAAGTTTTTTAACTCGGGCAGTCACTGAGCTATGAAAACGAAGTCCATTAAACAACATGAAAGCATATGCTAGCAACAGAGACTAGCATATGTTCTGCAAACATGTTTGTGTGCAAGAGGCCTTAAGCAGAGGTGTAACAATCGTAGTGGGCTCCCTGACGAATCATGCAAGTCAGATGCAGAAGAACCGGAGTAATGTGCTCCTGGCTTGTGTGCTGGGCTGTAGAAGTGGTCTAGCTCCATCCTTGCTGGGGGAGTGGGTCCCAGCCAACTGAGCGGGAGCTCTCAGCCACCAGTGTACCTTGTGCAGGGCCGTGGCAAGTATACTCACTCAGCCTTCACTGCCTCAACTATTTTCACTCCTGATATGTTTTAATGGAAAACTATTTAAAAAAAACAAAAAAATATAGAAAATATAAAAATACAACGCACCAGGATCACCTAGAGAAAATTATAATTAGCAGCCTAGAGCGATGGGACAAGTTGTCCGGTGCTCCAGGCTGTTAATTATGCACGCCCCAATACCTCCCTCTCCCATGCTGGGAGCATGGAAGAGGGAGGAGTGCTTCATTGGAAAAGGGATGCAGATGTGGGCATGGTCAGTATCCACTATTTTAATTAATTACAATTCATTTATTTATATAGCACACACAGATTACACAGAGCTGCACAGAGCTTGCCAAATCAGTCCCTGTTCCCATGGGGCTCAAAATCTAATCAACCTACCAGTATGTTTTGGAGCCTGGGAGGAAACCCACGCAAACATGGAGAGAACATACAAACTCTCCAGATGTTGAGCTGGATGGGACACCAACGCTGCAAGGCTGTAATGCTAACCACTAAGCTATCACTACTGTGCTGCCCACTACACATCTTGTTCACTAAAAGTGCAAAAAATGGGCGCCATTGAGGCCTATTGTGCATGGTCATAGTGCAGTGAGCGCACCATGTCTCACCGAAACATGAGCTGGGCAGCTGTGTTGCAAGCGATATAGGAGGGCCTGTTCCTGTCTGTAATACGGTGCAGTGGACCAGCACCCTTGGAGATAGAAGGGGTGAGGAGCAGTGCAGGTTATAAAAAAAGGAGGTACACATCATCAGGATAGTAGTATTGTCACTGAAAGTTTACACATAGCATATGAGAAATAGAGCATCCACCGGGATTACAGACACCCCAATGCGTATTTCGACAATACTGCCTTTGTTCATGGTTGGGTCATCTTGGCAAGAGTATGTAAAGACATTCATTCAACATTTGTTTCTTGCTATTCAGTTTCTGTAGTGCACAGACTGGAAACGCCTCCCACCAAGTCGCTTCTTGTGCACACACGGAGACACCCAGGTGGAATGTAGAAGTTGGAGAAAGTGTCGTGTTCCTCACCAAGAGGCAGTGGAGGTGTGTAGTTTTAGTGTCAAATTCAAATTGAATTGAGAATAAGTGTAAAAAGTAAATAAGATTTTAAAAAATACACTGAACCCATAAATGTAAAAACAAAGTATGTGTTAATGTGTGCTGTTTATGGTGAATATGAGAATGTATAAACCTAGTATGATGAATAGTGGCAACAGAAAAAAAATCAATATATGATACCAAATAATGTGATATAGAATACCCAACCCACATTTGTCATCTTGAAAATCAATAAAAGATCTCAATATCAAAACGAGTATACAATAATTATTACAATAATGAAAACAGTCATTTATACACCTGCCTAATTTTGGCTTGGTAGCAAAAACAATAGGCAGCACTTCAAAGTTCAGGTGAAAAGCATGTGATTTAATCACCCATGAAGCTACATATGTTTTTCGGTTGCTCTATGCAACCTTCGTGAGGCTTGACAAAGAGCATCCGAAACGTATGTAGCTCCACAGGTGATTACAACACTTGTTTTTCACGTGGACTTTGGAGTGCTAAATAATTTCTTAAGATAGAACCCTTTGCAGCGCTGCTGTTCTTCTTTTAATGTTTGGATTAGGGTTTTCTTTCTTTTTTGTTACTTTTTGTGGCACGGGTATATAAGTTTCTCTCTCCTTTTTTGGCTAAATTGCTGGACCATCATGACAAAACTCATATTACTTTGAGTCTCTACTAATCAATATCTAGTTGTGGATCCTGTGGGCATTTCAGGCTTCTCTGTTGCAATTAATCTGGGCACACAAAAGGCACTCCCAGATGATAATGTTGCATCTTCAAAATAGAGGAGGACTGGTGCTACCTGATATAGTTAAGTATTACTGGCCAACTCGTCTGCACCATACCACAGCGTGATCCACACTCATTCACTCACCAGTACACACTGGTGTACTGCAGCTGGATTGAGATGCTGTTTTGTGCCCCAATCCACCTACCCTTTCCTCTGAGAAGTAGCCCCCACAAATTACTCTACACACCTCCTAAGCCCCAAGTCCCACACCAGATATGACTGGCTGCACTGTGTGAAAAAGTTTGCATCAACTTCAGAACACTCACCCATGTTGTTCCTATAAAACCAAGCCATATTTTTAATGCAATTCCTCTGCCTTGGCTAATGGCTGGCTTATTTAGGTTTGCAAACAAAGCAAATTATAGGACTAGAGAACTACTAATTTTTGCAGACTAGAGAGGTAAGTTGTCCCTCTTTTTCACCATTCAGTTACCTGCAGATTTATTCCTACCTGACAACACTATATGGCACCCAAAGGTCTCACATTACAGAGGAGGGGACGACAACAGCTGGTTTAATCTTGACTATCTATGTGATGCCGTCCAACGCTTGCCACTCTGATCCTCCCTGACATGATTACATGAAAATATAGGAGACAGTCCTGGGCAAACAGTTCTCACAAGCTACCTGGAAAACAATTTGGGACAGAGCAGCTGAAACACCTTGATCGTTGGGGTTGCACGCCAGGTAATAGTATGTCCTCCTAGCCCTATTTATTTCACTTATGTGCACACATTTACCGCTGTCTTTTTGCTGATTCTTATATTTTTACCTATTCTTGTACTCTAGTGTTTTGTGGGACATATTATTTTTTGTGCCATTCACACCTCATGTAATTTACTTTTGTACATATTTGTTACTTTTTGTGTGTTTTTGGCCAACAGTACTTTATCATTATATCACAGTACTGTATATTCATTTTTGGACCTATTACCTGGCGTGCATTTGTTTTCTCCTCTTGAGATGCACTTAATTTTTTAATATGTTTTAATACTTGTATGTTTAATAAAGTTTTATTGCATATTTCTGTTGTGTGAAGCCTTGGTCCTTCATCCTCTCTGCTTCTCTTTTCGGTTCTAGCTCCTTGCAATGAGTTGTAAGATACTGAAAAGGTATTCGAGGGTCGCTTGGTGAGGGAAACTTATCTCTGTTATCCTCTCTGCATACACTGTATCCTCAGGCCATCTGCATGGTCAATATTGTTCTGTCTCCCCCTTTCACATATGGAACGGGACATGGCAAGGCTGCCTCCTGTCGCCAAGCTCTCACTCAACACACTCACCAGAACCACGCATACAACGTCTAAAGTCTGGTAGTTTTTAACTTCATTTCATTCTCTCCGCACTGCCACATGGAATAATAAAGACTATGGTGTTTATTTAGTAAGGGTCCCAGCAGCTGCATTTCCGTCGGGTTTTCTGACTTTTTTGGGAACAGGGATTTAAAAGGGGATTGTGTTGCATGCGATCGGATTGTGTCACAATTGCGCCTGCTTTCATGGGACACAAATCGGCAGCGGGCCGTCAGGCGATCCGACGGATACCGCATGATTTAACAATTGTGTCGCAAGCAAAGCACTTACATACACCGGGAAGAAGAAGGTGAACTCCGGCGGACCTGATCGGGGAAGCGACAGATGAAGGAAATCAGGCGCACGCTGCTAGTGAATCGCAGCAGCTGTGTATTCTCATCGGGGAACGCACCTCAGGAATCGCGCAGGGACTGGTAAATTAATCTGCCCCTATATTTTGATTCATCTAATCTGGTGAGTGCCTTTTCTTTTTTCTATTTTTCGTACATTTGGGCTCTAGCTCTGTAGGTTTAAGCACCACCACGGATATTTTGCCCTAATCCTGTTTTTATACTCCCTAACGCTGTTGGAAGGTCCATTTCAATTCTGCTATATGGTCTTGTTGTGCCTCATCATGGTTCTCCTCTTTTGATTCACACTATCTATTAACCCTTAAAAAACAGAAAGGTGGTTTAGATCTACCAGACATCCAGACATATTATTAGGCAGCACAAGCAACATGAGTTCTATGCACGTGCACTTGTGGAAACAAATTCTCCTTCATTTTGTCAGAATCCCCCTCTGAAATCAACTACTCCTAGGATCTAGATTCTCCCTCCCTGTCACAATTAATGTGCTGATGGTACTTTGCTGCAAACTTGGCATAAAGTGAACAAGAAAATGAAAGCATTATAGTTTACATCTCCGTTAATGCTGGCTAGTCTTATCCCACTTAATATATCACAGGCTTGAGCAGACACACCTAGCTGGTGGATGGGATTGACACAATGGCCCACATTTATCAATAGTGATGCATACTACACTACGTACAGATTGCCTCACTAATGTGCGGAATGCACCATGCTTAAACTAAGGGGGCCAGCTTTTCTTTGGTGCACTCAGTTTAATAGGCATGTGCAACATCCCCCACCGGGGCCTAGCCTTTTCTTGGGGCCTGGAGGCAGCCAGGGCCCAGAATATCAGAGTGGCTGGCAGTTGCGGCATAGGTACACTAGTGTCACGGTGCTTGGTATGCGGACTGGAGGGCTGTTCTACAGCCTGGCAGGTCTCCAGCAGGTGGTGTATGCAAGAAATGATATAGAGGGAGAGGCTGATGTACTGGTTCTCCCTGGGGCAGCCATAAGAGTCTGTAATATGTGTCCCTGGTAGATGGATGGGGCACCCTTGATGGTGATACAGCCGTAGCAGGGACCGGACGAAGGCAATGTTATGCATGAAAGTAACTTAGAGTTCTTTATTCAAACCAACGGTAACAACATGCCAAACGATTCTGTAAAAGTGCAGTACTGGAGTGATCTTGGATAAGGAACCTCAGGAGTTGGGTCACCATCCTGGATGCAGGGGCAGGCTGGGATGTAGCTGTGTCCAATCCTGGAAGCTGCAGCTTTGTCCTGTTTGTCCTATCTGTTGTTGCTGAGGCCTAGGAGGCCTGTGAGCAGAGCATGGGCTCTGAGGTGGTGCTTCTCAGTCAGAAGCTGGATTCCAAGAGAGCTAATTTCTCCCCTGACTAAGGGTTTAGTTAATCCCTGGTCAGGTGGTCTTCTACTCCAATCATACTCCAGTTCACAATTAAGTGCATTGAGGCATATCATTGGATGATAACATTAACATTCTTAACCCTTGCCTATCCAGGCAGTATCTACCACTGCTCAATTATCTCTATATGTACTGGGTAGTAAAAAGGCTTATTCGCAACTACTCCTCTGCCATGCGCATTGGCAGGGACGTTGCACATGCAACATATTTCTGTCAAGTTGCATTATTAAATGTGGCACATGGTTTTACTCTGTACTGGAATGCCCCTTTATGTTCAGAATGTTGTGGCGAGGTGGATACTGCAGCATGCACAGACACAGCCACAAGATTGATGTACAGACACTTCATAAATACACATACAAGCAGTTTGAATGTTCCTTCTAGTGCAAAGTCAGACAGCAAACTGGCACAGCCAGTTTACTAGGTCTGGCCCAATATCTGAAACTGATCTAGAATCCAGGATGCAAGGTCGAGGACACCTGCCATTTATCTTCAGCTGAACTCTGTATGCAATGTCTGCTCTCCTAGAAAGGCTAAACCCTTAGAGGTGGCAATTGCAGTGGGCACTCCCAAAGCAACCACTGTGCCCTATGTGTATGATTACATCTCATTGTGGGAGAAGAAGCAGGGTTTTTAAAACACTCCTAATACTTCTTCCGGTGTTGTGGCTCCAGGAGAATCATTATAAGTTACTGGCTAGATGGTCTGAAACCCCAGAGTTATGGTTTGAATGGGGTATGAACCCAAAAGAAAATTTTGGAGCTGTGCACTTACACACCTATACTCACATTTGGTAGTCCTGTACTATGTTCACTACATTTTGGCAAGTAATTTAGATTAAGATCCATACTTTTTGTTACTAATTTTCAGATAACACTACCACTGATTAGCCTTAGTATGACACCCCAAGGTATTCGTTTTTCAGATAACCAACTTGTTACTCATCTTATCACAGTTGCCAAAACCTTGATACCACTATATCAGATGTAAACTGACACCACACCCTACTCTGATTCGGTGAATAAGGTTTTGCAAATGTATCGTCTGGAAGAACTGTATAGTTGAACTCATTTTCACGAGCAATTCATGATGACATGAAAACCATGGACCACTCAGATTACTTCCCCTCATGTTCGCAACCCCACATCGGGGTCCCGGGCTCACCCATGCTCCTCTGCCCCCACCAGCACGGTGTGCGTGCACCTTACCTGTCCCAGCTCCTGTCATGATCCCGTCCGCCGTTCGCGTTCCCGACTCCTAGGGCTTCTCTAAATTTAAAGTGCCAGTGCACCATTAATTGGCGCTGGTCAATTTCACAAATTCTATTTAAGCTTTCCTCTTCCTGTAAACCCTGCCGGATCTTTGTGCCTCACAGCTTTAGAAAAAGCTCCCTAACGATTATCCTGCGTTCCCGTGTCTCCTGTGTTCCTGTGTTTCCTGCTCCCATGTGTTCCTGATTCTGAGTTCCCGTGTCCTGTGTCCTGTGTGCCTGAGTTCCCGTTCCCATCTGCCTGGACCTCCCATTGCTGACCACATACTGGACTTGATGTTGCATCTCTGCTGCCTGCCCTGACCCTGTGCCTGCACCTGACCATGACACTGTCTCCTGCTTGGTGAAGACCAGGTGCCAATTAGACTCCGGTCCCAGGTGTCGGCACTAGTGAATTCACGCATCCCAAATTCTGACAAGAATGGGATTTCTATAATTCCCATATTTTTTCCATGCAAAAATCTGCACATTATAAGGACCAAATGACATGACTGTCAGTGCAGTACAGAGACCGGATTCTATGGAGATGCAGTGCAGTCCATCACCACATCTGCTCATGGTAATGTCATTGTATTTCCATGTTATTTGTGCTACCTATATTCGTATATCTGACACGTTATAGAAATGATGATGAGAATATGCAAAGGGAAATTATATGAGCTTTCACATAAATTACCTACAGATGGGATGGCAATAGATGTTTAAATTATACAGTAAATCTGCAGCCAGAATAATGACTGGTGTATTTTAATGCTGTGATTCAGTTGCCAGCTGATGAGCTGTGTATCTGCATATTGCTGTATCATGTGGCTCTTTATATGCCAGATTTTATATATAGCCAAGATGCAGAGACACTGCTATTTATAGCTGCCCAGTTTTTAGGCCATACAAAGCTTATTATGGATTGCTTTCAGAGCAGATACTGAGTGAGCAGAGGAGATGTAGCTGCTTACTATATTTGTGTTCACAATGCTAAACAAATTTACATGATCTTATCATTTACATCCAGTTCCTGATGAGATAGAAATGCAAAAATACACAATGTAATGTAATGTGCAAAAGATGAATTTATTGTTTAATGCCTTTTTTTCTAAATCAAAGTTGTTATACAACAAACAATGCAGAGGATCTACAGGCACCCATCTCTTAAAGGGAGTCTATCGCCTCTCAACTCACCCACAACCATAAACAGCAATGTATAGGGCAATTCATAAGATAAAAGAACCAACACTTATATACAGACTTCCTTAATATTGCTGCTGGTCACCCTGGTTTTGTATTATCTCCGGAGAAATGCAAGATTCTCTTCGACTCTGTTGAGTAGCCCTAGCTTTGGTTACTTCTGTCTAAACCGACCATGGGTCCCAGATTCATAGCTCTAGTCAAACTCCTTTACTCCTTTCACTGTGATAGAAGACAGGGAAATAACCCTCTGCTTATATTTTTTAGGGGGGATGCCATGTTGCCTGGCTGTACAGGGTATGCAATTGGAGAAGGGATGTCCACCTCTGCCTACATGGGTAGGGGGAGGGTGGTCAGGACAACTTACTACTGGAGACTACTGGGTAAATAGCTGGAGAGGCACTAATGAGGGAGAATGAAAACACACATTAAAGAACTGGAGTATCCTATTTCGATTTTACCTACTTGCGGGGTTCAGATCGTACTACACTAAAATACACTCTGGTAAAATACACTCTGGAAACTGGTAAACATTTAGGCTATGGGCGAATAATGGCATCATTTGAAGTAAGTGAAGTAAGTAACCACTAAATTACATCAGCATATGGAAACAAGGAGAATCACATGTGATTGGGAGCTAGGTACAGTGTGGAGTGAATGGGAGCTACTGCAAGGCTACTTCCACCAAAACAAGTACTGAGCTCAGATAAAATAGAGACAAACATCCATCATCATCACATCCATCCCCAAGCTTTAGTCTTTTTGCCACCCATCCCGGGAAGGAAATCCATGAGTAAGCTGTAGCTAAGGTTGTGGCTTTGTATTCTGTGGAGTAGAAGCAGTCAGAGGATGAGGGCCTTTGTGGCGGGCAAGGCAGATAGAAGGACAAACTTTCCCAGTCAGAAAGCAACAGGTGCGGGAGGTACAGGGCCCCTAGGAGGGCTGGAATCTCTTCAGGATTCTGCAGAGAGATTTGGCCAGTTTCTGAGCAGACGTGTAGGGCAAATGTGAAGCCTCACCTATAGGAAATCCCTTTCTTCTGCAGCAGGGACAGAAGTGGGCATATTGCCGCTCTCTGGCGAAGGGTGTGCAAGTCATGGAAAAGAGAAATTTTTGCCCCATCGAAGTCCAGCTCTCCTCTAGTTCGGGTTTTCTGTATTATCTGTTCAATTAAAAGTGTATCCTGCAGATGACATTGAGTGGCATGGCAGGATCCGCGCTTCTTGCCCTAAGCACCCTGTAGGGGTATCAACCAGACGCTCCATATTAAAGATGCCAGGAAGAGTAGGAACAAGGTCTGAGGGTTGAGTCACCTCTGACCTGAATGACTCCAGCTCCTTTCAGATTGGACTGAAAGGAATCTTTTGTAATGGCAGGACACAAACAAGGACAGTGAGCCCTGACACTGAGACCCCCAATCTGTTCCTACCTACTTATTGGGCCCCCCCTAAACGGAGGCCAATAACTGGGCGATGTTCCCTCCCTGGGTAAGGTGTGAACACGTAACAACACAGACAAACAAACACAATAAGGCGAGGTAAACAATCCGTGTCGGCAACAGCGGTAATATCAATAACCAAATCACAATCCAAATAGAGAAGTCAAGACACAGGCAAGAATTCAGAAACCAGAAGTCAGAAATACAAGAGAGCTAGAAACTCAGCAAGAGAGCAGTTTGACCAGCAAGGAGTCAAAGCAACACTGGACATTTATAGGGAACTCAGCTCTGCCACAGGTGGAAGGAGCAACAATTACAGATCCACAGTGTTAACTCTTGCAAGACATGCAAGACAGACTCAGTGAGGGGAGTGGTAGACATCAGGTCAGACAGCATAGAACCTAGTTCACACTGCAGAATGATGATAAACTCAGTGTCTCCTAATCCTACCAGCACGGTTAGAGGAGACAGCATGCGAAGACGTGACATTACCCCCCCTTTTACGAGGGGCTACTGGACCCTCATTAGGACTACCAGGTTTGGCTGATGATATTGCCTGAGGAGGCACGGGGCATGAAGATCTCTGCTAGTGACCCAAGTATGATCCTCAGGGCTGAACCCCTTCCAATGTACAAGATACTAGAATGCGAGAATCAAGAATTTACTCAACTTCAAATTCCAGTTCTCCCTGAATGACAATGGGAGCCGGTGGCTCAGACGTAGGCAGGACAGGCAGGACGTACTTCTTCAGTAGAGATTTATGAAAGACATTATGGATACGGAGGGTACGGGGTAACTGAAGTCTGAATGCCACTGGATTTATCACTTCGGTAATAGTATATGGACCCACATAGTGGGGAGCAAATTTCCATGATGGCACTCTAAGAAGTAGGTTTTTGGTTGACAACCACACACGTTCCCCCAAGACATACTCAGGACCAGGTGACCTTTTTTTGTTAGCCTGACGTTGTTGGGAATCTTGGGCTTTAACCAGGTTCGAAAGAGCCTGAGACCAGACTAAGCTTTACCTTTGGAAGGTACTTTCAGCGGACGGATTAACAGATTCAATCTCTCTACATGACGAGTACCTAGGATTAAACCCATAATTACAATAAAACAGTGAAACTTTGGTGGAGGAATTTACTCTATTGTTTATGGCAAACTCTACGAGGGGAAGAAATTGTTTCCATTTCTCCTGAGAGTCAGAGACATAGCACCTTAGAAATTGCTCCAAAGTCTGATTTAATCTCTCAGTTTGGCCATTGGTCTCCGGATGAAAGGCAGAAGAGAAGGACAGAGAGACACCCAGACGACCACAGAACTCCCTCCAGAATTGGGATACAAACTGGACACCTCGATCAGACACAATGGAGCAGATTTATCAAGCAGTCTGAAAGTCAGAATATATCCAGTTGCCCATGGTAACTAATCACAGCTCCCCTTTAAAATATTCATGAGCACTGGTAAAATGAAAGCTGAGCTGTGATTGGTTGCCATGGGCAACTAGAAATATTCTGACTTTCAGACAGCTTGATAACTCTGCCCCAATATTCTCTGGGATCCCATGAAGACGAAGTATATGATTGATAAACAGGGTGGCTAATATCTTGGCACTGGGAAGCTTCTTCAAGGGAATCAAGTGACACATTTTAGAGAACCTATCACATACCACCCAGATAACAGTTTTCCCCTGGGAAGCAGGCAAATCAGATATAAAATCCATAGATATGCGAGTCCAGGGTCTTCTAGGAAGAGGTAGAGGATGTAGAAGTCCTTCTGGACAATGACGAGGTACCTTAGATCTAGCACAGACCTCGCAAGCAGCCACAAAACCCTGGACATCACGGGACCATGACGGCCACCATTAGGACCTGGACAGCAGATACTTAGTTCCAGCAATACCTGGGTGACCGGCCAGGACAGAGCAACGCAGAGTTGTAAGTTAAGGGGAACAAAAAGTCTCCCTACATGTACATTATCAGGAGCAGAATCCTGGGCATTAGCAATGGTAGCGGCTAAATCCTGGCCAATGACAGAAATTACAACACCGGGCAACAGGATCTTTTCTGGAACCGTCTCAGGGGTATTACTGGAGAAACTACGAGATAGAGCATCAGCCTTAGTGTTCTTAGACCCGGGACGATATGTTATAATAAAGTCAAAACGAGTGAAAAACAAAGCCCAAGGAGCCTGTCTAGAATTAAGACTTTCAGCAAATTTTTGTGGTCTGTTATAACTGTAATTTGATGTCTAGCGCCCTCAAGGAAGTGCCTTCACTCCTCAAACGCCCACTTTATGGCCAGGAGTTCACGATTACCAACATCGTAGTTGGGCTCAGTAGAGAAGAACTTCTTGAGAAAAATGCTACAGGACGAAGGTTAGTAAGGGATTCAGGACCCTGAGACAAAACGGTCCCAACCCCAAACTCAGATGCATCAACCTCTACAATAAAAGGTCAATTCAAACCAGGCAGGATCAAAACAGGAGCATTCATGAAACTTTTTTTTTAATTGCATGAATGCTAACTCAGCATCTGGAGTCCAATGGGTTACATCAGCACCTTTCCTAGTGAGATCTGTCAATGGCTTGGCCAAAACAGAAAATTTTTAATAAAGTTTCGATAGTAATTAGCAAAACCTAAAAATCGTTGTAGGGATTTTAAGCTTGTGGGCTGTTCCCAATTTTCAATAGCCGTGACTTTGGCGGGATCCATACAAAAAGACTTAGGAGTGATAATATAACCCAGAAAGGATATTTTTTGGACTCCAAACAAACACTTAGACAGTTTAGAGAACAACTGATTCTGGCGAAGTCTAGACAGTACATTTCTGTACATTTGTTGTACATGAGTGGCCCAGTCTGGAGAGAAGATCAAAATATCATCTAAATAAACCACAACATATTGACCCAGAAGATCACAAAAGATATCATTTACAAATTGTTGAAAGATAGCAGGGGCATTACACAACCCAAAAGGCATAACTAGGTACTCAAAATGTCTCTCTGGAGTATTAAATGCCGTCTTCCATTCATCTCCTTCCCTGATACGAATCAGATTATAGGCCCCACGCAAATCAATCTTGGAAAACCAATGGGCACCCACTATCTGATTGAATAAGTCAGGGATCAATGGGAGCGGGTATTGATTCTTTACGGTAATGTTATTAAGTTCACGATAGTCAATGCAAGGTCTGAGACCACCGTCCTTCTTTCAGACAAAAAAGAATCCTGTCCCATAGGAGAGTTAGACGGGTGGATATGTCCCTTTTGTAAACTGTCCCGGATGTACTCCCGCATGGCCTCACGCTCTGGGGGAGATACATTGAATATCCTCCCTTTGGAGTACTTGACCCCGGGCAGGATATCAATTACACAGCCATAAGGCCAATGCGGGAGTAAGGACTCAGCAGAACCTTTATCAAAAACATCAGAAAAGTCTGAAATGTACTCTGGCAGAATGACATCTTCAGACTGAATTTCAGTAACAAGCAGAGAACAACAATGAGAGGAACACTTCTGACCCCACTTAGTCAATTCACCAGAGGTCCAGTCAAAGACTGGGTTGTGTAGAGCTAACCATGGAAGACCCAAGATGATATCAGCAGATAAATTTTTGAACACAAAAAATTGCAACAATTCAATGTGAATGGAGCCAACCTGCAAGGAAATTTGGGGAGTTTTAGAGTCAATCTTACCTTCCTTTAACGGAGAGTAATCAGCACCAGTAACCTGGAATGGAGCATCCAGTTTTATTAAATCAACACCGAGGGCCATAACAAAATTTAAATTAACAAAATTTGTTGCAGCCCCACAAAGGCTTTGCCAGAAACAGATCTCTCATTCACTGAGAGGGTTATAGGTAACAAAATTTTTGAGACTTATTATTCGAGAAATACCTGTGCGCCTAAGCGACCTTCCTGAAGGCCGCCTAGGCGCTGGAGTTTTCCGGTGCTGGTCTTACAGGGCACGTCCTTATCAGGTGACCAGAGTTCCCACAGTAGAAATAGAGCAAATTCTTTTTACGGTGTTCCTTGCGGTCACGGGGAGAAATGGCGCCCATTTGCATGGGTTCTTCTGCATTCCCCCATGATTCATTAGAAGGATTGACAGAGAAAGAAGGCAGAGAAGTAGGTACACAGAAAGCAGACACACGCTTACGTTCCCTAAAGCGCCTGTCTACTCTGACTGCCAGAGTGTTAGGTTCACTAGCAGATCTTTAAGGGCATCAGACAGGTCCAATCTGAATTGGTACCTAAGGGCACGATCATCCCAACCCATTGGGATGGCCCACCTCCTGAATTCAGAGCAATAGTCCTCAACTGCATGTTTACCCTGACGTAAGGCAGTCAACTGTTCCTCAGCATAACCGGATTTGTCAGGTTCCTCATATAGAGATCCTAAGGCTGAAAAGAAAAGATCCACAGAGATCAATTCAGGTGCATCAGAGGCTAACGAAAATGCCCACTCTTGCGAAATACCTCGCAGAAGTGAAATGATAGTGCCCACCTTTTGAATTTCATTTCCTGAAGACTGCGGCCTAAGACAAATATACAAATTACAACTCTCCCTGAAGGAGAAATAAAGCTTCCCATCACCACTAAAGAGATCAGGCAGCTTGACTTTAGGTTCACACACTGACTAAACCTGAGGTAGCAGGCGGGCGCTGTTCCTGCAATTGAACCAGCTCAGCAAGGTTCTTTACCATCTGAACTAAGCCATGTATCTGGTTGCTAATAGCCTCCATAATACTGGCCCAGTGATATAATAGGGCTGGTCAAAATGTAATGGCAGGACACAAACAAGGACAGTGAGCCCTGACACTGATACACCCCAATCTGTCCCTACCTACTTATTGGGTCCCCCCTAAACGGAGGCCAATAACTGGGCGATGTTCCCTCCCTGGGTAAGGTGTGAACACGTAACAACACAGACAAACAAACACAATAAGGCGAGGTAAACAATCCGAGTCAGCAACAGCGGGAATATCAATAACCAAGTCACAATCCAAATAGACTAGTCAATAAACAGGCAAGAATACAGAAACCACACACAGCAAGAGAGCAGTTTGACCAGCAAGGAGTCAAAGCAACACTGGACATTTATAGGGAACTCAGCCCTGCCACAGGTGGAAGGAGCAACAATTACAGATCCACAGTGTTAACTCTTGCAAGACATGCAAGACAGACTGAGTGAGGGGAGTGGCAGACATCAGGTCAGACAGCATAGGACCTAGTTCACACTGCAGAATGATGATAAACTCAGTGTCTCCTAATCCTACCAGCACAGTTAGAGGAGACAGCAGGCACAGACGTGACCTCTTTACTCTAAGCTCCTTTCATCTCCGATGGTAGAGCGTCCATATCTTTCTTTCAAGGTTGGAGAGCGGGACGACCCTGTAATGTCAGAATGCCACTTTTGGGGGAGGGAGGTCATGGTGAACACCTGAGGCATCTGAGCATGCCCTTCCTATGAAAGCTGAGGAACAGCCTGGGTCTGGGTTGCACACAGCCAGAATTTCCATGTCAGGAGAAGCAGGTATGGAGTCCACAGTACTAATGGAGGGTCACATGGCAGATCCTGAGCCACTGCAGTAGGTGGTAATCTGCTCTCCATAGAGGGGTCTTGTGTAAAGAGGGAACCTTTAGAGGTTGGGCTGTGCCCTGACTCACTTCTCAATTCTGCTCCTGGTGCCCTATGAGATGGCATGTCTGCCTGCTGGTAAGAGCTAACAGTGGGCACTAGCATCTCCGGGGCCACAGGTATGAGAGAAAGCTGAAGAGGAGCACATGGTGTAGTGGTGCATGGAGCCTTCGTGCACCAGGTGCACCACTACGCATGTCTGCACTGCAACATGGCAAATCATGCCTCCCCATTTTGGGTCCTTTTTGGGCATTAGGGTTAATTGGAATGAATCTACCCTTTTACCTCTAGCAGACTCTAATGTACCCAAATTGCCTCTCCTGGTCTATCTACAGAGGGTCTCCCTCTTTAAATATTTAGGAGTTTAGGTGTCTTATAAATTTCAGCACTATTCAAAACTTAACATTGAACCTCTTATAGAAGCCACGGAGTCCATTCTTTGTACATGGTCTAATCTTCCCCTATCACTGTAGAATTCACATTTTCAAAATTATCATTCTTCCATTATTCTTATATTTATACATGCCAATTGGTTGCCCCGTATATGTATTTATATTATTTGGCCTACTAGCTTGTTTATGCTTACTGAGGGGTGGATTTAAATAGAACAACACTGCTTCTGCTCGTTCTGATAGGGCCTTATGAGGTACTCACTAACCTTATGTATAGGAATAAATCTTCCACTGATGTCCCCTCCCCCTGAGTTGGCATAGGGTCAATCCTAAGTGTAGTGCACTACTCCTTCTTCACCCAGTACCCTCCTATGGTTAAATCCCTGGCTTTCCCACTTCTTTTCTCTTCCCGGATGGACTATGAGGAGGTGCTGGGGTGAAGTTCCTGGGATGAAGAGCCACATTCTGTCTAATAACTCTGAATTTCTGTCCTTTGATGAACTTAAAGCAAAATTTTAATTGACTGTAAAAGCTTCCTTCCATTGCTCTCAACATGCTTTTGGGTTTCAATTTAGCTCTGTCTCAATCTCAGCTGTGTTTACAAAATTGGAAGGGTTGTTGGGCTATCAGAATTTTCCTAAGAAACTCACTTTCAGATGCTGTGTAAGGGGGGGGGGGGGGGGAGGAAGGGAATGGATGTGCATTGATATGTATGTCTGTTGTTCGTATTTTCCAAGTGGACATTGTAACTGACTTAAATAATTCCCTTATTTTTTGTGACTACTTATCTCAGTGTGGATCCTCCATTGTATATGATACTGTGATTTTCTTCTGTTTCACTCCTAAATGCTGGTTGCCAAAACTGGACATTACACATTGTTATTTTCTTTGTATGTAAGTTTATCACTGTTCTATTCTAAAAATTCTAAATGTATAAATAAATACTTTAAAATAAAGACAGTTACAGTATATTTGGTAATTGTAAACATTTTTCCTTTAAAGAGGTTCTCCAGAGACATACCAATTAGCCCCTAGGGCTAACTTGCTGATCTGTGGGGGTCTCACCCATGGATAACAAAAATGGGGGTCCGTTGTACTGCCCTTGTACCCCGAGATGAAGAGAGCGGCATTCCCTGGCTGCTTTATTCATCTCTATGATGCTGGAGATTGGCAGCAATCTCCGCCAGCGGCATATAGAAGAATAGAGGAGCCGGCGCATGTGCGACTGGCTGCTTTCTTCATCTCAAGGGTACAACGGGGGTACAATAGACCCCTGTTAGTCATGACCTACACTACTGTTCCCACCGAGGAGCTAGGAAAGAGCTTATTACCTGATTAAGTGTTGGCCTCTACATTGTAATAGATTAATGTGACTCATGGACGTAATATATTTGGTGCACTATTGTACTGTACATACACCAAAAAAAATAAATTATTATTTTTGGGCACATCAGTAATTAATGAGGCGAAAGTTCTGGATTGTTGTAGTGTACATATTGAATGTAACTGATAAATGGCAGTCCAGTGTTTCCATGCACCAACAGAGACCACCAGTGAAACTTAGAAAACTTCAAGGGATTTAGTTCAATAAAAACTTACGTCCCTTTGTCTCTTCCCCTTTCTCTTCTAATTCCACTTTCCCGTTTTCCCCCTTTTACCTCTCACCTTCCCTCTCTAACTCCCCTCCTTTCATGACTTTTGATTGTAAGCAATGTCTGAGTTTTCACGATCCTGTTAACAAATACATTTTTGACAAAATATTGGCTAAAGCTCTAACAAAGATGCTAAAAAATAATCGCCTATCTACACCCCCAGTGGCCTAGAACTCCATATTATGTGTTTGTCTGGTCAGACCCAGGTACTGTGTCTACTTTCCTCCACGTGTTCTGATTGCTAATGAATAACCATTTAGATTCTAGAGCGCTCTTGAACAGACCGCAATCAATCTAAACTGTGCTGTTAGACAGGCCAAGATAAATCAATGGAATCAGATGCATGTATCCAGTCTGGCTTTTGATTGCTAGGATTTGATTAGTGTCCTTTCTTTAGTGCTCTTGTTATGTGCTACGATAAGTCTATGGTGTAAGATGGCTGTAGTTTTATTGCAGTGTATTATTAAATATAATAACATCATTTAGGGAGCCCACTTATTATGAGGTTTATTAACTGCTAAAATTTGTGAATAAATCAGAACCTGCTATTTTAATCATGTAATCATTTGTGTTGACAGATAGCAGAGGATCTTATAATGTAATATTATATTAGCAACTTTTTCATAAAATACTATTTTCATGTGAGAAGCTAGCTAGTCAAAGAACACCTATCATGTAACCCTCCATAAATCCTTCATTTGTGTGCCAATCATCAGCATAATGCCCTCTATGAAATCTGTACATTTTACAAGAATACAAACTTATAATCCACAGGAATCCTTGTAGCAGGAATCATAGGAAAGGTCACCACTACTCAATGAAGATAGTGGCATATGTCTACAATTGTTTCTACTCTGATTCATATTGGTGGTTTTCACCAAAGCTACCACTTTCCATTCAGGCTGGTAGAAATGGACAGCTTTAAAGATCTGATGGTGGCTGTCCCACAGGTGCCACTACTTTTCCTGCCCTGCAACAACAGGTTGCTGATATCAAATGTGCACTACACCATGCTAGGTGCACCTCACAACTGGCACATGGACCAGTAAACACAGGCAGGGATGTTACATCTGGCAGTAGGTGCTCTAGCTCACGTTCTGCACCCATCCAGGATTGCCGGACATCACTCCTTGCCTGAACAGCAAGATGGCTTTTAACCACAGTGGCATATATATATTTTTAATTATATTTTTTTATTTTCTTTATTTTTTAACCCCTTCGCGCACCCTGACGTGATACTACGTTATAGGATGCGGGTCGTTCCCGCACCTTGACGTAGTATCACGTCATGGCGATCACCCGGGCTCAGAAGCTGAGTAACGACTATCGCGATCCCGGCTGTTTAACCCTATAGACGCCGCGGTCATTGTGACCGCAGCGTCTATAGTGAATCGACGCGACGATCGGCACCCTCCGTGCATGGTACGGAGGTGCCGATCGTTGCCTTGGCAACCCTGAAGCCCAATAAGGACCCCAGGGTTGCCTTTACTAGAAGTCTGTTAGGATCGTGCTATAAGCACGACCTAGCAGTGCTGATGTCAGCCTATGCAGAATGCATAGGCTGACTATGTAATATGCTGCAATACATTAGTATTGCAGTATATTACAATGAACAAGTGATCAAATGATCACTTGTTCATGACCCACCCTGGGACAAAATAAAACAGTAAAAAAAAGTTAAAAAAACAAAGTGCAATTAAAAAAAAATATTAAAAAAGAATAAAAGTCCCTTGAAGTCCCATCAGATGCAATAATACAATAAAACATAAAAAAGTAAAAATCACCAAAAAAAACACAACATATTTGGCATCACATCGTCCGTTACAACCCGTACAATAAAATAAAATCATCACTGAACCTGTACGGTGAACGGCGTAAAAAAAAACACAAAAAAACTTGCAAAAATTATGACATTTTCACATCTGACCTCATAAAAAGCGCATAAAAAGTAATCAAAAAGTAAAATTTACCCCGACATGATACCAAGAATAATTAAAGCTTGTCCCGCAAAAAATAAGCTATAAACCAGCTCTGTAAACAAAAAAATATAAATGTTCTGCCCATTGTTACATGGCGATACAAAAACAAGCAAATTTCTCACAAAATTAGTTCTATATTCTGCAAAACAAGTTAACCATAAAAAAGCCATATAAATGGGGTATCGCCATAATCGTGATGACCCGTAGAATAAAGATAACACATTATTTATATGGTATGGTGAACGTCCGGCGAAAAAAATGCTAAAAACCATAAACAAGAATTCATGATTTTTTTAACCACCACCAACAAAGAGTTAATAAAATCTGATTATTGGCCATTGAGCCCCCCATAAATGATGTCCCTGAAAAGTGGATTTCATCGACAAAAAAAAATAATCTCCCATATGTCCAAATTACAATAAAAATAAACATTTTATAGCCTGTAAAATGTGACATTGCAGATCTGCTCTGAATGGCGCAGCTTCCCTTCTATGCCCGGCCGTGCGCCCATACAGCAGTCACCACCACATATGGGGCATTCTCATACTCATGGGGCATTCAAATTGGGTATCAAACTTTGTGGAGTTTTTTGTCATTTAATTCTTTGTAACGGTTTCATTTTTGACCAAAATTAATACATTGTCTAAAAAAATTACAGCTTGTAAATTACACCTTCATATTGTTTTAACCCCTGTGAAGCATCTAAAGGGTTAACACACTTCTTAAAGTAGATTTTTTTACACAGTGAGGGGTGTAGTTTCTAAAATGGCGTGATACATGGGGTTTTACTGCTATTTAGGCCTCTCAAAGTCAGTTAAAGCTGAGCATGTGCCTCTAAATAAGGGTTTTTCATAAAAATGAGAAAAATTGCACCCAAAATTCTGAACCTCCTAACAACCTAGAAAAGAGAGAGGATGCATAAAACCCTATGCCGATATAAAGCAGACATTCGGGAAATGTTAGTTATAAAGTTACTTGGGTGCTATGACTATCTGCCTGAAAAGCAGAAAATTCTGAACTTTGAAAATGAAAAATTTTCTGAAATTTTTGCCAAATTAAATTTTTTTTCATAACTAAACGATATCATCAAAATTTTTCTATTACTTTGAAGTACAATGTGTGACGGTAAAACAATCTCAAAATCCCCTGGATATATTAAAGCGTCGCAAAGTTATAACCTCCTATAATGACACAGGGCAAATTTAAAAAATCAGGCCTGGTCCTAAAGGTCTAAAATGGCATAGACACGAAGGGGTTAATGTGATATTGTTATTTCAAGTACTTTCCCTAGCCTGTTATGGGCAAGACAACTGCCCTGTTATTCACACCAATTTTCAGCCCTCTATGGGAACAGCCGGCCTTTAAGGAAACCCAGGAGTGCCAGCGCCAATCAGCACGCGTGCGGACCAGATTGGATGGGAGCAGGAGCGTGGAGAGCTGAGTTTGATGGTGGGTTCGGGGGGCCATGCCACAATGGAGAGGGGCATGAGTGTACACACAATCCGAGACATGGATCGCGAGGGCAACCGTGACAGCAGTGCTCCAAAAGCATAGGCAATGCCCCGTTGCAGGAAGGTGCTCATTTGCAGCACTCCAGTCAAAGGTGACTCATTGACTTATACCTTATGGAGGAACATGACTCTGGCCTCTACCAAGGTTCTAGGAATACAATGGAAATGCATTATTGAATGGATTAGCTTTAACTGGAGTGTTCTTTTAAGCATTTATATATGTACATAGGTATGTTTGCAGTGTGTATAAGAGGTTCTGTAAAATGGTGCAAATAGTTAGAAATCACAAAGGCGGTAGACTCCTTTTAGAGGGGCTGGGTCAAAAAAGAAAGGGAGGACTGTGTGAGCATAGATAGCCCACTGTTCCACTATCTGAATAAAGTTGTGGATAGAGAAGTCCTTGTAAAAGAGCTCGTAAAGGTCAAAACATCCTATTGATACCTGACTAAGAAAGTTAATTTGTTAGGTTGTTATATTAACAGTTAGGGTGGCCAAACTTGGGTTTTGCACTTGGTTGTTTAATTTTTCATCCTAGTAACTGGTTAGATTTTGGTCACATCTTAAAACAAATATTTTCTGTTTTTTACTACCCAGCATGGGTCAATACCCCCTGGTATATTTGAAAACAAAGATATGGATGAAAACCCACGCTATATACAGATTTTGACCTCTAATATTATGATTTATTTTAAACATGTAAACTTGCCTGCTGATTCCTATTTGTACTGAATCACTTCTTAAATTGATTTCTGCTGGAAACATAACTTGAGCACTTTGCTTTTATAGTATAATAATGTGGTACTGGTAGATTTATTACATTGCATTGAAAACCAATATAATGAAGCTCATTCCTTATTGGTATTAAGTATTTAGTGCTCACAGCTCAGAGTTGTCATGCCAACATAAATGTCACCACATTAGGAGTGTAATGTGCAGCTTTATATATCGTTAAAAAAATGCAGTTTATAATAGCAGAGCGTCTGCTCCAGTCTTGCCAACAAGTATTTTGAGAATTTGTTTTATGCATCATATTTTGCCTCTGATTTCTAATTTGGCTGCTTTACAATCCATTAGAATTAGGAATATGTTGTGCAGTTGATCCATTTTTGTTTGAACAAAGTTTGGCTGGAAATGTTAACAGAAGATAACACTGAGACCTTTATTAGTAAATACACATGTTGCGGATTTGTTGCAGAAAGTGCTGCAAAATTTCTCAAATTTATTTTGGTTCATTAGGATGGATCTGTAATCAGCATATGGATTTCTGCCAACTGCATTTAGGTGAACGGCAAATCTCTTATATTTACTACCACTCAATAAAAAAATCCCATAATAACCCATTTAACCAAATGGATTTTTGTGTCTGCAGGAAGTGTCATAGGTATAGTATCTACTTCTTCTAGCTCATAAGCATAATTTTAAATGTTGATTTTAAAAAGAAGGAGACCAAAGATATCAAATGTAAGAACATTACCACAGTTATGGTGCCTGAATCTATGAGTAAGTGCCCCTGGTTTACCTTACCTCTCCACATCGCGATCCCCAATCCGGAATGTCCGACGATCATGGATTGTGCCACTTTTCACTACGAGCGCGCGCCCGATATCCTGCATGTGTCGCTCCCCGCTCAGGTCCGCTGGAGTTCACCTTCTTCTTCCTGGTGTATGTAAGTGCATTGGTTGTAACACAATTTGAATATTCAATCCCGCACTCAGTCCGAATCAGTCGAATCATCTGACGGCGCGCCCCCCCTCCCATTTCTATTAAGCTATTTTGGTTATATTATTTATCATATCGCTCCAAAAGACTAAGCATTCACATATAGAGTAAAGGCGAGAGAGAGACCCCGGCTAAGAGGTTTTCAAGTTAGATAGTTCATACAGATTTTCCCAGTTATATTTGGTAATAGTCCTTTTATTTTTCATTTTACAAATACTGCTTTTCATTTTAGTTTTGAAATTGTGATTAAACCACTTACAGCATTCCTATTCATTTTGGTTTATTGAAACATGAAACTTTTTGAACCATTAAATTTTATTGCTGGTTTATCATGCTTCATTTTGATGGTAGATTTCCTATAAACTGGACAATTGAGCTGTGTCCACGTTTATACTAAAGTCAGTTTAGTATAAGGGTATATTCACCATACGTCCCCATAGACAGCAATGGCCAGCAGTACTGTGCCACACATGTGTGGCACCGTTCCGTGCCGTACACGGGTAAAAGATAGAGCATGCTCTATCCTTCCCTGTGTGTGCGGCCTGGTGCCACTGTTCTCTATGGAGGGGGGAGGGGTCAACTGCGATATGCAGTTGTGCGGGGCATATGGCTGTGTAAATGTATCCTAAGGGATATACATTCATGAGAAAAAGTAACAAAGAAAAGTTTTCAGCAGGTCTTAAAATCTTAAAAACCTTACAAGAACAACAAATAGCAAGGCTGGGTGGGCATAGTCAATAACTTGGATTTGGAAGTATTTGTAAAATCATATTAATTGGTGGTGCTTTATGAAGTTTTAGTATGATCAATAGTTCACTGAATCTGATAAATAAGTCACCACCATCTTGAATCGAGTCAGTGCCCCCAGTGGGCCCCCAGCCGCCACCGAGGACCGGGAGCCCGCGCCGAGGTTCCGAGAGCCGGAGGGTGAGTATTAATTTTTGGGGCAGGCTGTATACTTTTTGGGGCAGGCTGTATACTTCTTGGGGCAGGCTGTATAATACATGGGGGCAGGCTGTATACTTTATGGGGGCAGGCTGATTGTATACTACTTGGGACAGGCTGTATACTACAGGGGCTTGCTGGTTGTATACTACAGGGGGCTAGCTGGCTGTATACTACACCCTCGGCTTATACTCGAGTCAATAGGTTTTCCCAGTTTTTGGTGGTAAAATTAGGGGTCTCGGCTTATACTCGGGTCGGCTTATACTCGAGTATATACGGTAATTGTGCCATGTTCTGGGTTGATGATGTTTTCAATGCTACCAATTTTAGGACTGTATGGTCTTCTGATCACTTTTTATAAAATTTTTATATTTCTCAAAATGGCATTTTCGACTTTGGGCATTATTTTCCGGTAACCGTTTTTATATATTGAATTTTTGAGTTTTTTTATTTAACTTTTTTATTTTAACTTTTTGTTTGTTTGTTTTACTAAGGTATTTTCAGACTTCCTAGGGTACTTTAACCCTAGGTTGTCTAATTGATCCTAACGTATATTGTCATACTACGGTATGGCAGTATATGGGGAATTTGCACATCATCTATTGGTCTACATTAATTAAAGTGTTTGTGCCAGTTTTCTGTCTGACTTGAACACTGAAAAGAAAGTGCAAACTGCTTGCACATGGATTTATGATGTGTTTGCGCCAGTTTAGTGTCATGGCTGCACTGTGCCTGCCACACCACAAAATTTGGCATCTAAGGGGGCTTTCCGGTGCAGAGTCAGTCCATGCACCCCATTTATTATAGCAACTCAATATAATTGTATTGCGAGCTCTATGTTAAAGGTACACCAAAAATAAGTGGTGGAAAACTTCCTGAACAAAGCAAGGTGCCCCATATTAATGAAGACCATGCACCACTTTTGATTAATCTGGCGCACTTTGCACACTTTTGATAAACGTAGCCTAATGTGTCTGATGTTGGATAATAAATCTGATGTAGTATAAGATTATCTAGTTGTAATTTACACATCCTATTAGTTGGCTTAGTTTATGCCAGATACTCTGCTACAAATGATGCAGGCACGCACAGGGTTATGGAATAAACTACCTTTGTGCCCCTGTATGGATCCCTAAATATTGGTTTCGTAGGTTTCACAGTATATTAAGAGATTTTGTATGGAAGAGGGGAATCCCTCGGATCCAGCTAGAAATACTGCAAATGCCATAAAGGGGGGTTAGCGCTCCCTAATACCTGGGTGTATTATTTGGCTGCGAAATGTCAGCACTTTAGAGGCTGGGACCTGGCAGGGCATGATTCCTGGTGATCGCAGGTGGTCAGATATCAAGTAGGGATACTACTGGTAGCTGTATTAGAAGCAGGACTTCTAGGGAGAAGGGCACGTAGCCTCCCGATTCTAAGTCTTATGCAAAAAAACCTGAGGAATGTATACGAGGCTGCTAGGGGTCGGTCCTTGGATTAAGTTTACTCCTTTGTGGGAGAACCCATATTTGGGAGAGGTATATTTGCTGGAGAACATGCAGGTATGGAGGAGACAGGGAATTGTATATTTGCTTTAGCTATATACTGGGGCAGTGCTTAAGTCGTACCCACAAATAACAAAAGAATTTGGGGCCCAGAGGTCTATGTTCTTCAAATAGATGAAGGTGGACGACACCCAGAGGTCTATGTTCTTCAAATAGATGAAGGTGGACGGCACCCAGAGGTCTATGTTCTTCAAATAGATGAAGGTGGACGGCACTCCGCTTCCAACGGTGCTCAGGGGCCTGACCAAGCCGATATACAATCAAATACACTCGTTTTCTTCTCAAAGCTTGTAGGTTTATTAATGCATCATAAATAGCTACATCACAGTACTGATAGGACACGTTTCGGCTTGTATCTCAAGCCTTTCTCAACTATATAGTTGAGAAAGTACTATTACGGCGCGCGTCGGTAAGGGGTTAAACATTCCTCCCAACTTTTAGGGGAGACAAAGAGGGACAAAAGTCCCATCCCCTTTTTTATAAACCATGCCCCCTTGCCCCACACACAAGCCTTATATAATTTTAACCTATCCTCCATATTGTGGCCTCCTCCTTTAACCTCGTATCCTTCAGTCTTCTCCTGTGGCCCCTTGTCCTCCAGCCTCCCCCTAAGGCCCCCTGTCCTCCAGCTTCCTCCTGTGGCCCCCTGTTCTCCAGCCTCCTCCAGTCCTCCAGCCTCCTACTGTAGCCTCCTGTCTTCCACCCTCCTCCTTTAGCCTCTGGCCTCCATCCATATTCTCTGTCCTCCTGTCCTCCAGACTCTTCCTATGGCCTCCTGTCCTCCAGCTTCCCTATGTGGCCTCCTGTCCTTGAGGCTCTTTCTGTGGCCCCCTGTCCTCCAGCCTCCTCCTGTAGCATTTTGTCCTCCAACCTCCTTCTCTAGCCTACTGTCCTGCAGCCTCCTCCTGTAACCTCCTGCCCTCCAGCCTCCTCCTGTGGCCCCCCAGTCCTCCTGCCTCCTCCTGTGGCCTCCTGTCCTCCAACCTCCTTCTATGGCCCCTTGTACTCCAGCCACCTCCTGTAGCCTCCTGTCATCCAGCCTCCTCCTATAGCCTCCTGTCCCTGTCCTCTAGCCATCTTCTGTGTCCTCCTGTCCTCCAGGCTCTTCCTGTGGCATCCTGTATTCCAGCTTCCTTCTGTGGCCTCCTGTCCTCAAGGCTCCTTATGTGGCCTCCTGACCTTCAGCCTCCTCCGGTGGCCCCCTGTTTCCCAGCCTCCTCCTGTGGCCTCCTGTCCTCCAGCCTCCTCCTGTAGCCTCTTGTCCTCCAGCCTCCTCCTGTAGCCTTCTCTCCTCAAGCCTCCTCCTGTAGCCTGCTGTCCTCCAGACTCCTCCTGTGTCCTCCTGTTTTCCAGTTCCTTCTATGGCCTCCTGTCATCCACCCCCTCTTTATATTGTGGCCTCCCTCCGCTGAATACTGTGGCCCCAATGCTCCATCCTCACTTATTGTGGCTTATCTTCCCTCCAGCTTATAAAACTAAAAAATTTGACCTCTCCATCATCCCCTCCCCCCCCCCCCAGTCCTGCTTCCTCCTCTCCCCAGGGATCCGAGATGACGAGGAGGATGGCCCCGCTTCCTTCTCCTTGTTATTTTGGAACCTTGGGAAGAGGAGGAAGCAATACTGCAGAGGAAGATGGCAAGGTAAGTAAAGTTCTTTTTCTTTAAATAGAGTGGAGCAGCAGGAGCTGGTCCAGCCTCCTGGTCTTGGCTCTGCATCTCTACTGTGTCGGGGGGGGGGGGGGGGGGGGGGGGACAAAGAGACATTGTATGACAGACATTCTCCCTACCGCCCAGGATGGTTGGGAGCTATGCGGAAGAGATTAATGGAGCAGAACGGTGATGTGCGGCCGTGTGCTCCATTACTCTGATGGAGTGACGAGGGGTCAGACAGAGATATGTGGGAGCCCATTGGACCCCTCGTTTTCAACCCACACCCTGCCCTGTGGACAGAACCTTACTTGTGTTCGTAGGAAAACCCCTATAATAAATGTTTGCCAGTATGTGTCTTCTGCATCTAGATTTCAAAGTTTGTAAGACTTTTAGCATAAAGTGATTGATGTAAGCACGAGCTGGATTTATGAGGGGGCAGGTATCTTGAAAGATGTACTGTGGGAGGGAAGAGTGTGGGAAGTTTCTCTATAAACCTATGTGGAGAAATTCACTAAAATGTGTTTTGCATACATTTTAGTAGATTTAATTTGGTACAAATATGTTGCCTGGGAACTTTAGATATTATAGATACAAAATTCTTGTGGAGTGTCATGTACTAAAAAATGCTGCCTCTGTGGTTGAAAATGAAGCATGTAGATAATGTCCTGAGGGAACTGATTGTGATCGGATATGTTTTATGAAGATATGCACAATAGTAAAAAGATATAGTTGACAGCTCACCTCCAATTGTCGGTCTCTGTGCTGGCTGCTACTTGGGGACCACGAGCATTGGACAAATGTAGGACAGGAAAAATCGCATGCCGCACCAGATGTAGATAAAAGCGTAATTCTTTAATTCCAATTCATCAGATAAAAATAGTAATGGCAATAGGTATATAGAAAAAAGCTGTAGTTATGCATCCTAGTTGATAGACAAGTACCATCATTTGTGAGGCAGTGTAGCCTACGCGTTTCGGACGTACCACACGTCCTTACTCATGGCTGGTTTTTGAGACAATGAAGCATGGATATATACTCCCGCCATCAACCTACTCCCACGCCCATTCCCGCGTGTATGGGAGGGGAGGTGGAGTTACAATCCTAAAACTATATGATAAAACCTGAAACAAAGCTGCCATTAGCACATGTGTATATATACCGATATTTGGTGTTTACATATTCCAAAATAGAGATACATGCATAATAGGAACATTCCTAATTCTCAATATTGGCACAGTGGCAATTTTATGATACGTACCCTACTATGCTCACGGTCTCCCGGAAGTGTCCGGTGGATACTCCAACCGGAAGTATTCCCCAGCATTACCATGTCAACCCATGACACCAACGCAGCGGAGAAACCCCAAGTAAGAGAATCCCATGGAGAATACATCATACGGGAGAGAAAGGGAGAGATATGACAAGCACATACAGGTAAGTATAAAGATGTTGACAGTATTAATAGCTACAAGGGAAAATGCAATTAGATGAAATCAATAATGATACATGAGTTCCCTTCTATAGTTCATGCCCATAGGGTAGCATGTGTTTAACACCAGCGTCCAATAGGCTTCACGATCGAGTAACATTTTGTGCCTGTCTCCACCCCGTCTGGGAAGATGAACTTGCTCTATGATAAATGTTTCTAAGGTAGATACCTCTCCTCTATGGCATTCAATGAAGTGTCTTGCTGCCCCTGAAAGAGATTTCCTTTTGTCTACCTGTTGTGGGGCAGTGAGTTTGTGCCAATTTCTGATATCCCTTAGATGCTCAAGAAATCTTAGTTTGAATCTCCTAGTAGTGCAGCCTACATACATCTGGCCGCATGTTCTACATCCAATAACATAGACAACATGATCTGAGTTGCAATTAAGATATTGTATGATGTCATAGGTCTGTGTATTTTCTGAGTTGGAAATTTTTTTTGTCAATTTCGTAAAATTACAGGTTTTACATGGGAATGATCCACATTTATAAAACCCCTTATGATGTAACCATGACGATCGGTGCCGAGTCCTAGTGCCAAAGTAACTAGGGGATATTTTGTTACCAATTGTAGGTGATTTTTTCGCTATAATCTTAACCCCATCGGATAAAATTTCTGCCAGGCTCCCATCACTTTGTAAGATAGGTAAATATTTCAAAAAAATATTTTTAATGTCTTGGAATTGATTGTAAAATTGAAGGTTAAGACAGGGTGTGTCAAAGGTTGTACCTGTAGATTTTTGTTGCAATTTACGTTTGAGCATGTCAGTACGATGTTTCCGTGCTATCGTGGCCTCAGCTCGATCAAGCATCCATTTTGGATACTTTCTATGACCGAGTCTGTCCCTGATATTTTGGAATATGTAAACACCAAATATCGGTATATATACACATATGCTAATGGCAGCTTTGTTTCAGGTTTTATCATATAGTTTTAGGATTGTAACTCCACCTCCCCTCCCATACACGCGGGAATGGGCGTGGGAGTAGGTTGATGGCGGGAGTATATATCCATGCTTCATTGTCTCAAAAACGAGCCATGAGTAAGGATGTGTGGTACGTCCGAAACGCGTAGGCTACACTGCCTCACAAATTTTTTTTTCTGGTACTTGTCTATCAACTAGGATGCATAACTACAGCTTTTTTCTATATACCTATTGCCATTACTATTTTTATCTGATGAATTGGAATTAAAGAATTACGCTTTTATCTACATCTGGTGCGGCATGCGATTTTTCCTGTCCTACATTTATGAAGATATGTCTGATATCTGATGACAGTGGTGAATGTTTCCATAAATAAAGAAGTTTTACTAGGCAGTGCTAATTTTATTATCCGGGTGCTAAATGACAGAATTAATGTGACATGCAATGTGTTGCCTCTAGCCTTATTTTGTTGTAGAGTGAAGGTGTATTGTGATGTGACACTGTATGCATGACACTGGCCCAGATATATCAAAAGTGAGGCAAACGGCCTTAGTGCAGTTTGCCTCACAAGTTTGCAGGGTGTGGCAGATTACTGAATACGATGCACGATCTTCAATTATCAGGTGCACCCTGCCCTGCTTGGGAAGTGTGCACCTTTTACATACAGTGTGCGATACAATAATACATAATAAATGTGTTGCAAATTCTGACTATCCTTTAGATGCATATTTTTCTTAAGTGTCGGACAAAGTGCAGCCAAGACACAAAACTGGCACATACACTTTATGAATACATACGCAAGCTCCAAAGGCGACTGGAGCAAACACAATTATATGATCTGTATCTGTATAAAGAAGATGGGAATGAGAAAAAGTCAAGCCCCTCAGAACCATTTATAACCAGATGGCCACACACAGAAATATTTCCATACCCTGAAGACCATATTGGGGCAAATTTATCAAGTGTCTGAAAGTCAGAATATTTCCAGTTGCCCATGGCAACCAATCACAGCTCAGGTTTCATGTTGCCAGTGCTCATGAATATTTTAAAGGGGAGCTGTGATTGGTTGCCATGGGCCACTGGAAATATTCTGACTTTCAGACACTTGCTAAATTTGCCCCATTATGTCTGTGACTGTGACCCTTAGGCGCCTTCTACACTAACGAGTGTGATGCGTTGAACTCGCAACGCATGCTGCTCGGATTGCACGGAACTGAACTGACATGCTGAGTTCACTCCCGGTGTGCAGCGTTCAGGCCATGCAATCCGAGCAGCACGCGTTGCGATGAACCCGCATCACACTTGCTAGTGTACAAGGGGCCACATTTATCACTTTTGTGCGCCTAAGTGTAGTAGTTGCGCCTAAATTCGGGCGCACTGTTTTGCCAGAATTATCACAAGCTACAACCATCTGTGATAAGTATATTTTCTGCCTCTTATTAATCACTTTACTTTAACACAGTTTAGGCGCAGTTTAGGCGCAGTTTAGGCGCAGTGTTAGATTCGGGGACTTACATGTGATCCTGCTACAAGCTCCTCTCTGCTACTCCCACAGCCCAGAATGAAGATAACACTCACAGCAGCACCCAGGTGTGTGACACCCTGCACCCAGTGACCTCCTCAGCAGTGGCTTCTCCTGGAGGGGATCCCCAGTGCTGGTCTCCTGCTGCACCCCTGTAATTCTGCACAGTATCCCCCTCAGACACTGTGCAGAATTACATGAGGAACACTTGTTTTTAGTATCTGCAAGCTTCTGCAAACTTGTGCAAACTTCTCTTGCTCTTGCTGTGAGCTCAGGTTTTGCAGAATATTTTGTAAATAGAAGGTGATGAAGTATAAATAGAGTCTGCAGCTCCTGTCTGCAGTGTATCTAATGTATCTATTATATGTTCCAGTGTCTGGCTGAGCTCTGCTGCTAGAAATGAGCTCTTCTGCAAAGGGGCTCAGTGCTTTCTTCTCAGATAACGCCACCTTCGGGCTGGAGTGTTTTTGCGCCCGTTTTTGCGCCTAAATGCAAAAGTCGCACGTGATGAATATCATTAGGCGCAGCAAAACATCTGGAATTGAATGATAGATGAGGGAAAGCTGGTTATTTTAGCTGCGCGGCTAATTTGACGTTTAATCGCAAAAATGGCGCAAAAACGGTGCGCCTAAACGAAAAGGCGCAAAAACAACAGAAAAAACAAGTGATAAATGTGGCCCAAGGTGTCTTACTCTGGAGCTAATGCACATTGGCATTTGACACTGACTTGCTGTACTTGTAATTGCTATTATTTACTCTAGGTAATTTTATAAGATTACACAAATTACCATGATGTCTAATTTGTTATTGTGTATATAGATTTACCAAAAGAAATATATACTATAAATGAACACAAGTACATTATTTATGCAGCAGTTATTTAGCGGCACTGAATAAAAGACTTCAGGCAGAGTTTAGAGATTATTTTTAGTCTGGCTGTAGGACATGAAATTAGCTATTTTTAGAATTCTTTTGGTGAATGGCTGGCGAGGAGAAACATTTACTAAGGAGATTATACTGTAGAAGGAAACATATTCTTCTCTGGGAAATTCATAGCAACATTATTTATTTAGCGGAGCAAAAAATAATGTTCGTGTGCTGTATGTATATACGAGATTAGGCCTTGTGGGGGATATTGCAAGAAAAGAGGGAGATGCTGCGGAATGATGATCGTTCTCCCCGGGGCCTTCACGATGTAGCTGTAGGGATCACTTGGTAGACGGTAAATGGGGTGCCCCTGATGTTAGCAGCTTGTAGCAGGGATCACGCGGAGACAATGGATGTCAACCGTAAACTTAAAGTTGCTTATTGTAGAACATGGCAATGACAAAAAACAGCAGATGACAGCTTAACTGGTTCAAGGTAGCTGGTTTGATGTTTTTTGGAATAGGTTGCTCACAGCCTGGTATAAGTAGCTTCAGGCGGGGATGAATGTCTGCTTCAGCAGCAGGATAATGTAGGCTCTGGTATATGGCTCAGGTGCCTGATGGTTACAGGCCATGTGGTGAGAAGTGCCGAGCGCCAGCACCCTCTGGACTCTCTCTGGAGAGACCTCAGTTGAAAGATCCACAACTTTTTACCCCAAGGGGTTTTATAAACTTCCCTTGGGAGTGCCCAGCTCAGGTTATCCAACCAGCACCTTTATTACATAAGTGATAAACAATGCATCCTATCGTCAACAATAATAACCTTCCTTCCCAGGCAAATATTAACCAGCTGAATTACCAATTATAGACACCAGAGGGCTCACAAAGGTGGCATACGAATATCTTTTGGGAGCATTAGTTCATAACACACTTCATTGGCAGGGGCGTTGCATAGGTATGCATATGTTTGTATTTTTATATATACTGCCCAGTATCTTTTCCATATGTACCTGTTATATAGAATTTTTCACAAGTATACACCAAACTATACGACACTAGTAAAATTGCTTTGCATTGTATGGCTCTTCAAACGTAACAAAGTTTTTCACAAATACAGGTTGTAGCAGATTCCTATAGAGCCCTAGTAAGTATCTGACACCCTTCTTTTAGCTAAAAATAGTTTCCCTCAGATCTCTGTAAAATCAGAGTTATAATCTTGCCTGGTATCTAGGGATAATTGGAGCAAGTCAAGGGGTGTGGCCTAATGTCATCTGACCAGAGTGACATCATCACAGTTCCTTAAGCTATGTAACATTAGCAAACTGTACCCCATGTACATATCTGACCACATAAAATAATCACAGAAGCCTGCATGGACTTCTACTCCTCTCCATGCAGGCTGCTGTGATTTCATATGATACAATATGCTATGATTTCATGAGATATATGCTTGGTGTACAGTTTTCTAATGCTAAAAAGCTGAGGGACCTGCGATGATATCACCCTGGTCACATGACATTACAGCTGCATACAGATATAGAATGGGGAGGAGCTGCTAGATTTAGCCCAAGGAGGCCACACCCACCTCGACTCGCTGTAGCCATGCTTAGATACTAGGTAAAACTATAAAGTTGAATATATGGGAATCTCAGAGGAATCATTTTTAGCTATAAGAAAGGTGTCATATAGTTACTAGGGCTCTATGGGACCTGTCAGTACCTGTATTTGTAAAAAAAAAAAAAAAGGGGTTGCGGGTTCCCTTAAAAATGCTCTAATTGAGCCAACAAGTGAAATAAAATAAAAAAAATATTATGACTCTCATTGGGAGCACACAATTCTGCACTCCACCCTATGCAAAATGAACTTAAAATTACAAATATTTACACAATGATTCATTATTATTTGTGCAAAGAATGGATCATTACATAATGGTAACATGTAATCTAAATGGAGCAGACTTCATTTTTTATAAGCTTATTTATTATATCTAGCCAGTTTCTCAAATGATTTTCCTGTCAGTGGTCAGTTGCTTCTCTCCATGACCTGATATAATCTCTCCCCAGGACATAGCTTGTCTAGCTTTATAACGAAATCACTTGCAGTAAACATCGCCATGGCAACTAAATACAAATGATAAAACATTTTTCGAGTATTTTAGTATTGGCTTTGGCTTCTCTGTTTAGTAACATTTTTAAACAAAAGTAGCACAGAAGAGTACACTTTTTCTGATCCCTGCAATCCTCACCCGACACCTGTATAGTCTTCTGAGGTCACCATCACGGTACATGCTGTCTCCATACAAAAAAGCATATAAGGCTGTAATTACTTTCACAAAGTCATTGTGGCTCTAGGAATTGACATCATATGTGCAATATACCGGCAGATGAAGGTGTTGCAAGACAAGTTGCGGAGCTCTGAGTAGTGATTGTTCTGTACTAGACTGAGACTAGGGAAACTGTCACTGCAATTTTGGACACTAAACCGCCTACTAATCGCCCTCTACGTGGTTACATTTTAAAAAAATTACATTTATGCTTAGGTACATCCAGGTTTTCCGGGACAAGCACATTGGGAAGAGTGAAACTGGCATGGTACACCCCGTCTTTACTGTGCAAGCACCATAGGTAGGGTCCATGAGCAATTAGAGGGGTATTCCCATCTGGGCATTCACATTTAATTTAATTCATTTTCCATATGTAAACATTTCTTCAATTGAATACTATTAAAAAAAATGTTCCTGTGTGAAGAGAATTTCTCATAAATGTAGCCATGTTGTCCCTTAGAAACGAGATGGCTTCGCACTCTTGCAGCAATGGCCAGACGTGCACTGACCTCCTGGCTTCAGCGATCATTACCATTATTACCACAGGACAGCTGTGGGACCTGCAGTAACTCCAGGACATTATATATACAAAAATGTTTTGCTTCTTTGTGCAATCTCTCCAGCTGAGGTGGCCGTATCTGAAGACACAGCCTTGTTTCTAAGGGACCATATGACTACATTTATGAGAAATTATCTTCACACAGTTAAAAAAATTTTAATAACATCTAATTGAAAATAATGAAGCCAGGATATTATCCCAGCTTCACTTGAGGGGCCGGCACTGGATCTGCAGAAGTTAGTCCAATGTGACTCATTGGTCTCACATCTACATAAATATTTTTAATTGAGGCCACCCAAAACTCAAATACTGGTCTATCTGGGACCATAAAACACAGGTCCACATGTACCTGTAATTCGTTTGACCTGACAGAAACTCTTTAAAAGAAGCCATAGCATAAAGAACCTTACCAGCCGACATACAATATTCCCATCCATGTAGTGCAAAATGTACTTTACTTAATCACTACTAATGCCCATGATGAGGACTCACAGGCTGGCAGTGATTGTGGGTGTCAACCATTTACCTGATGCCAGCGTGGACACTACAGTTGGATCGTTTCTACCTGATGATGTCATTGAGGAGCAACAATCTGTTCTCATGGCAGCCTGGGGTCTGTATGAGACTTCAGGACCATTCATTGGGCAGGATCTTTAACCCCTTAACGCCCTTTTTTTAAATCTGACATGTGTCACTTTAAGTGGTCATAACTTTGGAACTCTTTAACATATCCAGATGATTTTGAGATTTCTTTTTGTGACACATTGTACTTCATGTTGGTTGAGAAATGTAAGCAATATGTTTAGTATTTATTTATGAAATAAACGGAAAGTTGGCGAAAATGTAGAAAAAAACTATTTTCCAAATTCTACATTTTCTACTTTTTGGAAAGTTATCACCAAAATAACTTGACAACTAACATTTTCCATATGTCTGCTTTAACTTGGAATCATTTTTCAAACATATTTTCCTTTATTTAGGATGTTAGGAGGCTTATAACTTTAGGTGTGATTTTTCAGATTTTCACGGAAATCATCAAAACCTATTTTTCGAAGGCCAATTAAGTTAGAAGTGATTTTATAAGGCCTGCATGACAGAAAACCCCCACAAATGACACCATTTTAGAAACTGCACCGCTCAAAATATTCTAAACAACCTTTGGGAAGTTTTGTTAACCCTATGAGCATTTCATAAGGGTGAAAATAAATGAAAGGGAAATTACAGAAATGTAATTTTATCTTACAATATATTCATTGAACACTAAAATTTGCACCTTCACAATGGGTTGAAAAGGAAAATGCATTTTACAATGTTTAGTGCAATTCCTCCAGAGTATGCCAATACCCATTTTGTCACTGTACCCTGCTGTACGGGCACAGGGGGGCACTTGGAAAGGAAAGAGCGTTGTTTTGTTTTTGGAGGACAAATATGGCTGAAAAAGTTTTCATGTGTCAGGGTGCATTTAGAGAGCCCTAGTGGTACCAAAATAGAGGAAATCTCCAACAAGTGGCACATTTTAGAAAGTATTTAAGTATTGGAGAATTTAGCAAGGTGTTATTTGTGTATTTTTCCCTTCAGGTGTTTGATTCAATTAGGCCCCAAAAAGGAAAAAGGTGAAAATTTTTACCCCTAATTTTTTATAACCACAAGGGATAAAAACATAATAACCCCCCAAAATGTGTAAACCTATTTCTCCCGAGTGTAGAAGTACCCCACTTGTGTATATAAAATGTTGTATGGGCGAACAGTAGAAGGAAAGAGGGATGTTTGCATTTTAGAAGCCAAATTTGACAGAAATCTTTTACATGCATTCGGAGAACCCTAGTGGTATAAAACAGAGAAGAACCCAAAAAGTGACCCTAGAGAATTAGCTCTGTATAATATGTGTATTTGCTCCTATAGATGTATGATCCAATTAGGCCCTAAAAATTAAAAAGGTGAAAATCTTCCTGTAAAGGTTACGTTTACCCCTAATTTTTGTAAGCTACAACGGATAAAAGATGAAATAACCCCAAAAAAGGTGTACAACTATTTCTCCTGGGTGTAGAAGTACCCCACATGTGCATATAAATGTTGTATGGGTGCACAGTAGAGGGAAAGAGGGATGTTTGTCTTGTAGAATTTGCCAGAAATCCTTCACAAGTGTCAGGATACATTTGGAGAGCCATAGTGGTACCAAAACAGAGGAAAACCCGAAAAGTGACCCTTGGAGAATTTAGCAAGGTGTAATATTTGTTGTAGTGTAATACTCGTGGTAAAATGATCATTTTGAACATACAGGTGGTTTCCAAATATGATGTGCAATGGATGACCTTAATGGAAATTGCAATTATTTCCGGAAAGTTCAGTGTCTATTAGGTGACGTCTATTACGTGACGGCCGTTATGTGGTGCCCATTATGTGGCACCCGTTATGTGGCGCCCGTTATGTTGTGCCCATTATGTGACGCCTGTTAAGTGATGCCCATTATGTGACGCCCAGTTTGTGCCACTGTACTATTACTGTTAGGTCACTTCCCGCCGCGCTGTACTATTACGGCGCCCGTTGGTAAGGGGTTAACAGTGCCCCTGAGGCACACTGATTTGGATCCCTAGCTAATTCTCTTGTATAAATTTGATAACCCAAGAAATAAATTAGAGGCATAATTTGGAGTTTACAAAGAAAGCCAAAAAACGTGTCCACAAGCAAATGTGTTTTTTTTACAATGTGTTCATATTTAATAATAATAATAATAATAATAATAATAATCTTTAGGGATTAAACAAGATATGTTTCGCATCAGTGTAGCTACAGCATTCTCAAGATATGTTTGGTTCATAATGCATAAAAACAAATGGTAGATTTCCTTTAAGTCATCTGTGAGCTTTAAGTGAGGAGATGACATATAATAAAACAATTGCACTTTATTGCAATTTTTTTATTGCAATTTTTTCAATAACAAAAATGTAAAGAGTCCTAAGCAAAACTTTAGCTTAAAAAAGGCAACTATGGCTGGCATACAATATTCACTAGGCATGCAGGGGTTTAGGGGCAGTAGTGACTGTCATGCACCGATCTGTGGACAGCGGTAGCTGGCACACTATACTGGAGGCAGCTGTGGGTGGCACTCCCACATACGAGCACTTGTTGCTCGGTGTATGTGCAAATATAGCTGGCCTATTCTGATAAAAAATCAAGAGAAATTTTATCCAGGTAGTTGTGGACAGCATGCATTCATAGCGGACATGTAGCTGGAAGACATTGTTAGGAGAACCCGTGGGTGGATTAGACTTATAGGTGACCGGTGGTTGGCACATGCCGTTATCGGGCACATGTAGCATTCACAAGATATTATGGGTCTTATTTGTAGACTCATGGCTGTGAACTTTTTTGCATTCAATCGTTATCCTTGAGTATAAGGGATGTACCCCCTGGAGTATGTACTGCTGGTTGAGAATGAATGTACTATAGGCCGTATTTTTCGGCCTATAAGGCGCACCTCTAATAAATGCCTGCTAAGCAGGGCCGGATTAAGGGTGGTGGGGGCCCCTGGGCGCAAAATATGGTGGAGGCCCCCACTGAGTGCAGCGTGCATACTCGTCCTCCTGCTCACTATCCACTATCCCCGCAGTAACACCGCTACATACAGCCGCCTCATCCCTAGTAACACAGCTACATGCAGCCGCCTCACCCCAGTAACACATCTACACACAGCCGCCTCATCCCCTGTAACACAGCTACATACAGCCACCTCGCCCCCAGTAGGGGGCAGGAATCTTTAAACCAACCGCACTCTACCCTTAACTCTTGGCCATTTTGCCACCTTCCCCTTCCACGCCCTTTTTTTAAATCTGACATGTTGTCCTTATAAGTGGTCATAACTTGGAACTCTTTAACATATCCAGATGATTTTGAGATTTCTTTTTGTGCACATTGTACTTCATGTTGGTTGACGAAATTTTAAGCATATGTTTAGTATTTATTATGAAATAAACGGAAAGTTGGCGAAAATGTAGAAAAAAACTTTTCCAAATTCTATACATATTTTCTACTTTTGAAAGTTAACCAAATAACTTGACAACTAACATTTTCTATGTCAAGGCTTTACAATCATTTTTCTAAACTTATTTTCTCATTATTTAGGATGTTAGGAGGCTATAAACTTTAGGTGTGATTTTCAGATTTGCTTAACGGAAATCATCAAAACCTATTTTTCGAAGGCCAATTAGTTAGAAGTGATTTTATAAGGCCTGCATGACAGAAAACCCCCACAAATAACACCATTTAGAAACTGCACACCGCTCAAAATATTCAAACAACCTTTGGGAAGTTTGTTACCACTCATGACATTATCTAGGGTTGAAACTAAATGAAGGGAATTACAGAAAATGTAATTTTATCTTACAATATTCATTGAAACTAAAATTGGCACCTTCACAATGGGTTTGTAAAGGAAAATGCATTTTACAATGTTTAGTGGCATTCCTCCAGTATATCCAATACCCATTTTGTCACTGTACCTACTGCTTACGGCACAGGGGGGCACTTGGAAGGAAAGAGCGTTGTTTGTTTTTGAAGACAAATATGGGTGAAAAGTTTATGTGTCAGGATGCATTAGGAGCCCTAGTGGTACCAAAATAGAGGAAATCTCCAACAAGTGGCACATTTTAGAAAGTATTTAAGTATTGGAGAATTTAGCAAGGTGTTATTTGTTATTTTTTTCCTTCAGGTGTTTGTATTCAATTAGGCCCCAAAAAGGAAAAGGTGAAAATTTTTACCCCTAATGTTTATAACCAATAGGATAAAAACATAATAACCCCCCACAAAGTGGTAACCATTTCTCTCCCCGATGTGTGAAAGTAACTCTCCACGAGTCTGTGCATAAAAATGTGTGTATGGGCGAACAGTAGAAGGAAAGAGGGATGTTTGCATTTTAGAAGCCAAATTTGACAAAATCTTTTACAGCATTCGGTAGAACCCTAGTGGGTATAAACAGAGAAGAACCCCAAAAAGTGACCTAGAGAATTAGCTCTGTATAATATGTGCTTTGCTCATATAGATGTATGATCCCATTAGGCCATAAAAATTAAAAGGTGAAAATCTTCCTGTAAAGGTTTACGTTTACTCTTACACCTCTAATTTTGTAAGCTACAACGGATACAAAGAAATAAATAACCCAAAAAAGGTGTACAACTATTTCTCTCCTGGGTGTAGAAGTACCCACACATGTGCATATAAATGTTGTATGGGGGCACAGTAGAGGGAAAGAGGGTGTTGTCTTTTAGAATTTGCAGAAAATCCTTCCAAGTGGAAGGATATCAATTGGGAGAGCAATAGTGTTCCACAAAGGTAACCAAAACAGGGAAAACCGAAAAGTGGACCCTTGGAGAATTTAGCAAGGTGTAATATTGTTGTAGTGTAAACTCTCGGTCAAATATTGATCATTTTCGAATATAGTTCATGGTTTCCAAATATGATGTCAGGATGACCTTAATGGAAATATGCAATTATTCGGAAAGTTCAGTGTCTATTACGTGACGTCTATTACGTGACGGCGTTATGTGGTGCCCATTATGTGGCACCCTTATGTGGCGCCCTTTATGTTGTGCCCATTATGTGACGCCTGTTAAGTGATGCCCATTATGTACGCCCAGTTTGTGCCACTGTACTATTACTTAGGTCCTTCCCCCCCGTAGTCATTACTGGCGTCCCGTTGGTAAGGGGTTAACAGTGCCCTTGAGGCACACTGATTTGGATCCCTAGCTAATTCTTCTGTGTATATGTGATAACCCAAGAATAAATTAGAGGCATAATTTGGAGTTACAAGAAAGCCAAAAAACGTGTCCACAAGCAATGTGTTTTTTTTACAATGTGTTCATATTATAATAATAATAATAATAACTTTAGGATTAAACAAGATATGTTTCGCTCAGTGTAGCTACAGCACTTCTCAAGGATATGTTGGTTCATATGCCATAAAACAAATGGTAGATTCCTTATCATCATCTGTGACTTTAAGTGAAGGAGATGACATATAAAAACAATGCACTTTATTTTGCATTTTTTATTGCAATTTTTTTCACTAAACCACAAATGTAAGAGTCCTAGAAACTTAGCTTAAAAAGGCAACTATGTGCTGCATACAATATTCACTAGGCATGCAGGGGTTTAGGGGCATAGTGACTGTCAGCACCGATCTGTGGACAGCGGTAGCTGCACACTATACTGGAGGCAGCGTGTGTGGCACTCCCACTATACCGACACTTGTTGCTCGGTGTATGTGCAAATAGCTTGGCCTATTCTATAAAAAAATCAGAGAAATTTTATCCAGGTAGTTGTGGCAGCATGCATTCATAGGGACATTAGCTGGAAGACTTGTTAGGAGAACCGTGGGTGGATTAGACTTATGAGTGACCGGTTGTTGGCACTCGTTATCCGGGCACATGTAGCATTCACAAGATATTATGGGCTTAGTTGTGGACTCATGGCTGTGACTTTTTGCATTCAATCAATCTTATCCTTGAGTATAAGGATGTACCCCTGGAGTATGTACTGGCTGGTTAGAGAATGCATGTAACTATAGGGTCCCGGTATATTTCGGGCCTATAATGCGCAGCCTTAAGTAATGCCCGGCTAAAGACGACTCGTATTCAGTTAAGAGCGCTACTGGAGTACTAACGGACGGCAGGAGCAAATCGCCGTACCACCCCAATAAAAAAATTGACCCCAGCAATGGCACACCCGGGATGCATCAAATTCAAAGCAGCTCACTCCTCCCTTGTGAAACTTGTCTTCAGCGTGTCAGAGAGCTCCGATCTCAGAGGTATGGGCTGCTGGGGGTCAGGGCCGGTTCTAGACAAAGTGGGGCTCTGGGCAAAACTAAAAGTGGGGCCCAAAATAAAACTATTTTATGACCAGTCACAGTCAGGAAGTGGCTACCTTTAGTATTGTAAAACAAACTGTAATATGGGAGAATTTTATAGGAGATAAATAGATGATAGGGAGATTTATGGGCAGCATGGTGGCTCCATGATTAGCACTACAGCCTTGCTGCGCTGGTCAACATCTGCAAAGATTTTGTATGATCTCTCTGTGTCTGCGTGGGTTTCCTCTGGGTCCTCCGGTTTCCCCCCACACTCCAAATGCGTGGGTTTCCTCTGGGTCCTCCGGTTTCCCCCCACACTCCAAAAAATTACTGGTAGGTTGATTAGACTGTGAGGCCTATTGGGGAGAGGGACCGATATTTTCTGAAAGCAGACACTTGCCCAATTTTCAAATTTGCATCAAAGAGTTTATAGACATAGGCGCCTGCATGCAATTTTGATTCAAACTGAAAAATTTTATAAAAAATACTTAAAAATTTACTTTGATGGCAAAAAATGTGCTCCAAACTGAAAATGTTTACCTCTACATCTCCTAAATGTAATAGATGGACATGTGTAGAGTTCACAAATGTGCCCTATTGATATGTTGACATAATGGGGGACATTAATCATAGTGGGTCTCAGGTTCGCCTATTTTTGCACCTGGTTTGCTCTTCATTTTGGCTCCTGATCTATGATGGATCTAGTTCTGCCTTAGTAAATGCTAATAAATAAGCCCTAATAATCTTCTTTTTATTGGGGCATAAAACCATTACAGCTCTCAGAATATGGCAATACATGGGCAAATGAGGTTTCCTTAGAAAAGTGTTTTATTTTCTAAATGGGGAACTGTGTAAAAAATTTTATCAAAAAACATTTGGCTAAAACATTGTTTTATTCTGTTTCACTGCAGGAAAGCGTTAATAAATTTAAATCATTATGCTATTTTAACCATAACAATTAAACAATTGGAAAATACAAACCTTACCACAAAAGACAAACCCACATATGCCCATGCCAGATAAAAAGAAAAAAAAGTTCTGTCTTTTGGAATTTGATCAGGGAAAAACTAAAAAAGTGCTTTGTCCTGAAGGCCATTTTAGGCCCTGTCATTAAGGTGTTATGAAGAAAAACAATGCTTTTCAATTACTTGTTGTACAGAGAGGATTGTAGATTGTGGGAGGTCAGCTGACTTAGACAGAACTATTTACATTTTACTTTCTAAATGATCTCAGGCCCCATTGTTTCTGAGCAATTGGATAATGCAGTGCTTAAGCAGGGGGTCGTCAGCTACCGACATTACCACTAAGCCTCTGCATCAAAGTTGCAGTGGTAAACATTAGAGTGGTAAACAATCTCATGTTAAAGAGAAGATGATTAGCTGTGCAGTAACCTGGGCAGTTATAGGACCAGTTCTATGTTTTGTGGCGTGGCTCTTGGCGGCCATCATAAGGCTTTAAAAGAAGATGAAAGGGACGCCACCAATCAAACACATCATCTGTAAGTAACCACTGGAAGCAGCTAAAGTCTGGGACTAGCCAACCCTGTTTGTTGTTGGGTAATTTAATTGCGATTCTTCTGGGATACAATTCTTTTAAGATGCTTTCCTTGATGAAATGTTGTCTGCATATGTCCTGCTGTTTTCCATTATGTTTTTACTGGTATAGCTGCTGGGACAATTTTTTAATGCACTGCAATTATCACTTGTTCTTGAAGTAGGGCTTATATTTGAAACAAAAATCTAAAAATCATGATAAAATCCCCCAAATGGGTCTGATGGCACTGTAACCATAACCATAATAATCCCATGACCTCCAATTGAGAAGTTAGCATTCATTTCAGGTCCTGGATCTGGTCCAGGTAGGATGTTTTCTAGAACCCACCTAGGGGTGTGTCTATACCACCAATACAAGCAAGTCACCCCTTTTGGTCATTGGCCCCTAGACACGACTGTGTAACTTCTTACTTTGGGTCGGGTGGCTGCCATCTTGGATTCCTGTGTGACTCCGTGCTGCTGAGTTTCTGTCTCTGCAATGAGCCTGTAGCACTGCCCCCCTGCAGTACAGCACAGAGCTCACAGTTACTCACTGATTCACTTCCTGCCAGCACATTGTAAGGAAAGAGAAGCTGAAACTACAAACTACAAGGAGATAAATGATCCGGGGGAAGGGGGAGGCAGGCAATAAATCTTGGAGAACAGAGATGTATCAGAGCTAACTTTGTAAAAGTCTGTCAGCCTCTGTCCGTCATGCCTCTGTGTAATAGGCATCTCATGCCTCTCCCATCTGTCTCATCTCTCCTTCTATGTGTCAGTGTGTTAGAACAATGTCAGAAGCCAGATGAAAGTACATCTGTACCCTGATAACGTAACCATATTGTCACCGCACAGACTAGATCATAATGGGGCACGTTTACTAAGGGTCCACGGACCGCATTGGATTTTCCAGAATATTTCCGTTTTGCACTAAATTGCCCTGGGTATTTGGCGCAAGGCGCCAGCTTGCTTGCGACAGAAATCGGGTGTTTGGCCGTCAGACAACAGATTCGGACAAACCACGGAATTTAAAAAATGAAATGTGTCGCAAGATCACGCACTTACATGCACCAGGAAGAAGAAGGTGAACTCTGGCGGACCTCGGTGTGGAAGCTACCTGCAGGAATTGGACCCATCGGACCTGAATCCTCATGATCGCGACAGGACCTGGTAAGTAAATGTGCCCCAATGTGTCTGTTTAGAGAGTCCCTGCCCACACCCTGGAATCTTACACTGAGCAACCTAGGGAGTGATAGAAGCTAAAACAGCACTTACACTGAGTAACATTGTAAAGTAAGGGGTTAAAATTATCTTTATGGTGTAAACATCACTAGCGGATTGAGATTTGAGAATTTTCTTTTGTGGGAAAACCCCTTTATGGCAATTAAATATGTAAATGTTACCTGTGTTGTTCTTTTATTTCAATCCATGAATCCCCATGTCCTCTGCAACTCTTCTCCCCACTCCTCTGTTGCAGCAGCAGAGGAAAAGGGATAATGGCAAGAGCTCACAGCTCTGGACGCGGATAGAATTTATATCCCAGAAACATACCCCTGCCGGCCTGGACAGTTACCGTAATCTGGGACTGTCCCTCTGACGGTTGGGAGGTTCGGTAAAATCAATGTAAAGTTGTTGCATTTGGTGGTGTTTTTTTGATATGTATAATGTAGTTGGATGAATAAAGTCCACACATAATTGTGACATTTATTATAAGAGGAAACAGTATACAGACTGCTGGTGACAGAATAATTATGTAAATAATGAACACACATAGATGTAGCAATATACATATCTAAAACATGGGATGAAATTGACCTTTTTTTTATCTTCCAGAAACAAAAAACATTTTAATTTTGCAGTTGTCTCAAAGTTGGTTGATGGAGACACCGCTGATGTGACTCACTGCCCCCCCTTCTCTCTGCAGAGAGCTTCATTTTACTCACACCTCAGTGTGATTCTAAAGGCATGAGAAGAGAAAGCATGATGCCATGATAAGATATATTGAAAACTTTCTTATACATACTTGCACTTTTATTGAAAAATAATGACCATTTAAATACTGGTAGAAGTAAGAAAGATAGCAGCCAAAAAAATAGAAGACCAGTCACCAGATGTTTACCCCTCGCACCGGTAATACCTGCTCATAAATGGTTAAAGTCCTGCCACTGAGGTTCTGTAACAAAATTACAAACGATTTTACTTTTTCTGAGTAGACTCAAATTCTAAATAGAAGAGTCATGTTTTCTCCAGGCAGCCAGTGAACTAGGCTTTAATGTTTGATTGATAGCACAGTGTCTCTTCAAATCTCCGCCTTCTCAGCCTGAGCAGAGAGGAACTCTTCCCATCCACTTCCTGTCCTTACTTGAATGCTGTTCCTCTCACTGCATGGTGTATTTAGCAGAGCCAAGCAGCAATGGGCAGAACCAACATAGACAAAGCCAGAAAAGTACCACACATGCACTTTTTGTACTTTTGCCGTTTTTAATGTGACCAATAAATCTAAGTTATTTTTACTACAACTGGTGTCCCAGAGAACCCTTTTCTACTTTTTCTACATCACAGTTACCTCACTGAAATCTTGTGCATGCACCTTTGTTCTATGGCCAGCTATTGTACATCACTGTAGCAAGTTAGTCAGTAGAGAAAACACATAATATAGAGCTTACTATGGAGCAATAGGCGTGTATGGTAAATTTTAGTCTAGGAGCTGTGACCCAGGTATGGTCTGCGGATGCTGGGGGAAGCATTTGTTTGTGAATATGCAAGGAGAGCTGACGCTCTTACAGGCACAGGTGTAACCTAGAATTTTGAGATTGCGAAGTGCTGTTTAAGATGCTAATAAAGACGCTTACAATATGAGCGTATTGGTGTCATGTTGGTGCTAACAGACTCCTCTAAAATAGAACATTTTCACTCATTCTTTATTTACAAATGGTTATGACGTCTTTTATTAAAACCACCTTAAATAACCATTATCTGCAGGCTCTGAACTGAACTTTGCAGAATTTATTATGATTGGCATGTACATCCTAACATCCAGAAAGGTTAGAATCACAATCCTACAGAACAGCTTCCACACAGCTTCCACATGTTGTTCATATATTTTACATAAGTGATAGATAATGACATGCAGCTATGCTTTTATATATACTGTAACACAAAAACTATAAAGCAATACATTTAATCCTACAATTTCCAATACTTGTAATTAAAACATGTTAAAGGGGTTGGCCACTTTACTTCATGTTTTTTGGAATATGTGTGTAAGTGTGGGGACAAGATATTTGGTAATTTACAAATATACATCTAAAATTTCTGCACCGCTTTCTTGATATGTAAAGTGAAGCCTCCTGTCTTTTACCTCATCAGCCGGACATTCCTGTCCATAACATGGCTGCAGATGGAGGGTCATGTGATCTCTATCTGTTCATGAATAATTGCCTTGCAAGGACCTTATTATATTATATATTATCATGAATAAAAAATCAAGATCCTCGCAAGGCACTTGTTCATGGAGAGTTAGAGATCACATGACCCTCCATCTGCGGCCATTTTATGGACAGGAAGAACACAGGAGGTTTCACTTTACATATCAAGAAAGCGGTCCAAACTTTTAATAGATGTACAGTATATTGATAAACATACGTAATATGCTGCCTCCCACACTTACACGCACATTACAAAAACGAGGTAATGTGGCCAACTCTTTTCACTCATTTCCAATCCTAGAGTTTGCAAAGGAAAAAGGACACACTTTTGACAAAAGAATGTTGTCCCAACAATCATTAGTGTCCACGTTTATTCAGCTCAAATGAAAAAAAACCTATAGGCACTTGTTTTGAACAAAAATGGTTGCTTTGTGCTTGTAATGTGTGTCTGTCTTTTGCAAAAACATTTTTTTTTGTAAAGAGAACTTTTATTAACATGTCCTCTTAGGAATCATGGACTGTGAAGTGTCCTGTTTCCGGGACTGACCACACTGGCGGTGCCGGGATGCCTTGCATCATAGTGATATATGTGCAAGCAGACACCAAACTGTCATCATGATACTACTTTGGCACTGCTTGTTAGCAGGGACTCCTTGCATTATATTTTACTGTGATCCACAACATTGCTTCCCTGGCACAGTGGTCAGTACATGAAATGCAGCCAGCCATGTATTGTGGAACTGCCATATTCGTGATGCTCTGTTCATGATCATCATCTATTGTACAGAAAATCTCTCTCCTTGTAGGCTTTGGCACCTAATAGAGTCATGTTCATGGGTTGCTGTTTGGTATTGCTGATCCTTGATTAAGGGTTAACTGCAATACCAGACACATCCAGTGTACAAGAGTGGTGCATTATTTTATTCAATGTTATTTAATGGTGCACTGAGATCACACATATTTCACAAATCTAAAGGGCTTATATCGGGAGATCATATTAACTAGATCTTACAAACATCTCTAGAAAATATTATTGCATAAGATAACTCCATTCTAAGGATAGATGATTAGCTTGATTTCCGACAATATCTAATGTAAGCATATAAGATACCCTATGGATTTTCACATTGAGCCCTATCCATCTACATGTCCTGACCACACTCAGTGCAGAATATTTGGTTTTGCTGTGAGAAGAATCTTTGGCCAACAAGGGAAGCTTTGCATTTCGAACAGGCAAAGCAGTCGCTGTGCCACTGACAATCCTCGAATGAGATGTACTGGCCGCCTCCTTGACCTGCACACACACAAAATGGATGAAAATGGGAGAAATAATAGATTAATGCAAACAAGCCCCTCCTGATATCAGAGTAGCTTCTTATCGAAAAATGGCATGAAGCAGTCTCTATCTTAATTTGTGTGCAAAATAAATAGCTGTTACATAGCAACAAACAAAATATTTGGCTCCATGCTTGTTTTAGCATGAGCAGTGAGTCACAAAGAAATATGACCCCCAGCCGTGATAAGAACCTTCATTCAAGACTGCATATTATAGTAGAGAGAACACAGGTGTCTGCTGAAGTAAAGGCAATATTACAGCAGATGGCAGATATTATAGAACATTTGATAAGTTTGCCACATGCAAATCTATTATTCAAAACATGTACATTAAATGTGATGTTAATATTATTCCAAATGTTAGACTCGTTTCTGCTTCATTTCATTGGACTTCTATATATCATTGCACTTATCCCTGCCATTATGGTCTTCTACAGTTCTTTATGCACATATTACTTAATGATATTTACTAGTCAATTGGCCAGTAAACCACAAAAACTTGAATGGTCTCATTTTGACCTTGTTTTAGCAGGAAAAGTATGTACCATACCAAGGGATCCTCCGACAAATTGTTAGATGGAGCCAAAAATAGTCCACTGATGGCACCATTATAACATGACACTAAAAGGGGGTTACTTGTAGTCTCTTTCTGGTACTGCACACATTCAAATGGATGCAACTGAACTACAGGACATGACATGTTCTATTGTTTTGTCATTGGGACATTGATGGATCACCTGATGGACCATTTCCAACACAGTAAAGATTCCTACATACTCCATTATGGTATTTCATTTCAGTTTCCTATCTCTTGTTTTAGTTCCTGTTTCAATTTTTATATATCACATTGGGATGGTTGCTTAGCAGCATTGTGAATCTGCCTCTGGTGACACTTTAGTCTGTGGAGAGCTAAGAATCATCGGTGGTATCATATGATCCTTATGAAAACTGTTCCACCCATACTCTTCACACGGAAAGGGGAGGGGGGGGGGGGGGTTGAGCTCCTTTTTAGAGCTGCTGATAAAGAGCTTACATCTCAGCCTCCCTGGCCGTATACTTATGATTAGAAGAATATAGATGTAGAGGATAATCACAGTGCACTCCCTACTAGGAGCAATGGCTATGTATCTAAATGATAATGTGATGCTGTGATGGGCATCATGGGATTGATAGCAAAGTAGAAAGGAAGTTAAGAATACAGTAGCGGAAGTTGGATGGAATGGAGTGTGAGTTGAAGGATTGTATTATGTTTGTGTTTTTGTATTACATTGGTGTTTTTGTATTGTTTGAAAACTTAAATTACACTTAGATTACATAAACAAATAAAATAATATAGTATAACACTTACCAGAGATAGGTTTTGCACAAGCAGTGCACTTTTCTGCAAATAGATTACCGAAGCACTCCACACAGTAGGGATTATCATCCTTTGATGTAAACTTTTCCCCAGCCAATTTCTTCTTGCACCCAGAACATAAAAAGCACTCACTATGAAAAGGCTGGTCTTCAAAAGATATTCCATCCTTGGTGATAGCCTATTGAAGCATGATTGTATGAATATGCTGTAAATATACACTCCATATTACCATATGTGATGGTAATCTATATAAAGACCAATTATTTATGTATACAATACCTGACAGCATTGAGAAAAAAATCAAAGCACATTGTAAAAGTGCCCATAGCAGGCAGTCACCATGCCAGTAATGGTGGGAAAATTACCCCCATAAATATATTTCAGTTGAGCTCATTCACGCTGCCTTTCATTATTTTAGACCTAGTGATGTTATCAAATCTGGTGTAGATTTAATGTAAAGTTTCAAATCTATATGAAAAAAAATCACTGCTATGTTGTTTTCAGCAAACAAAGTAACATAAATAGTAGCAAAGTAAGATGTCAGCATATTTTCCTAAATTGTGTATATTCATATGGAAAAAGAAGCTTAATTTAAATGAACATAGATCTATACAATCAGTATAAAATTGCTGGATTACTCTCATTTGTACATAATTTTTTTCCTAGAAGATTTACCTTTTTACAGGCAACACATTGCTGTGCAAACTCTTTCTCATAGCAAGGGATACAATATAAGCTAGACTGCTTAGGCACAAAGGATTTGGATCCTAAAGGTTGCTGGCATCCTTGGCATACAAAGCAGGTCTCATGCCAGTTACATCCCTTGTAGTCAATTTTCCTGGAACCTATAATATGAAGGAAACAAGTTATGGAAATAAGGGTTACATTCTGGCATACATAATGATGGTTTACATGTATGAAGGGAAATTACAGAAATGGGATTTTCTTCTTATTTATTGTATTACCCAAAACATGGAGAGGTTGTCTGGTGCAAGTAACACTTGCGGAGATAAGAATACTTTTATATGTATTATATTGAATATTCTTCATTCAGTTTCTTCAAAAATGTAAAAAAAAGTCAATTACTTCACCTCTGGAGTTGAAGATAATAAACTCTCACAAATGTCTCAACTGCCAATTTTCGGCTTATCTTTGCAACATTTGCCAATATACTGCACCTTTTTACTTAAAGAGGACATTTCACCACCTTCCATATGTGGGGATTAGCATTCTGTTGGGGCTGTTATACAGATTCAGGGAAACTTTACATTTTCTTTCAAGTCCCCACTGTTGCAGAGATATCAGTACTGGTATCTGACCATTATAATATGTGTTTGGTCAGAGAGGAGCAGCTGGGGCTGGAGCTGGAGGTGTGTTTTATGCTAATCTTCTCTAATACTGTCAGGAGTGAGCTGTGACTTTTTTCTATGTTCATCTAAAGGCTATGTTCACACACATTCCACTGACATTGTTGACATTGTGTTGACATTGTGTTTACATTTCATTGACAAAAAATGCTATATTAAAAATTGCAATGCGATGGGATGCAAACACGATGGAAACGTGAGCACAGTGTAAATGCTAACGCATTGAAAACACACCTGCAATGTAAACGCAAATGCAATTTAAACACAAACCTGTGCAGAAGTGCAATATAAAGACAATGGGGCTTATTTACTAAGGGACAGGTATTTAACTGGGGATTGTGTCGCACGCAATGGGATTGTGGCGAGGCTGCACTGGCTTTCATGTGACAGAAATCGAGGGGGTGGATCGTCAGACGATCCGACTGATTTGGACTGAGCGCAGGATTTAAATTTCAAATTGTGTCGCAAGATCAAGCACTTACATACACCGGGAAGAAGAAGGTGAACTCCAGCGGACCCGAGCAAGGAAGCAACACATACAGGATATTGGGCGCACGATCTTATTGAATCACAGCACAGTGCATTATACACGGACAATGCACTTTCGTGAACTTTGCAGGATCGGGTAAGTAAATGTGCCCGGTGTATGGAAAGTAAAAAATGGAACTTTTTGCTATTTTGAAAAATATAAAAAAATCAAGAAAAAGTGAACCAAAGTATGAAAAAGTTTTTTGCACCAGAAGATGGCAAAATCAAAAAACACATTTTTGGACAGGAGCTTTTCATTTTGTAAATGTATGAAAACATTATAAAACCTATACAAATTAAGTATCCCCATGATCTCACCGACCCAAAGAATAAAGTAGACATGTCATTTGGGGTGCACAGTGAAAGCTGTAAAATCCAAGCCCACAAGAAAACTGTACAAATGCATTTTTTCACCATTTTCATTGCATTTGGAATTTTTTTCCCTCTTCCCAGTACACAGCATGGAATATTAAATACTGTCACTATGAAGTGCAATTCTTTACGCAGAAAACAAGCCATCACAGAGCTCTTTACGTGTAAAAATAAAAAATGTTATAGATTTTTGAAGGTGGGGAGTGAAAAATAGAAATGAAAAAACAAAAAAAAGCCAGGTCGTTAAGGGGTTAAACACCCCCAAAGCATTTGTGACCTCGTCACTCGGCACTTCCTCCCTCCCTCTCTGTGCCAGAAATCTTGTGACAGCAATTCTCACTACTGTTGCAAGATTTTAGCAGGAGGGGGAAGTGCTGCAAAAGCAGAGAGGAGATCTCAAAGGCTCCAAGAGGGCATGTAATGCCCTCACAGCATTTGTATTTCATTTAAAGAAAATCTGAGATCAAAATAAAGAATGAAAAACCAGGGACACTTACTCCAGGCAGTGTGACTGTGGTCATATTCTTATATTTGTTATCCATGACCTCATTCCTTCTTAAATAAGCTTTTAAAATTATGCTATTGAGCTAATGTCTGAGGGGCTCTGATGGGTGTTTCCAGAGTCCCTCAGTGATGTCTTTTCACTGGTTGTTACATTGAGCAGATTAGATCTCCCATCCCCTGCACTTCCTGCTGCTGCTGGATTACACAGGCAGAGGGGGGAGGGAGAGAGCAGGAGACATGTTGTGCTCATTGTAACAACAAGTGAAAATATATCACTGAGGGGCTTTGAGGGTCAACTTTGTTCAATGGTTTATATTCCCTGTTTCTAAAGAACATAGTTTACTTACTTTCTACATCACACCTCCAACCAGTCCCCAATTAGCATAGCAAAACATTAGGGGGATTTATCCCACTCCACAATTTAGCATGTTCCATTCCCTGGCGTAAGGGTGAAGTAATTGGAATTCTTGGCCATGCGCCAGGAAGTGTGACTTTATCATGTCTTCTTTTCCAGTACAAGCCTTGATAAATATTCCTCATTGGGCTTTCACTGTTTTCATTAGAAAATAACTCAGGGTAAAATTGGCAGATTGTCCTGTTGTGTGGAGGACATGTGGATAACCGACTTTATGCCAAACTCAGTGGGGGAATTTATTAATGTGTGGCGCTTGGTTTCTTTTCTGGCACCTGATGTTTTGCACTTTAATTTTACATTGTGGAGCATAACCTTAATGTATTTTGCGCACCATACGGAGAAATAAAGGGGGTCAGAAATAACACTCCACATTCAGGAAGGGGTTTCAAAGTTGATAGACTTGCTTTTTGTTGGTCTAAATGTACCAAAATTGCGTCACAAAAAGGTTTGGGAAAGTAGAAATGCAGTAAAAGAATCTGAAACAGAAGCAGCATTCAAATTGAGAGTAAAATAAAAAGGTTTTTGTGGTGCCAACCCTATGTAAATCGGAATAGGCGCAAAATAAAAACCCTTGAATTGTCTAGCTAAAAACAGGTGCAAAAGCATTAATAAACTCCCCTCACTGTATTCTACATCATCCAGGCTATGGGATATTTTCATAGGTTAATTTGAAGAGGGCACGTCCTTGCACTTGGTTTGTAGTTGCAGTTTTTGCAGCCAAAAGTAGGTGCGGATCATAACGGATAAGAATACAGTATATCATTGAGAGGTGCTTTTCTTTTTTTCACTCCATTCTTGGTTTGGACATCAAAAACTGCATCTGAAAACCTGACTGATTGGACGCGATCTTCAAGTCCTCAATATTAGAGCAATTTATGTGATTCATATGGTTCTGATTTTGGAGAAAGACAGCGGAGGCTTACCAGGCATTATGTTGGCTTTGCAGTTAAAACACTTTGCAGAATGTTCATTAGAGTAACAGTCAATACACAGCAGGAGTTCATCCTTTGCAGCAAAAGGCTTCTCTACCAAAGAACATGCACACTTGACACATTTAAAGCAATCTTCGTGCCAATGACTGTCTTTATAGCAAAGGTCCTTAAATAAAAGAAAACATCCATGAGCTTTATGCCAAATATATTTTTGCTACACACATAGTTTAACACCTTAAATGGGTTTTCCGACCAATCCTGTCAGGTGCTATCCAAAGGATAGGGCCTAACCTGCTGAGACCCCCGCAGATCACAAGAATGGGGGGTCCGATGGGCGATTTACGATTGGAGCTCGGCGATCTCTGTCAACTCCATAGAGATTAATGGAGCAGAACAGACATGCAGGGCTGTCTGCTCCATTTATCTCCGGGATTGATTATGGGTCCGACATTACTGAGACCCCCACGGTCAGCAAGTTAGGCCCTATCATGGCATAAAATGGTCTTCAGGCCAAAAATTCCTAAGGACAAAACTTTGTATTTTCCAATGGGTTCATTTTTATGGTTAAAAATAGCATGATGATTCAATGCTGAAGTGGCAGAGAATAAAGTTTTGAGACTTGTTTATTTATTTTTCTTAAAAACATTTATTTAACTTTTAGTCCCACTAGGACACTTACACTTGGGATACCTTGATCCGTCATACTGTACAATACATTGCACTCATACAGTATTTTACTGACAAGGGGTTAAACTGCCTGGGATTATCTTCCTGTCGGTCAGACGCAGCAAGGACAAGGCTGTATCTAACAGAGGATGAATTAGATTGACCAAATGCGGCAAGGGGCTCCTAATTCGGACAATCTATTTCGTCCTGTTTCGCTATCCAGTTAAGCCATTAATGAATATGGAGAAGCCATTGGTTTCTGCATCCAGGAGAACTAAGAGTTGACCACACAAATATGCAACATTTTTCAGTTACTCCTATGTGAGCTATGGAAACCTCTTCTGGCTTACAAACATCTCCCAATTTTCTGAACTACCTATTTGCTAACCTACTCAGATTTATCAAGTGTATCCAGGCATGGTAGACAGCAAATACTTAGGACTTAGTTGCACAAATTCATCCAAACATTGTTGGGAGTGAATGGAGAGACAATTGTTTAAGAGAAATATTTCTGGTATTTTAAAGGGTGACCTTCTCAAACAAGAGGCCAATATACACCAAAGTTGTATCACAGAAAAATATTGGTGATCCTTCAAAGATTTTATAATGTAGAAACCATCAAGTGAATATTCTCATAATACTGTTGACAGTCAATTGAGAAAAATGAAGGGAATTTCATAAAAAATTACTTTGATATTATGGGGCAGTTTTCAATCAGTTTAGCAATATGCTGTCTAGTTTTGTGGAAATTTACCTTGGAATCACATTCAATAGGGTTTTTACATCCTTCACATTTATTTGCAAAAATGCTTTCAAAACATTTCACACAGTAGGGATTGTCTTCTCTCACTGTATATTTTTGACCATAAAGGGTGTTTTTACAATTGTAACAGTCAAAGGCTTTGTTATCCATGACAGAGATTCAGCTGGAAAACAATAACATAGAGAAATGTTAGATAAAAGGTCAAGTTTTAGTGATGATGAAATGTTGCTACACAAAAAATTAAAATAAAATTGCACAGAAAAAATCTATTTAGATATATCTTTAATTAGTTATTATAAAGAAATTTTGGGAGGACCAACATCTTTGTGATGTTTGCTTTGACTATCCATGAGAAGGGCTCATTACATTTTGATAAGTCTTCCTTTTGTAATAAGGCTATTTTTGTTAACTTCCCTTGTGGCAGCAATATTTTTTTCCAATTTGAATTTCCAAGTTCATTATTTTCAACAATTTTTGTTTATATTTTTGACACCATTTTATATTTCACGATAAAGCCTTATTGCTCCATTTTCTCATGTGCTTTGTTTTTAAGGCGATCCACATGACGCATCTTCTTTATTTTTTGTCAGTATGATTACACAGATACCACATTTATATAGTTTATGTTTTGATAGTTTAAGAATAATATAAAAAAAACTGTTTCTTATACCCATAACTTTTTATACTTTGGTGTATGGAGCTGTGTATTCTTTGTTTGAAGAGCTTTATTTTAGGAATTTAATAACCCTTTGATAAATTTTCACTATGCGTATTTCACTATGCGTATCCAAGAAGGAGAGATTTGGACATTTGGATGTATATTCTGTTACGGCATTCATCACATAGGATAATCGTTTTGATAGATCCAGCATTTTGAGCATCTGGGATACTTAACATTTTTATGATTTTATTTGTTCCTTTACTTATATATGCATTAAAGGGAAAGGGGTGATTTAAGCATTTAAACAGAAAATGGGGCATTATAAGCAGAGGACTACAGAAAAAAAGAAGCATTATAAAGAGTGAGGGCCATATGATTATACAATGTGGGGTCCAGTAAGGTGGGCAGAATTATACTTCAAAAATATACTTGGGAATGGAGTTAGTGACAGAGAATTGGTGGGGTTTGTGAACCCAAAATTTCATATGGGAGGCTGCATAGGATGCAACTTTATTAACAAATGTAAATTACCAGTATACCTACCACCTACCAAATAGCCTGACAAGTAAAAGCAACATTTTATATGGCACTTTATTATCTTCACAGATATACCTTTCTTTGCATGCCGTCTGTCATTTAAGATGAAATGCAGTTTGTACCTTTATGTAAAGAAACCTCTTGTTGCACAAGAACCAGCATGTGCCATCTGGTGCACCAATTTTCTCCCCACAAAAGGGGGTATTATAAGTATGGGGCTATAGAAAAGGGGGTATTTTAAATTGGGGCCAACAGAAAAATGAGCAATTTGAATAGTGGTACAAAAAGGGGCTTGTACAGGGGGCGGAGTATACTAAGTGGGGACCACTAAGGGGGACATTAATATACATTGTGAGCATAATAGGGGGCGCTTGCCACATATGGTAACACTCTTTAAAACTCCCAAAATGATGAGGTATGGTAGCTGTACAGTGGTGGACCCAAGTTCATGCTTGTAAATCCAAGCATCCCAATTCTTTTACAAAGGAGCAAAATAGGACCCAGGACAAGCCTGTCCAACACTGAAGATTATACAAAGGTCTACAGAAGGACAACTTACTAAGGTGAGAACACTCCTATCTATATAGGAGAAGATATTTTCTTTAAATGTGTTCTTAAGTTGAATTTGTATGCTATATCTTTGATCTGCTATATTTTATAATTGTAACTACATATAACATTTTTTGATGTCCCTGGGACAATTTGATTTTCAAAGTTTTGTTCTGTCATGGAAACAAGGATTATTAATAAAGCTTCATTACAGACACCTTACAGCTGATCACAGCAGCCTGGGACTAAAGTAAAGTATTCAGAGAGCTTCACCAATGTCATGAAACCTAGAGTAGAATTCCACTTCACTATGACATTAGAAATCTATTAGTTTATTTGACTCTTTTGTGGTAGATATATTAGTTCCCTAATTTAAGTTACCAACATGTAGTGGTTACAAGTCTGTCTTATTAAGTTAAATGATGTTAAATTATGCTGACGTTCTACAAAAATATGTAGGTTGTACAGTTCAAACTGGATGACATCTTTGGTAGGTTAAGCTTTTTCAGACATATTCTAATAAATTATTCCCATTCTTTGTTTAGTTTTAATGTTTTTCTTTCCGATTTTTTACAGTATATAAATTTTAAAGGGCAAGTTGTGGACTGAAGATAAAGTGTTTGTCCCATGACCTCAGCAGTAGGGTGAGATAGCAAGAGAAAGCAAGGTAAATGCAGGATATTATGTTCCTGGCCTGCAGTAAAAAAATGTACTTAACTTGGATATGGTCACAATAAGAGTACAGGCGGTCCCCTACTTAAGGACACCCGACTTACAGACAACCCATAGTTACAGACAGACCCCTCTGACCTCTGGTTAAGCTCTCTGAATGCTTTACTCTAGTCCCAGGCTGCAATAATCAGCTGTAAGATGTCTGTAATGAAGCTTTATTGATAATCCTCATTATTGGTCTCATTACAGCAAATAATGTTTAAACTCCAAATGTCACTGGGGTCAAAATTTTTTTTGTCTGGATCTACAATTATAAAATATACAGTTTCGACTTACATACAAATTCAACTTAAGAACAAACCTCCGGACCCTATCTTGTACGTAACCCGGGGACTGCCTGTACTGCGGTACATTATTATTCCTTAAAAGAAACCTACCATGAACAATCTACCATTAGAAGTAGATATGCTGGTAGATTCCTCCTACTTGCCTCTGCCCTAATCTGTAATTTAATAATCCTGGAATTTAACCCAATATGTTAAAAAAAACCCTTTATTTTAGTAATATACAAATTAACTGCAGAGGCTACTGGGGCATGTGGTAGCCTGGCAGGGCACTTGGAGCTAAATCTAGTACAGGCCCCAGTAGCCTCTGCAGTTAATTTTCATACTAAAATAACATTTGTTAACAAATTAGGTTACATTTTAGGATTATTAAATTACAGATTAGATCAGAGGCAGGCAGAATGAATCTACCATCAGATCTACTTCTGAAAGCATATTTCTCATGGTAGGTTTCCTTTAAGGAGGCTCACATATCTCGACACTCATTGTGATCATTTCATAATAATCGGCAGGTTCAGTGTTACACATAAAGTAGAGTCACTCTCAGTTGACATAGTAAAATATAGGGCCTCATTTATTAATGTGTTTTCGACAGTTTTCTGTCTGACTTTGCACTAGAAAGAACATAATACTACCGAAATGTTGAAAGTACTGAAAAACTTAGATCAAATGGATGCCAGACAAATAATTTTATTCAATACACAATTACACGGCAACAAAAGAGTAGCAATAAAAGTATAAAAACAGAGAGTGCCAAAATGCATATATAATCAAAAAGCCAATAAGAGGAATAAGATACAGTGTATAGGAAAAGATACCACTTAGAGCCATATATATAAGTTCCAACAATTAAGGGAACACACAGTACCTCGTATGGAGTAAGCACTAGAGTGTAAATACCTATACCTGTAGGGCAGGCACACGCTGTACACCCCGACACGTGTTTCGCAAATAGCTTTATCAAGGGGAGTGTCTTAGATTGTGCTGGGTAAGGCTTATATATAAGAGTCCACCAATAGAAAACATAGCTTAAATTACTTATTATGCGCTCCTGCGTACTAACCGGCTTGGGAGAATGGATAGAGTCTAAGCGCCGCAAGATCATGTGATGCAGTCGCGAAATCACAGATCTCGCGATACTCGGGCCAAGAATGCAATAATGAGTTGCGCGTGCGCATAAATGCGGCCGAGCGACAGAATTATCATATTCAGGCGCAAAGAATGCGGCCGTGCGACAGATTTCCCATATTCAGGCGCAGCCGTAGTAAGGGTAAAGGCTTGACAGGTAAGTATATACCCTTTAGTATGGGGTAGCGCAGGAGGACGGACCTAGTATAAAATGGGAAAGAAAGTCAACCAGCATACAGATGGTTAAAGTGTCTAATGCATAAACATATACTCTACATATGTGCAAATCTCGCTATAAAAAACATAATGATAATACATACAGAAGGCACCTAAAGTACAGTAAATATGTATATAAAACTATCTAATGTGTCCATATACAGAGTAAAATGCCATATGAGGTATGTGGCATCATATCTATTATAATACATATACATCTTGAAGATATATTAAATAGAATGGGGTAACCAAAAATGAAAAAAACCTTAAATTAGCGAAAAGTGAAAAAACCAAAAAGGTGACGTGCAAAAGTGCAAAATCGTGCAAAGTGCAAAAAAGGGACATGCAGTGATAATAGGTAAATATTAATATTGTACATCTGCAAATGGACGTGGGAAATAAAAGGGGAGGGAAACGGGGGGGGGGGGGGGGGGGGGTGGGGTGGGGGAAAAACATGTGCCAGTAGAATTCGATGCATCAAGTATGAAGAAAAGATATCCGTGATTACAACTCATCCGACGATATCTGTTTGGTGGAGGCGTACTGAAAAAGAAAAAAAGAAACTAGAAAAATAGAAAAATAGAAAAAATGGACAAGATAAAAGAGATATCTCTTTATCTCTTTATCTCTTTTATCTTGTCCATTTTTTCATTTTTAAGCTCGAGTGATACGGTGCTCATCCGTGAGTTTTCGTCGCTGGCATCACATGATCTCCCGGCGCTTAGACTCTATCCATTCTCCAAGCCGGTTAGTACGCAGGAGCGCATAATAAGTAATTAAGCTATGTTTTCTATTGGTGGACTTTATATATAAGCCTTACCCAGCACAATCTAAGACACTCCCCTTGATAAAGCTATTTGCGAAACACGTGTCCGGGTGTACAGCGTGTGCCTGCCCCTACAGGTATAGGTATTTACACTCTAGTGCTTACTCCATACGAGTACTGTGTGTCCCTTAATTGTTGGAACTTATTTATGGCTCTAAGTGGTATCTTTTCCCTATACACTGTATCTTATTCCTCTTATTGGCTTTTTGATTATATATGCATTTTGGCACTCTCTGTTTTATATCTTTTATTGCTACTCTTTTTGTGCCGTGTATTGTGTATTGATAAATTATTTGTCTGGCATCCATTTGATCTAAGTTTTTCAGTACTTTCAACATTTCGGTTGTATTACGCAAACAGCACGGGGTGGTATGTGACAGTGATCCCACGCCCACACCCACTGCTTTACCATTTTTTGGTTGATACTAGAAAGAACATGCAAACTGCTTTGACATGTATTTATAAAGTGTTTGCGCCAGTTTTTTGTCGCAGCTGCACTGTCACAAGACAGAAAAAATGTGCTTCTAAAGGGCCGAGTTTGCGCCACATTTATTACAGGCAGTCCCCGGGTTACATACAAGATAGGGTCTGTAGGTTTGTTCTTAAGTTGAATTTGTATGTAAGTCGGAACTGTATATTTTATCATTGTAATCCCAGCCAGAACTTTTTTTGGGTCTCTGTGACAATTGGATTTTAAAAATATTGGATTGTCATAAGAACCAGGATTAATAATGAAGCTTCATTACATACACCTGTGATAACTGTTATAGCAGTTTATTGTAGCCTAGAACTAAAGTACAGTAAATTACCAATATCCAGAGGTCCGTTTGTAACTAGGGGTCGTATGTAAGTCGAGTGTTCTTAAGTAGGGGACCGCCTGTACTGACAATCGACACAATTCTGTCTGCACCACAATTCTGCAGCATGAACAAAGTGCACCAAAAAAAGTGGTGCCCACTTTCAGAGCAGTGCAGCGTGCGCCACTCTGCACACTCCACAGGCAAACTGCACGTAGTAAAGACTGCGCTAGTTTCGATAAATACACATTCCTTGATTGCTATTAGTTTATTACATTTTGTCCGAATTCGAAAATTTTTTTACCTTTATCCTGTGGAATCTATTAATATCTTGATTCTGCTTTATTCTGCATTGACAAAACAGCTCACAGTGAAAGGGGAAACGTAAGTTATGGACTCCAAATACTTCTTTCTTTTAGTTTTTTTTTTAATTAATCTATTCATTTCCAGCATCTGACTTCTGGAGAAAAACAGATCTGCTCTCAGTCAATAAGCTATCTCTGTGACCCAGCGAGTATTCACTATGAGTGTTCTGTCTGGTCAGATTTAGGTTAAGACAGCTGCAGGATTAAAATTGTCTGCCCTTGATCTTGGATGTATTGCTTCAGAGGTTAGCTAAGATATAATTAGTTTCTATGTACGGTATTACAGTATATATATTGTGCCCCTAGAACTCAAACATAGCATTCAATAGACTCAATCTACTCTAGATGTACCCATGTATCATTATTCAGAAATCACTCTGTCATCACTATTTAGAGGGATCCTGTCAGGTGGTTTTGCAACCACAAACTGGGCCAAGTATGTGAAGCAACAATAATGGACTTTTCCTATGTGGTCTAGTTAGTTCTATTTCACCTTCATGAATGGGGAGACAGTTCTAAACCTTTTTGTTTGTGCACCAATTCAATAATCCCTTGCCCACAAACTTACATCCCACTAAAAATGATTGCACACTTCCTGTGCCACCCTGCGCCCATATTGATACATGCCTGTCATTGTGTTCAGAGTTGTTCAGAGTTCATTCAGAATTCAGTCCGAATGCTATGTAAGAATGGCCCAGATCTATTATTTTGGCTATGCCAGTTGTCTGTCTGACTTTGCACTGAAAAGAACGTCTTTGTAGCTTTCACATGTATTTATAAAGTCTTAGTTTTGTGTCGTGGATTCACTGGATACAAGAGGTGGAAAAGGAAACGACTGGGTCCTAAATAAAAGTTACATTTTATGCAAATGAGTCTCAGTGAGGTCCCTTTTGGACCTTTTTTGTATGTAACTTTCGTGGATTCACTGGGGCACATTTACTAAGGGTTTTGCGCCACACTTTTGTCACTCTGTGCACATTCTTCTAAGCTAAAATTGCTTGCACAGGTATTTAAGAAGTTTTTAAGCCGCTACTGTGTCACATGTGTCCCTTTTGCGGTGCAGCTGCGCTGGCTTCCAAGCGACAAAAATTAGGGGGCGTGCCGTCAGTTGGCCTATGTTAAAGGTGCACCACAAAAAAGATGGTGAACTCTGTCGGACCTGTGCAGGGAAGCAACAGATTCATGATTTGTGGCGCACAATCTTAATAAGTTGCTGCGCGCAGCATTATACACTAAATGCACTAATTATACATTAGTGCATTTTTTGAATTTCTAAGTAAATTTGCACAACTGTGTCCAACAACACAGAAAATTGTGCTCCTAAAGGGGCCTATTAGTGCTTAGTTGGAGTTTGCGATATTACAGCATTTGATACAACAACTCGACAGAATTGTGTCACATGTATGTTAAAAGTGCACCTAAAAAAGGAAGGTTCACACCTCGCAAGCAGTGCAGAGTGCGCCAGATAATAGAAGATCTCGTGCCAGTATTTTATAATCTGGCGCACCCTGCAGACTTGAAAGGCAAACTGCACATAGTATAGATTGCACTACTTTTGATAGCTCTTGCCCAATGTATTGTTTTTTGTAGCACAAATCTATGACCTGTGTCTGATTGTCTCTGCTCTAAGCTACTCCCTTGAAACTCAAGCAGGACAACTGACCGCACTAGGATACATCCTAGTTCTTAAATTTTTTTTAAACACCTTTTTCACATGCAACATGAATAAAAATGCATGTCTGAATAAAACAATATAACAATAACTGTGTGTCAGAGTTTAGTGTGAGTTTAATGTGATGATGGATTGCTTTGGACTCACACATGACACTGTAAGGTGTCTGTAAGGTAAAGTTTTATCCCTGTTCCCATGACAGCACAAAATTTTAAAAATCCAATTCTCACAGGAGCAAAAAAAAATTGTCTAGAGTTACAATTATATTCATATATAATCTCTAATTTTATACACTATCATACACAGTATAATAGACTTCACTTTTTGCCTATTTCTGACAATATGTATAGGACTACCATTTATGTTTTTGAATGTTCTACAGTTGTAAAACTGTAATAGCTGTTTTTCTTTTTTCCCAAAAAACCCTAGAATATCTCAGTGGAGCAGGGAATTGTCCACTATGTCTGTTTGCTGCTATAGTAACGTTAAAGAGAACCCGTCATGCAAAATAACCCCCCTAAACTAAATATATTTTCATAAACTGCCATTAGAGAGCATTGCCTCTATCCTTTCATTGTCCCTCTACATGCCTGTAAACTTAAGCAATGAGGTCCTAAAGCTGTATGCAAATGACCTGTGAAATGTCCAATGAAGCATTAGCATATTCAAGCTGTCCACTCTATTCATGAGTGGGAGGCACAGCCACACCCCCAGTGCATGACTGACAGCCTGTATAATGGTGTGAGGCTGTATAATGATGTGCTTCCTGGTGCTGGTGACCACGCCCCCTGCAGCCTGTGTGTGCATGTGTGTGTGTTTAGGAGAGATACAGCAGCCCAGGCAGCCATGTTACAGCAGAACATGTCAGATTCATGTGTAGCTGATGTCTGTGTCTCTCACCTGTATATTAGGAGGATGCAGCATGTCAGCAGATGCAGGACACACACTAGCCATACTTTACTATACATTACACACTGACATGAGAAGGGGGAGGAGAGGGGAGGGGTAACAGGGTGACATCACTGCCTCTGACCATGTGACCAGCCTCATTTACATGAAAAAGAATAGATGATTTTACAATGAATAATGTATGAAATAACTAGATAAAGGCTGGGATGGGATCCTTGTGAGCTGCTCCAACAGGTAGAGGTGACAGGACAAGTGACACAGACCTGATGACAGGTGTCCTTTAAGTACACTGGCCACAAACAATTTTCTTGTACAGGTGCTGTACGGTTCTACCTTAGGCAGACTGTGCTATATACATATCAAATGTTTTTCATAATTAATCTAACCACTTACACTAAATAAAATTGTAAAGTTTCGAAACACGTCACAACTGGCCTAAGTCTGACTGAGGGGCAAGTGTTAGAATGAGCTGTGGAGTGGTGTCTTCTCCTAATAGCCACTTTAAGTCACAGGAGCACAGAGGATTTTCTCTAAAGTAGAAAGGCCTTTGCAGCATATAATCACTTCTGTCAATACTGTCGCCTGTGTTTCACTTTCCTCATCAAATTGTCAATGTACCTTTCACTTGAGAAACACTGCCCTAAAGCATTGATTCATGACTTATCAAATATGATGCTGTAATCACTTAAACCTGAGGCAAAGGGGGCAGTAGTGTGTAACTAGTACAAATATAAACTGGTGACCCTTACTAATGTTAGCTGCTGCAGCCAAAAAGATATTTTTCACTGTTGTTCTCCGCACAAGAATTTAGGCAACATAATGACATGCTACTTTAGTAAATGATTTTAAGTCTCCTGATTTTCATTACCAGTAAAATGAGATTATAGACAATAGCATTTCTCTATTGAACTTTAAGCAGAATAAATAAAATAGCTCTTTTTGTTCTTTATAAGTGTATTTTCTAATCAAGATGTTAAAGTTGGAGATGCTTGCAATAAAATGTAGTGAATTGTATTCTAAGTAATTTCCTGATGCAACAAATAACTATTAACTAAATTATTCCCTCTCCACCAGACTTTGACTTGTAGTGTTCACCGCTGGCTGAAGGTCCTAAACCAGTGGAGTTGCTAGATCTGAATTCTAGAGGTGGATGTCTTTTATTAAGCTCTTATATATGAGAGCTTTGTGGCAGTAACTGATTTGAAAGGAGACCATATAATTCTACATTTATTGTCTAGACAGATGACAGATGAAGTTTTAGAGGTTGGCCTTATCACAAACAGTACATGTAACAATATATTCCATACATTGAAGAGAGTTGCTTTTCACTCTATAACCACATACCAGTAGATATATTGTAACATCTGCACCAGTGTCTTCCTCTGTCCGCAGAATGCGGCTTATGATGCATTGAATTTCTATCTGTGTTTTTTCAAAGTATGAGCTGTGGTTTATGTTGCGGTCTGTGTTTAGACTAATTGCACCATACCCAGTCACTCTGCAGCTCTGCTTTGGTCCAGCAATACTTAACGGGGTATTTAAGGAATAAGCATAATTCATATACAAATGGGTCCATAAAATATAAGCTAATATTTAAATAGTTGTTAAAATTTTTCTCCCCTTTGCAGAAAAATCCTGTGGATATAAGCTGTAATGAAGAATTATAATGCTACTGGCCCTTTAATCAGTCCATTGATTTTCTCCACACAGAGCAGACACAGGACAGAAGATGGCTGCTGGTCCCATGTCCACATCACATGTCCTGCACCTGCCTGGCCAGGTCATGTAATCATCACTATGTTTGGCTGAAGTTGATAGGTTGCAGTGCATCCAGTATGGCCAGTGTTGGGGTTAGACATATCACAGTGAGGTAATGTGCAGTGATGGAAGTTCATTACTATGGTAACAGAGCAAGAAAGTCTTTAAGATCACCACTGGGAGCAGAGCATAAGAGAAAAGAGGAGTTACTGAGAACTAAAGGATCATGGGACTTGTAGTTTCCAGTAGCACCATCTTGGTGATAACTCTGCTTATTTTAGAAAGCCCATAACATTTTGTGAATCATAAAAACAAACTATTGTTGTGACTAATGACATTGAGTTTCGTTATATTCATTTATTTATAGCATTATTGGTTTTTGTATCAGATGCTCATATTCCCGAAATACCCCTTTAACATACTGTGATTGACTACCTATATTTTTTCCGCTTACCACCAGTTCATTGCTGGCTATATTTTCTGGCTAGTTCTATATCATGCTTCTCTTGCTATACTTATGTATTTCTGGTTTTCCTTTCTTGGCTTACGTTTTGTGACTATCCCTTTGCACTCTGATTTTGTGCCATATTCTATATCTCTGTTGTGACCTGGACCTCTTACCTTTGAGTTGTTTGTGAGGCTTGTTTTGTGTCTTTGGTATAGGAAGGGCACATGGATCAGTTACTGGCCACTGGTTACAGTGGACCCTGTAAGTAGACATGGACAGTTTTTTGGGGGGGAGGGTCAGATTTAGGGCTCACTGTCCTGTCTGTCATCCCTGAGTCCCCATTACATATATATGAATATATTTTTATTCTGCATTTAAAAGGCAGAGATGTGTCAAAAAAAGTGAGTAACAAGATTGGTCATAAAACCACAGATAATTAATTTGGATTCTGATTGGATATTGGGGATATTATTGGATATTATTGGCCTTATTTTTCTTTGGCTAGTTTAGAAATATCTACCCAAATGTGCGCTAAACAAGTTACCATAAATAAAACTTTTTAACTGTGATGAATGGTTCCCTCTATAACATCAATCTGATGGCCTTGTGTTCCTCACTAAATCAATCTTATTAATTGTTCTTTCTGTTAAATGTTTCCTTTGAAGAGGTCAACTTGCAACTTTCCCAAGACACAAAGCGGTACCATGACATTTTGTGATATAGAACAGATGCCTATATCATGCTTTCTAGGTTATGTTTTCCTAGAACATGTTCCATAATTTTGTGAAAAGTCAGCAGTAAAAAAATGATACCCATCAAGAAAATGTAATTAACAAGAATTTATTATGTATAATTAAATGTAGTGAGTAAAGCAGTTTTATTATCAGTGCTACGCCAGTGGCGTAGAAGGCCTGAAATAATGACAAATGCTAGCTTGATTCGATTATTTTCCCCTTTCTGCCACCTCCATTCCAGGGGGAGTGGGGGGCGTGGCCAGCCAGGAGTGGGCGTGATTGGCTGGGAATTGGCCAGTGCGGGGCATACCTGTCCCCACCCCTGAATTTTCATACGTGAATAGGTGGGGGTAGAAATAAATGCTGCACAAGCCCCCTGCCAGAGGCCGGAGTGTCTTGATGTATCCTACGGCACATGAGCGACGGTGTAGGATAAATAATCTCCAATACCTTTAACACTATACTGTTAGTAACTTGAAGACAAGTAGCGATAAGTGTTTTCATCAAAATTAATTTGGGAGCTGTTTCACGCTTCAAAAAGATTTTTCTGTTTGATGTTGCCAAATTTTGTACAGTAAATATCTTGTAAAGACCAAAACAGTTAAACTTTCAGTTTTACCGCATTACATTTTGTTCTCCTTAAGAAAAGAACAACTTGTTGTGCACTGATAAAAACATTTGGCACAGGATAGTCATATGTGAAAGACAGAAGTGTTTCTATATAAAGACAGTACTGCATTTGGAATTCTTTTTTTGGGAGTGCTTGATGATGAGCACAAACACATTACTCAGCCACAGTACCTAGGCAATGCCAAAGCTAAAGCAAATTGTATTAGTCTTCTTATTGTGTGTATTCTTCTAAATCCTTTTTAAATTTTCTTAGAATGGAATTTTTGGGTGGTTTTTTTGGGTGTGGGGAGTTGCTCTTGAGTTCTATTGGTACTTATAGTTTGTGCCGCAATCTAAAACATGTTTAAATCTGAAATGTAAAAAATAACGAACCTAGAAGATATTGATGGTATCAGAAGCAACTTTATAAATATGTAATGATGATATATCTGAGGGATTACATTAGAAAATAATGCTAAAGGGGTATTCCAGGAATAACCATAATTCATATAAAAATGAGTCCTTAAAATAAAAGCTAATATATAATTAGTTATTATTTAAAATGTTGCTCCCCTTAGCAGAAAATTCAGTTGACTTACACTGTTATGGAAAATAATTGGACCCCCACCAGTGAGCAGAAGGAGGGGACCCCCACCATCCTGTATGCCCCCACTCTTGCCACTTGATCAGCAGTATCGGTGTACTGTGCAATGCAGTACAGGATGTCCCTGTGCTCTCCTAGCTCCAGGACTAAACTGTGGCTGAGGGGTAGAGCTTTAACATTGCCAGGATGTGGACAGAAATAAAGCGGCAGTGTCCACAGACTCCACAAATGTAAGGTGAGAGCCACAGCGCTTTATTTAGCATGGAAATGCAGATTTATAGATGAATGAATTGATGGAAGCCATGTCTTTTTTTCACGCAGGGTGACAGGATGTTATCTATGAATGTTCTCCACTCTGTCTTGAACTCGGAACACAATACGGAAGAAGGCAGCATCAGCAGAGGTGTAAGGCTGCACACTAAGGCCCATTCACACAAACATAGAGGGGAGGAACGCTCACCCTCTTCTTCTCCACCAGCGCACGTGCTATGCTTGCATTACAGCTACTCCCATATTATGCTCTGTGTGGAATACACACTGCGGTCATTTATCTTATCTCTGTTTGTTTTGGCTTGTTTTTGTCTTTTTTCCATCTGCTACTCTGTCTGAAAAATTTTGCACAAATGTCTCATGCCACTTCTTTCCATTTTCTACGTTTTCCTTAAGTATGGTTATGTCTGAAGAGATAAATATGTGTTACTGACGATAATCTAATGTCCGTCGGACTTCAGTGCACATTTCAAAAAGTCCCAAAAAGGCACAAAAATTGCAATGCACCAAAGTCTATAAAAAGACAGAATAAAAAGGAAGAAACATAAAGATAAATGACCCCCAATGTGTGTGGGCATAATAAAAGGTCAAGCTCCTCCCAATCGCGTTTGAATTATGTTACAAAATGCATTGTGTGAACGCAGCTTTAGCTTAGGGGATAAAAATTTGATTCTGAATCAACTGAAATCGATATTATGAGGTTGTGCATAAACTGAGGTGCATATTATGCAGTTCTGAAGCAGCTGATATGTGTATTATGATGCTCTGCAGATAAAATGTGTAATATGGGACTGTAGGAGAGTTTTATAGGAGATAGACAGACGATAGGTAGATTGATGATAAAATAAAGATGAAAGATGATAAATTCATATATAGATGATAGATATATACAGTAGAAGAGAGATAGAAGGTTCGAGTGGTAGATGAATAGAGATATATAGGTAGATTTATAGGTAATCTCTTTCTTATAAATCTAAAATTGTGTTTCTCTGTGACAAGTATTCGGAGATATTCAAATTTAAAGCGACAATTTTAATTGTGATTCATACAAATGTATATTTATATATCACTCCCAACTGTCACTTTATCACTAAATATCTCTGGTTCCCTGGCACTTGGAAACACAATCCTAGATTCATATGAAAGAGGTAAAAAAAACTTCTATGGAATTATAGTCCTCTGATGAGTTCCCCCCTCCAACTTCTTAGCCAGGAGGCTGCAGAAAGGAAAAGGAGAGGGGTACACAGTGTTTTTCACAGCTCAGAAAGTAAATATTAACTTTATCTGTAAATTTGGAAATGGAACAGTATGAACTGTCCATGTTTTTAACCCTCTCTTAGCCAGAATACTCTGAGATCCCACTTGCTCTTTGATTGTCATGTATTGGGGCACATTTACTTACCCTGGTCCCTGCGCGATCCCCGATCCGGAATGTCCGACGGGGATGAACTCGTGCTGCGATTCACAAAGTTTGTACGCCCGATATTCTGCATGTGTGGCTTCCCCGCTGAGGTCCGCCGGAGTTCAAGATCTTCCTCCCGGTGCATGTAAGTGCTTGGCTTGCGACACAATTTTAAAGTTAAATCCCGCGGTTTGACCGAATCCGTCAGATCGTCCGACGGCCCGTCCCCCGTTTTGTGTCACATGAAAGCCAGTGCGATTGCGCCCAAATCCGATCCCGTGCGCCAAAATAGCCTTTTAAATGCGGAGCAAATCGGTGATTGTTGGAATATCCCACGTTTGTGCAGTCCGCGGACCCTTAGTAAACGAGCCCCATTCAGTCATCATTTTTTTGCATAATAAAGGAAGAGAATGAATATTCGATCCTCTTCACCTAATGTGGCTACATATAAACACTGTGACCTAGAACTTGTCCAAAAAGTTGCATGTAACATGAAAAACACACATTCCTGAATAAAATTTTTATTTCCCACCATCCCTCCGTTATTTACACTTATGTTATGGTATCTTATCCATATTCTTATGAACTGCGGAAGATTCCGTTATAGCAAGGCTAATACAATGGTGCACATAAAACACCCATCTAAAAGTGAACTTTCTTATTTCATTTGCTTGGTTAATGGATATATAGTTTTTATTTGGGTTACGTTTGCATAAGGGAAAGTACAATAATACATCTGTGTGAAGCTCAGTGCAAATTTCTGAAAAAATTTACTTTAAATTCAATGACGTCTCTTTCATCTTCAACCTGGCTGGCATTTCAGTGCCTTCCCCCAATAGCCAGTAGTCACAGTGTCTTCCCCAGTAGCCCCAGTGACCGCTCCTAGAAGCCAGAAGACATAGTCCTTGCCCTCAGTAGCCAGTAATAGGGCCCCCAGTAGCTAGTAGTAGGGCCACCGGAAGCAAGCAATTATGCCCCTAATACTAATAGAGGCCCCACTGTGGACAGATAATACATTTGAATACTCACCTATCTGGTGCCTCTCCTGAGTGGTGCAGTGATGATATCATTGCCTGTGCCTACACCAGGTCATGCATCAGAGGTCAAAGGCCTTTTGAAGCCTATGACCTGTGTAGCAGGTAAGGTGTGCATGCGATAAGACCACATTGATTGCACAGCGAGAGGAAAACCTGCTATATGGGAATCGCAGAGCTGGGAACACAGACTACTGTACTTTCTGACCCCCAGGATTTGGAAACCAATTGCAGCCTGGCTTCTCCCCTGCTAGAATTTTAACATCTGGCTCATGTGAGCCAGAAACAACTGGGCAGATCCCACCCCTGATTGTGTGTATTAATTAAAATGTTTGTTGATCAGTTGTGATTTATGAAAAAATATATATTTTGACCGGACAGGGGCTTTTTACTTTGTGTGGTATTTATTTTTAAACACATTTGTGGAGTGCAACCAAATATTGCATGGCTTTTATTTTAGTGTTTTTGTGTAAATTCTTGTTGATGTTGTGAATTATGGTATATATAAATCTGCTCACTTTGGGACAGGCTGTCAACTGCAATAAGCAAGTTGTCTGCTTTCAAAAAATATAAATGTTTTAGGGGGTGCCATTACTTTTTAATGTTTGATCGCTTTATATGGCAAGATGTGAATGTGAGGTGTACAGCTAATTATTTTCTTTTTGTGGCACATTTTTTGCTTTCAAACTAAATATTTATGATAAATATAATTTTATAAATAAAATTGTACAATTTGAATAAAAATTGTATAAAGGACTATGCTACAATAAACAGCTATAACAGTTATCACAGGTGTCTGCAATTAAGCTTTATTATTAATCCTGGGTGAAAATTCTTGTTGATGTTGTGAATTATGGTATATATAAATCTGCTCACTTTGGGACAGGCTGTCAACTGCAATAAGCAGGTTGTCTGCTTTGAAAAAATATATATGTTTTAGGGGGTGCCATTACTTTTTAATATGCTTGATCGCTTTATATGGCAAGATGTGAATGTGAGGTGTACAGCTAATTATTTTCTTTTTGTGGCACATTTTTTGCTTTCAAACTAAATATTTATGATAAATATAATTTTATAAATAAAATTGTACAATTTGAATAAAAATTGTATAAAGGTGCCTATGTCTATAAACTTCTTAAATTTTGAGTTTACAGGTGGTCACCTGAACGCCCGACTTACACATGACCCCTAGTTACAAAGGGACCTCTGGATTTTGGTAATTTACAGTACTTTAGCCCTATGCTACAATAAACAGCTATAACAGTTATCACGTGAAAATTCTTGTTGATGTTGTGAATTATGGTATATATAAATCTGCTCACTTTGGGACAGGCTGTCAACTGCAATAAGCAAGTTGTCTGCTTTCAAAAAATATAAATGTTTTAGGGGGTGCCATTACTTTTTAATGTTTGATCGCTTTATATGGCAAGATGTGAATGTGAGGTGTACAGCTAATTATTTTCTTTTTGTGGCACATTTTTTGCTTTCAAACTAAATATTTATGATAAATATAATTTTATAAATAAAATTGTACAATTTGAATAAAAATTGTATAAAGGACTATGCTACAATAAACAGCTATAACAGTTATCACAGGTGTCTGCAATTAAGCTTTATTATTAATCCTGGTTCTTATGACAATCCAACATTTTTAAAATCCATTTGTCACAGAGACCAAAAAGATTTTGTCTGGAGCTTCAATTATAAAATATACAGTTCCGACTTACATACAAATTCAACTTAAGAACAAACCTACAGAACCTATCTTGTATGTAACCCAGGGACCGCCTGATATTATAATTCTTTATGCTGTACTTTCATACTGTAATTTGTACATGTCAAAACTGTATAAATTGCTTTGCCCGATAATGCGACAAAATTTGCAGAAATGCCTTGCAGTGAAAGCATTAAAAAGGGAATTATTGGGAGCCCCCACCACCTTTTCTGCCCTCAGGCCTCCACCACCCTTAATCCGGCCCTGACTTTGCCAATTGTGATGCAGTTTAAGACTGTCTGACCTAACTCCTCATTGAGGTACATTTACTAAGGGTCGCGTTTTTCTACCGGGTTTCCCGAATTTTTCCGATTTGCGCCGAATTGCCCCTGGATTTTGGCGCACGCGATCGGATTCTGGCGCATCGGCACCGGCTTTCAAGCGACAGAAATCGGGGGGGCGTGGCCGTCACAAAACCTGACCGGATCGGAGAAACCCGCTGAATTTCTTAAAAAATTTGTGTCGCAAAAAGAGTACTCACAAACGTGAGGTGGTGAATTCCGGCGGACTTCAGCGCAGCAGCGACACCTAGTGGACACCGGGTGCACGAACTTAGTGAATCCCGGCAGAACCCAAATCAGCGTCGGAGAACGCCCCGCTGGATCGCGACTGGGTAAGTAAATCTGCCCCATTATTGTCTTACTTTGAGGCACTGCAGATTGAAGTTTGCAGTAATCAGAGCTTTCTATGTGGTTGCATAGTTTGTCATTTAGTTTACTACAATATTATTAGTTGTGTTAGTAGTACTAGTAGTAATCGTAGTATTATATTACTAAATTAATCTGTATTGCAGTTTAGAAACTTTTTGCTGCACAATATAGTAAATATTATTTTTGCAGTACATTGCAGCTAAAAAGTGACATCCTCATTTATTCAAGATCAGTTCATCATAAGTGATGCCAAGGATTTGACAGTATGTTGCCACATGTAGATAATAATAAGAATATGATGGCAGCACTCCATGTGGTACATATGAATGGTACACAGTGCTCTCATACCACATTAGCACACTAATACATTTTGTAAGGGCAGCAGGTGACCTGTGTCCATTACTATGGACCAGCTGATTATAAAGTGATTTTCTGTGAATATTAACTATGGATTGGTTATAGTAGATGAAAGGGGCTGTGCGACACATGGCACCAATATCACCATGCCAGTACGATTGGCACAGATTTCACCATCCCAGCAGACAGCTTCATCCATAGTGTATCAATTGGACGGCAGAAGTGCATAAATAGGTCACATTTACTTCTGTGAGAACTCCTCCTGCAGTTCTGCTGTCCTGCCTGAAACACTGTGGATAGAGCTGTCTGCTTCCTGTTCTTTAATTGATGCAGCGTCTTGTTGTTCCTATTGCGCGCAGTCTGGCAACAAGGATGCCACACCACAGCGCGAGGAAAAAGTAACTATTTCTAGGACAAGTCTTTTGGAGTTAATGTCAAATTCATGGTGTTCAACTCCTACCACATGAGAACGCTGTGTGGGGAGAACACGGATCCTCACTCCTGATGAGAGACATTCACAATTGTACCAACACGATCCAGCTCAAATCCAAACGAGCACAGCGTTCAGTAAAACATCTTCTTTATTTAATGACCTTACCCATGGGAAGGCAAGCTGTATACTACTGGGGGCAAGCTGTATACTGCAAGGGGACAAGCTGTATACTACTGGGGGCAAGCTGTATACTACTGGGGGCTGGCTGTATACTACATGGGGGCTGGTTGGCTGTATACTACATGGGGGCTGGCTGTATACTACACCCTCGGCTTATACTCGAGTCAATAGGTTTTCCCAGTTTTCAGTGGTAAAATTAGGGGTCTCGGCTTATACTCGGGTCGGCTTATACTCGAGTATATATGGTATAATCCTATTATAAACCTATTATATAAAGTCTATATTGTGAATCTAGCGTATCAAACTAAATAAAAACCCCTAAGGTGATAAAAAAAGAGATGGAGGGAGGGAGAGAAACCCAAAACCTATACAGTAGAATTACCAAGTGTGGTTCTGCCCACATGCCACGCAATTAAAAGTCGCCAGAAATCTTATCCTGTGTCTATGAAAGTTATTAGCCAGCGAAGCAAGCATGGGAAATAACAGGATGTCTCACTAAGGTCCAAAAACTCGTCAATTTTTGGATTTTTAAAAAATTTTTAATATCAGTTTTTTAGCTCATACTCCATTGTTTACCACTTTCTTTATTGAGAGCTTTTTTAGAGTTGTGCATATAACTTTGTTACTGCTTATTCCTTACTTGGGACACAAAAACACCATTTATAATTTTTTATATAAGAAAATGATATAATGAAAAAATGTGATTGAAGTCTTTTAGAGGGGTATTCCACGAATACCCATAATTCATATTTAAATAGATCCTTAAAATATAAGCTAATATGTAATTAGCTGTTTTATAAAATTTAGCTCCCTTTAGCAGAAAAATGTTGTGGACATATGCTATAATAAAAAAATTAAATGCTATTGGCCTTTTAATCAGACCACTGATTTTATCTCTGTGGAGCAGACACAGGACATAAGATGGCTGCTGGTCACATGTCCACATCACATGTCCTGCACTTCCCTGGGAAGCTCACGTAATCATAACTATGTTTGGTTGTAGTTAGTTGCTTGCAGTGCTTCCCATGAGAGGGAGGAGATGCTACTGCGAACATGGGGATCATGGGATTTGTAGTATCCTGTGATGGCCATCTTGGAAAAGCAAATTAAGTAAGCTCAGTTTTGTGATTAATGACATTAAGTTTTATTGTATTCATTTATTTATACCATTATGGGTTTTTGTATTAGACATTCATATTCCAGGAGTATCCCTTTAAGTATTTTTCTTTACAGCCTCACTAAGGAAATTGAACATATGATTCTACAATGCATTACAATACTCTTTAATACCTATTATTATTATTATTATTATTATTATTATTATTATATATTCACATTGCCTTATGTGTCTTCCCTTATGTTGGAAGACCATGATGTTCAATCATGATGTTCTGCAGTGCATTAATCATGGAACAACACTTTTTAATCTGGATGAACGCTATGGGATTTGTGACTTTTTGGGCCATTTGTGTCACAAGCACCACTTTTTAAAAAGCAAGGCAGGGAAAAATCACTGTCCAGTCAAACTTACTATAAACTTCAGAAGTTTTTCACTGAAGCCTATGAACAGAATTTACCTGTAGATTTTAATTCTGGTGCACAGGTAATTAAGATGTCGAAACCTCTTAGCTATTCTGTCTTTTTGTGCACCTGGTGAGCATTTATTAAGTCTGCCAAACAAAGCCTAATACATCAACCACATAGTCTACAGAAGTATAACATTGAAAACACCTGAGCCAGGTGACACTGCATTCAGGAACAATGTTATTGCTCTAGTAGGCACATAATTCATCTACAATAAGCTATGCATTAAAAAGTCAGTTTTTGCTTTACTTCTGTTAGTCACTTAAATAAATATATCAACACAAAGTAAGTAAAATTCTTTAATTTCTAATCATTGATATTGTTCCAAAAATAAATTTAATTTAATAGTTTTTCATCTGTTGTTAACTATTTTGTTTCCCTATAGGACTTAGATCCAGAAGAGAACATATTCCTGAAGGACAAAATTATAATAACAAAAAATGATACATCTGACTATGAAGAAGCACTGAAAAAAGAATTTGTTGACTGGGTTCAAAAGGGATATAATAAAAAGGTAATATGGTGAAGTATTAAGATTCCTTTGTAAAAATGTATCTATTATTAATGGAAGAATCACCACAGCATAACTTGAATGATATTTGTCACTCAGTATGAGAATAGGATGCATGAAATAGAGAACAGAGACACAAAGAGGGGAATTTATTAAAACTGGTGTCTTAAGGGCTAGTCTTAAAATCCCCCCTGATGGTGCTCCGACGCCCGGAACTACTACGAAGCTCCAGCCTTGTAATAGATCCAGGTGTTATCTCTTCCATAAATCTGGTGGAGAAGGCAAAGTAAATCTCCTATCAGTAGTGCTACTCTGTGTGCCCCCGGTCCTCAGTCTTGGCTCTCACCTCTCCACGATCCAGCGCTGGCTCCTACAGGCTCCTAGAGCTCGCGCATTCTGGCTTCCGGAGATTTAAAGGGCTGCTCTGCCTCCGACCCTGAACCTTTCCCACCTGTCTTGACCTCCTGCCTGTCCCGGACTACTTTCCTGCCTAACGTCCTTGTACCACGCCTTGGCTGCCACCGCAGACAAAGTCGCAACCTGTGGAACGACCTGATGGTGACTTGCCGCAGCAAGTCCAACCCGCTTTGGTGAAATCCAGGCGGGCTCTGGTGAAGTCCAGGTGCCACTTATATTCCAGTCCCAGGTGTCGGCCTATGCCTTTGCCCACGGTGGTCCAGTGGGTCCACTACCCCAGGATCCTGGCATTCCCCCAAAGTGATATGGAAACTTGTCAAAAAATTAAATAAGATAATAGGTTTGTTAAAGCAAACCTGTCACCATAAAAAGACAAATAAGGCAGCATGTTATAGAACAGGAGGGGCTGAGGAGATTATTAAATATAGTTTGACTGGAAAAGATGTAATAAACATCTGCCAAAGTTAAATTCTCAGCAGGGCCAGCGCCAGCACTGGATATTCCTGGGCAAGTGCCAGGGCCCAGCGCTGCTGGGGGTGGCATATAAGGCTGTACATAAAGAATTCATGGGGGTGAGGGGGATGTATCTAATGAATCCATAGAGTGTCAGGAGGACTTATATAAAATAACTATGAGGAGCTGTATATATCAAATAACCATGAGAGTGTTATTTGGTATGATAAACTAGGAAATATTTTAGGGACCAGGAGACTGTTTTAGTTTTTGAATACTTGATGCCGCCAAGTGATTTCACTGGGAAGGGGCCCACTGAGGCTCTGTTGCCCAGGGGCCTACTGAAACCTGGAGCCTACCCTGCTCCTCCACTAAAGTCACTCCATTAGACTTCTCACTGTAGAAAAAGCAGACATTTTAGTGAAAAATAAACAAATTGGGCCAGATCTATTATTCTGGCTGCGCCAGTTTTCTGTTTGACTTTACACTAGAAAGAATGGGGAACATTTACCAAGGGTCTGCACACCACATTTCTGTCGGGTTTCCCGACTATTTCTGTTTTGCACCACATTTAACAGGGGTTTTCTGAGCACAGGGTTTTTTTGGCGCAATCGCGCAGACTTTCATGCAACACAAATAGGGGGGGCGGTGCCGTCGGACAACCTGACTGATTCGGACTAAGCGCGGGATTTAAAATTAAATTGTGTCGCAAGACATGCAGTCACATACAACGGGAAGAAGAAGGTGAACTCCGGCGGACCTCAGCGGGGAAGCAACACATGCAGGATACCGGGCGCACGATCTTGGTGAATTGCAGAAGACTTCATCCTCATCGGACAACGCACCTCGGGGATCGCACAGGGACCGGGTAAGTAAATGTGCCCCAATGACTTTGGAGCTTGCACATGTATTTAAGTAGTGTCTGCCCCAGTTTTGTGTCGCAGTTGCACTGTGCATGGAACGCCTCTTAATTGTAGACCGTATTCAATAATCTGGCAGACCCTGCACATTTGTGAGGCAAGCTGCACGCGAATAAGAAAAAAGTTAGGGATTTTTAAAGTTGGCGAGTGAAAAATGGAAATGCTAAATGTAAAAAAAGGGAATCAGCAGCAAGGGGCTTCACTTTAAAAACTAAGTTTAGCTAATTTTTCCATAAAATTTTATATTCTAATCAGAATTTAAAAAGCCAAAACTAATTGCAAGTGTTTAATTTTCCTTCAACTGTTATGTCCTGAACATCACAGGCCAAAGAAAAGGCCAAATCGGTACTTTTTTATTCACAGTTTTTTAAATTATTGACCACTAATAATTCTTGTACCACTAATAAACGCTCTTAATAAAATAGATACCTGAATGAAAAGCAGGTGTGTAAATTGGCCCCTGATCTATAACTCCACACAGACTGACAATATCCTTTTTTTGTCTCCTCATTGCCTAGATGCTGCCTGACTTTCTGTGCACTTGGCATGATAAAGTTATGGTCACGGCTTCTGTTAGTACACAGACCCAGATTCCCCATGTGTAAGAGGATCTGAAAACACAGATGATCAGAGGCGCCCCCTTACCAGCACCATAGTGCTTGTGTACCTCAGGTGCATCCTCCGCAATGATCTTTGTAGTATGGGGGATATTTAGCATATGCAGGTGTTCATGCTTCTCGCAGCGCGATACATACAGAGGCTTTTGGTGTATCGGACAGGAACCCTCTTATGACTGCTCGAACATATTAGATCATTGCAGAAGATGCACGGTGTTTCAAGGTCTGTACTTACACGGGACACGACCGGGAGTGTGAAATATGCTCTTGCCATGACACTGGAGCTCGAGTGCCATCTAGGCAATGAGGTCATTCGTATTCAAGATAAAAAGATGGTTCATTTGCTATTATTGTAATATCTCTTTTAATAAAAATGTATGAAAAGCCAACATGGTAGGTTAGTGAGTACACACCCTGTAGAAGCAAAATCTGTGAGACGTGCGCTGAGGTGCCTGCAGTGTGGGCACAAATACGGGTAAGGTATCTCCATTAGCCTATTGGTTATAGGGTTTTCCTGCTTACCCTCTTTTCATGCCGGGAGCCAGGATTCGATCCTAAACATCACGGTCCAACAGAAATATTGTAGAGAAGAAAACAAGGCCTTGTGTCTGTGAAGTGTATGTCCAAGATGTCTATTTAATAAAGAAGGCAACGTATTTTAAAGAGACAAATGAGCTGGATCGTGTTTTCTTCTCTACAATATTTCCATTAGTCTATGGCTTAATTTAATTGTATACTTGTTGTCCATGTATATTTGTGCTACTAGGCATTTAGTGTGGAGGTTGTCCTATGTGCCTGTGAAACCAATGAGCTTACTGTAGCATTCGGATGGGCAACTTTGCAGTTTAGAGGAGTTCAAAAGGTTAACCCTTCCTTTTTATATGTGTCATACTTGCATTTGGCTGTATTTGTCTTTATAATATCGGCATTTTAAATGAAAAGCATGCACCGGTATGTATCATGTTTCTGCAGGTTTCAGATGTAATGAAAAGCCTTAAACCTAAGGAGTCATCTGAGGTAGAATGTACCAAATATTTTCCTCTGCTTGTTGAAGAATTAGAGAAAATGGACAAACTTCCTGCTATTTTTTTTGCGTAAGTTAGTATTTGAGTTATGCTATACCAGTTTTATAGTTGTAATGATCTACAAGTTAGCTATAAAAAATGAGATATAGCAAATGTAGTTGTGGATTCTCTTTCATAACAGACAGATTAGTGGTATGGATCCTAACGACTAGTCACTTTTATGTGTCACCTTCTATGCCAGCACATGCCAAATATTCCTATAATGCATCTAGTCCTTCCACCCGACAGTATACAGGCGGTCCCCTACTTAAGGACACCTGACTTACAGACAACCCATAGTTACAGACAGACCCCTCTGACCTCTGGTGAAGCTTTCTGAATGCTTTACTATAGTTCCAGACTGCAATAATCATCTGTAATATGTCTGTAATTAAGCTTTATTGATAATCCTTGGTCCCATTACAGCACAAAATGTTTAAACTCCAATTGTCACTGGGGCCAAAACTTTTTTTATCTGGATCTACAATTATAAAATATACAGTTTCGACTTACATACAAATTCAACTTAAGAACAAACCTCCGGACCCTATCTTGTACGTAACCCGGGGACTGCCTGTAATGTCAAAATTGTACCATCTGCACACTTATCGATGTGGCCTGGGGATTCCACAGTCACCCTCACATAAGCTATGGCTTTTTTGCATGTGACAAGCTAACTGTAACAATATATACACAAATAGCACTAATTCGTTAGCATTTCTACCCACAATTAAAAAGCCACTGACAGTGCCACAGTTTTGCTTAGACATTACAATTATAAAACATGGATGCAGTACTTTAAACCAAGCACACTTACACACTGGTGTGAGTCCCCTGAATATGAGGTAGGCAGTATCGCTGCACGGAGGTCACATCATTTGTAGACCATGGAGCAAGCAGGAGCTGCGGTGGCTCATTTGCATAATTTTAAAAGACACTATTCTCTAAATTGAGGCCATTAGAAGGTAGACAGATCCTGTTTCAGCGGACACACACCAGCCTGTAAGTGTGCTTGATGTAAAATGCTGCATCCATGTGGTGTATTTCCTTTAAGCTTAGTATTACAAAACAATTGTAACTTATTTCCCTTCAACAATAATTAAGATTTTACATTTTAATGTAATATTTTTTAGATTTAAACTTGATTTAGTAGAAGGTTTAGCAAAAAATCTGGATAAGCATCTGAATGAAAAGTGGAAAATGAAACGGACTGAGGAGGACGAGAAAAATATCAAGAAAGTTCAAGCAAAAGCAGAAAAATTAGAAAAGGGTCTTCAGTAAGTCTTGTTTCTAAGGTTTTCTTTCATGGCATGCGATTATGAAACATCATGCATCTAAGATGTCGTGGCTTTACCTGTTTTAGGGTAAAAGACACAGTTTTGAAGGACATTTAAAGTTAACCTGTCACCAGGAATGTCATTTTTATCTGGTGACAGGTTGCAATAGCCTATACTATGCTGATAAAAATGCCATTGTCAGCATTCTGAATAATTTCAGTTGTTTATATAGGTTCAATATACTTGGCTCCCTGTCAGCAGTTTGTGGTGAGTCCTAGGGGAGGGGGAGCTGCAGCCTGTCTGCCTGTATCCCCTTATGCATTCTTTCTCTACTCCACCCCATCCCCCTCTCCACACACAGGCTGCAGCTGCCCCCCCCCCCCTCCCCTGGGGCTCACCACACGCTGCTGTCAGGGAGCCAGGTAATTTATAATAAACTTATATTAACTACTGAAATGATTTAGAATGCTACCAAAAGCATTTGTGAAATCAGCATAGAATAGTGCCCGCCCATTTCAGCTAATACAGTGATAGGAGTAAAAGCAGAAATAATATTGATTAAAATTGTAAAGAACGGGGTTAAAAGTTATCTTTATCATAATAACATCACTAGGGGATTAGAATTTGAAAACTTTCTTTCGTGGGCAAACCCCTTGAAATGTGCATGATGCATTTTGGTTCTGAGATTTCTCAATTTTTTAATGTCCCAAATAAGCTGTTCCTAAAACTGGGAAACAGAACAGAATACATGCCTTAATAATGGAAAGTAATCTATGGCATTGTGTATGTTTGTTAAAAAATACATGTTTCCTTAAACTGGTTGTCCAGGTCTGCACAATTGTTTATACATGGTGGTGGTGGGGCTTTTGACATTATAAAGAACATAAACTTACACATATGCTCCCATCATGACCACTGCCATGCACATGCTATAGCTTAGGCTACATTCACACTAACGTATGGGGGACGTATATACGGCCGACGTATATACGGCCGATATATGTCCCCCATACACTTCTATGGGCGCACGGCACCCTACGGGAGCGGTACGGTGCAGCACACGTGCGGCACCGTACCGTTCCGTACCCGGGAAAAAGATAGGACCTGTCCTATCTTTTCCCGTAATACGGCACCGTGCGCCATAGGTTGCTATGGAGAGGGGCGGGGGTGAGCTGCGCTCACCTCCTCCTCCTCTCCCCGTGCACTGCCGTTGCCCGCTACGGTACGGTACGGGCGGGCAACGGCAGTGTGAATATAGCCTTAGTTTCATGCAGTAGCAACACCAGTGGTTGGGAAGGCATTGCCGGTCTATGTAAAGGAACAAAATTTGGCAGTGATGGGTGAACCACCCAAGGAGTTGAATGTATTAAAAAAAAAAACTGGTGAACCCCTTTAATTGTTAATGATTTAGTTGATTGGCATACCTTGCATTACAGCTACTGTTCTTCATTTATAGACTCTAATGTATATTGGATCAGTACTGTAAATTAAAAGTGTGCTGAACACGGGTCTGGGCAATAACATAAGTTGTAACTCAAGAGAAGTAGTTCAAAGTAATGACAAAATTGCTTCACTTTTTACGTAGATTAATTGGTCTGCATATGATCATTTCTAGTTAGCTGCCAATATTTATTGTTTACAATATGTTAATAAAACATTGTTTTTTTTTTTATAGGGCAGCACAATCAGAAAGCATTCTGAGGTAAAATCAATTAAAATAATTATTAGTACGCTGTAAGTATTTACTTAATTGAATATTCTCATCTGGGCATACACAGAGAGAGAGAGATCTTCAACTGCATGTTATTAAAAAAAAAAGTATCTGTGTGATGATAATTTCCCATAAAGGTAGCCAGGTTTCCCTTAGAAACAAAATAGTTGTCCTTGGATATGACCATCCCAATGCTCTGGCAGTGGTGGCCACACATCCGCAATTGAGGTGTATGACCACCTGGTTTCAGAGTTTATTAACACATTGTTTTCATATAAGTCAAATTTTACAAGATTTGTGCAGCGCTGCGTGTGTGCTATATAAGAAAGCAATTTGTTTCTTTGCACAATTCCTCCAGCAGTTTTGGTCGTATCCATGGACAGCTGTCCTTCATTTATAATGGATAATATGACTACATTTATGGGAAATTGTCTTCACACAAGTACAATTTTTTTAATTACACTCAGTTGAAGAAATTTGTGTATAAGGCAGATGAATTAAATTAAATGTGAATGTCCAGTTGGTCACTGCCCTTTAACTTACTTGTCATAAAATTACAAGTAGCCGACTGTACTCATATTGTACCCGCTTGAGTTATTTATGTCGCATGCAGGGATTGGATTCAGGCTCCCTATTTGGCCGTGTAGTGCAACATGCGCAAAAGTGATACTTTTTATAATAAAGAATTACAATATTTGAAATATTGTTTATATAAATATTTTTTTGTTTCTAAAAGCTTTATAATTTACATATTTCAACTTTATAGTATTGTAGCCTAAAATTTATAATAAACATTTAGCTAACTTTGAATAAAATTGTTTACATATATTGTCTACCTACACAGACAATTAAGTTATATATCTACATGCACTCATTTATAGGCCAGTACAGCCTCTTTAACATCCCTCAAATACAAAAATGTGTCAACTGCACACCAGAACCAATTTCAGTACATAAATACAGTCACAAAGCCCAGAAAAATTAATTACAAAAAGTTTCTTTGTAGATGCCCTCAAAATAGAAAAAGCAAAGCATATCACAGCATGGGGGGAGATGCAGCAGAATTTTGAACTCTTGAGTAATACAAGCGCCTACTGTAAAACTGGTGAAAAACAAATGTTAACTTTGATTGGGGTAGTCTCTTTCATCTTCTTCTGACCACAACTAGTCTCTGTAGATTTTGCAACACCAACATTTTAGATACTTAATTTCACTTCATCTTATCTTCTTTGCCTTCATATCCCAAATGTAATACTGTTTCCTCACTCCCCTATAGATCACTATATTTCTACCCAATATAGTAACTAACAGGGACCCCACAATAACCAATATCATAAAAGGGCACCACAGTAGCCAGTGTAGCACCAGTGCCCCAACTTTAGCTAATACATACACCGACTAGTACCCCACAGTAGCCAATATAGTTACAAGGCCCCCGGAGATGCCAATATATTGTGGCAATAATAGTGGTCAATATCATAATAGTATAATAGTAGCCAATATACTAACAGTGCCCCAACAGTAGCCAATATAGTCACAGGGCCCTCAGGGGGCCATTGATGAACAGAGATCTCTCCCTAGATCTGTCTGCTATTTGTAATGGCATAGTTTGTTCAGTCGCTGGATTCATGGGTGCCTAACACACCCAATTTGGTTCATACCAGGGTATGCTACAAGTGAGAGGCAGGGCTCTGGAATGGTGAGGGCCTTAACCCCAGCTGGTTCAGAGCAAGGACTGCAGAGAGACAGCAGTCTAGCAATAGAGCACTGTTCAGACTGCCAACTTAAAGGCACCAGGTGGAATTCAGCGCCTTTTCAGCCTTTTCAGTTTGCTGTTTTGTGGGTTTTTCATCCCTAGTTGCAGTCAATATTTAAGTTGTAGTTTAAGATTTTATTATATTTTATTTATACATTGCCTATTTGTAAGTTAAAACATTTGTTGTACTACTTGTGCCTACCTATGTCATATGTCAAATACTTTTTACAATGTTCTTAACAGAGCATCAAGTAAAGTGGATGAACTGATGACTAGAAAAGCCAATTATGACAGTTTAATGAAACAGATTGAAAAGTTCAATGAACTTCCTTCTGATTGTACTTATGCTGATGTCAGAGCTGTGGACAAAGAGGTAAGAAACCATTTAGTGAACCATATCTAACATAAAAAATTAACGAGCTACAACATCAGGGCTCTTCTTCTAAATACTTGCTAAATGCTAAATGCTAAAATCATTATAAGAAAAGTAATAGAAACTGTACATTGATTAACACTTGCATGAAAAACACATCACTGCAGTATGTAATGTATAAGTGCACAACAGAAATATATCTGCTTATTTAATAGTTTTATTACAGTTGAATGAAAATTCTCCATAAAGGAAATCTACCACCGGGAACAAGGATTGTAAACCAAGCACGCTGACATACTGGTGTGTGCCCCCTCTGGCAGGATCTTCTTTTCTTTTAGCTTCTTATGCCTTGTTTTTTGTTTTTCTTTTAAAAAGACTTTTTAAACTATGCAAATGAGCCTGAGAAGCTCCGGGCTTCATAGGTGTTAATGGTGCCTAGAGCACCTCAGTCTCATTTGCATGATTTTTTAAATTCTTTATTTCTTAAAAACAAGATCATAAGAAGCTAAAAGAAGAGCAGATCCTACCAGAGGGGGCACACACCTACAGGTAAGTGTGCTTGGTTTACTGATGGCAGATGTCCTTTAAAGGGGTTTTTCCCATGAATCAAAGTTACAACCTATCCACAGCTAACTTGCTGATTGGTGGGGGTCTCAATGAGACCACAGATCACAAAAATGAGGGGTCCGATGAGGTCCCAGGTACCTCAATCGGATCCCTTGTCGCTCCGGGAGAGTAATGGAGCAGACGGCCGCGCATGACCGTTCTGCTCCATACATCTCAATGGAGCAGACGGAAATTTCTGAGTGATCTCCATCAGCCCCATAGAGATGAATGGAGCAAAATGGTCATGCACAACTGATCAACTGATGTGGACTTCCTTTATTGCTTTCCTGATTGCATTCTGCTTTATATAAGTTTTTTTTAGGTAAGAAGCTACAAATAGAGGTGCTGGTTCACCAACCAACTGTGTACACAAACAATAAGTCTGTATTTTTTGTCTTTCTTTTTTATACTAGTTAATAATAATTAACTTATTTGTTACAGACATTAGAACAACTCTATTTTAATACAAGAAATTCACATCACTCAAGACTTATAGGTTTGTCACGAAAAGGAGTTGGTTATCACCATGGATCAGTAGATGCTAAAGGAAGGAGACTTGTTGAGATGCTGTTTAGGATGGGTTACATAAGGGTAAGTATGTGCACATCTATACGCAACCACCTGCTTATAAATAAAAGGTTACCTGTGAATTTTAGAAACAAATATTATTAAAGATGGAACATTTGTATCACCACAATGGTGAGCGGATTTCCATATGAGGGGAATATTTATAACAATCCACTACAGTAAAATTGTTTTACTTACATACAATAATAAAGCATATAAAGAAAAGTTTTTATCCGGCACCATGAATAAAAACCTCAATCCATAATCCTAATTTTGTAACATGTTTTTATTCTTTTCTAATGTGTTTGGGGTGGAAAACCCCTTATTCTCAGTCTTTTTTATGTATCTAACACATAAAGTAAATTTAGTTTTATTAATAATTATTATTATTTTGATAACAAAAAATTGCAATTAATTTCAGGTTGTAACATCCACCGGTTCTCTTGCTCTGGGAATCAACATGCCGTGCAAATCAGTCGTCTTCCTGGATGATTCCATTTATCTAGATGCACTGAATTACAGACAGGTATTATGCACAATTCTTATTACAATGTTGTACATGTAGATCTACCTGTTTCTTTATTTGGTTATTTAGACCAACTACCTAGAGTAAATGTCCAAATAGAATATGCACCATTTATAACACTTTTATGTCAGCATGAAGCCAATGGCTAGAAAGCAAGTATTATCATTTTTATTATTATAGTTTTGTATGCTACTTTTTAACGTTTTGGTGGTTACTGCTGCACCTTTGTACAGCAGTCAAAACCTGCCCACATGCCTTTTTAATGTGTTGCTAACCCGGCACTGATGTCCTGATGTGTGTGGTAAAGTATCTGGTGACCGAAAAGTTCTCTAAGAACCTGGCTGGATGAACCATATCTGAGATGCTGAAAACAATAGCCACTAGGGCAGAAAGAAGGAGCTCCCAATTATATGCTCCACAAGATGAACGATGGGCCGGTCTCCTCAGATATGTTTGAAATATGTTACAGGTAGTACTTTGTTTCATATGCCTATGAAGGTCCAACAACTCTTATTCCAGGTCACAATTTATAAAAGGCCACAATTTATAGGTGATACTGATTTGTCCAAATGATAAATTGTGAGATGACACCTGTAGGAAGGAGAGGGTCTGAGGGGGGATTTTTCCCTTTTCCTTTGTTCTTCTATTAATTTTTGATGGATACTGATATATATCCTTGATATCCCACGTAATTATGTGATTTCATTTTTGAATACTGCATCTATAATGATTTTCTCTATACACATTAACTCCTTAGTGACCATCCATTTCCCTGACGGGTTTATTAGTTCAATATCCTGCAATTTCGGTTTGGTACTAGGTTTAATAATAGACAGACCTACTAATTTTGTGGGGGTTTTCTTTTGAATAGTCATTTACATTACAGATACAACCACCATTGAATCCACTTGTGACAATAGATTACATCACCGCTTGCAAAGAGAATGTGTAAAAAAAAACTCTCTGTAGAGCTCAATTAGTCACTTCCTATTACTCTTGATGGGCACTAGGGTACTGTAAAGTTGATCGCTAAATGCTGGTACTAGAGTTCAAGCAGTCTCCATAAACATAGACATAAAATGAAAGAAATAAAAGGAAAAATCGGAAGATAAAAACTGATGAGACCCTTGTCTGCCAGTGGTTAAATAGATAAAAGTTGAGAGTCCTCAGATACGTTTAGTGGCTAGTTAAAATGCACTGTATTTTCACTTAACCAAATTCAACAACTAAGGATTCTTAAATTTTATCCAGAAAAAAGTGATACACTTTGTTATCTGGTTTTGGCAACTTACTTATTTCAACGTGGTTAAAATGAATGACAAAGCATTAAAAATGGTCTGTTTCGGCATTGTTCCCTCTATAGATGGCAGGAAGGGCTGGAAGAAGAGGCCAGGACCTAGTGGGAAATGTCTATTTTTTCAACATCCCAATGCCTAAGGTGCAAAAGCTCTTGAAGTCCAATGTTCCTCAACTGAAAGGGCAATTCCCTCTAAATGTTTCCTACATTCTCAGATTAATGTTACTAGCGGCCAAAGCGGATGACAAAAAAGATGCAAAGGCCAAGGTAAGGCTTTTTTTGTGGGAAAAAACATATTACCGTATATACTTGTGTATAAGCCGAGTTTTTCAGCACAAAAAATGTGCTGAAAAACGTCCCCTCGGCTTATACACAAGTATATACGGTAATAAGTTAATTTCAATAAAAAAAAAAATAAAAACTTATATACTCACCCTCCGGTGGCCCCGATGCGCAGCGCTGCTCCCACGATGTCCGCGCGGTTCGTCTTCAGGCATCCACGCCCGTCTTCTGCTGGGAGCCGCCATTGTTTTTCCCCCAGGCGGCGCCTAGCATGACGTCAGCAGCGGCGTTTCATACTAGGCGCCGGCCCGGGAGAGAGCAATGGCGGCTCCCAGCAGAAGAAGGAAGACAAGCGCAGAGGCCTGAAGACAAGCGGAGCGGACATCGGGGGAGCAGCGCTGCACATCGGGGCCACCGGAGGGTGAGTATATAAGTTTTATTTGTTTTATACTGGGGGCAAGCTGTATACCACTGGGGGCAGGCTGTATAGTACTGGGGGCAGGCTGTATACTACTGGGGGCAGGCTGTATACTACTGGGGGCAAGCTGTATAGTACTGGGGGCAGGCTGGGCTGGCAATATACTGGGGGGGGGGTCTGTGACCAATGCATTTCCCACCCTCGGCTTATACTCAAGTCAATAGTGTTTCCCAGTTTTTGGTGGTAAAATTAGGGGTCTTGGCTTATACTCGGGTCGGCTTATACTCGAGTATATACGGTATTTCATTCTTTTTTACTCTAATCCACACTTGTGCCCACACTTTATTGTGCCAGGCAAACTTCTCATGTGCATTGGTGTCTAATACAAATGTACTTTTATTTGATAAAAAAGTGATTTTTTATTCTACATGACTATTTTTGGTGATCTTTTTGGTTTAGCTGTCTTGCACACATTCCACGTGTTTTGGATATTTGATTTCATTGTAGCATCTATGGTAATACTTTTCCTTTTTTTGGTTTGGTTGCTCATTTTAACACATGGGTAGACCCAGTGCAAAGTTTTGAAAACTGCCCCCTCACACTTTGTTTGCGATTTGGTGTAGCAGTATAAGATTAAGATTATCACCACCTCTGTGGCCTCCACAAAATAGACAATAAAAGCAGTGATATAATGAAACTTGTTGCACAGAAACTATAACAATGCTAAATGTATTACATGTGAACAGTGCCAAAATCAATCTTGCTACATAGATACAGCAACAGAATGAAGCTATTACATAGATACATTACCAGAACCAACATTCCAACATTGAAACAGCAACAAAACCAAGCTTACCATATAGCTGCAATATCATAACTAAGAATTACCACATAAGGTACAGGCCAGAGCCCAAGCTTACCACATAGATTACAGACGAAGAACAGCTACCACACTAGTACAGGACCAAGAGCCAAAGCTTACTACATAGGTAACAGGACCAGAACCAAGCTTACCACTAGGTACGGACCCAGAGCCAAGGCTTACTAACATACACATACAGGACCAGAACCAAGATTACCCAAAATGTTTTAGTACAGGACCAGAGCCTAAGCTTACCACATAGATACAGGACACAGAACCAAGACTTACCACATAGATACAGGACCAGAAGCCAAGCTACTAATAGGTACGGACCAGAACCAAGCTACCACTAGCGTAAGGACCATAGCCAGCTTACCAAATAGATACAGGACAAGAACCAGCTACCACATAGGTACAGGGCCCAGAGACCAAGCTTACACACAATCAGGTACAGACGAAGAAACCAGCTGTACCACATAGGTTACAGCGACCAGAGGCCAAGCTTACACATCATACCAGGACCAGAACAAGATTACCACATAGGACAGGACCAGAGCCAAGCTACCACATAGAGATACAGGACAGAACCCAGAGCTTACAATAGATAACAGGACCAGAGCCAAGCTAATAATAGGTACAGGACCAGAACCAGTGACCACATAGGTACAGGACCATAGCCAAGCTTACCACATAGATACAGGACCAGAACCAAGCTTACTTCATAGGTACAGGACCAGAACCAAGCTTATTTTTATAAATTAAATAAAATTATGAAATAAATACAGGACCAGGGCTAAGTTATAAACAAAACCAGTTAAATAGAGACAGAACTGAACCAGCTTCTAAGACGGTAGGAACAGACAGATCCGTCAACTCAGCAGTACCCATAGTACAGGACAGAGCCACTGACTATAGTACAACCAGAACAGACAACTGATCAGACAGACATACCCACTAGTACGACAAGAACCAAGATACCACATAGATACAGGACAGAACCAAGCTTACCAAATAGGTAAGGACAGAGCCAAGCTCTACTACATAGAATACAGGACCAGAACCAAGATTACCACATTAGTACAGGGACAGCAGAACCAGACACCACAGCAGTACTAACATAGATTCACATAGAGGACCAGAACCAAGATATGGTACCGAGCCACTTACTACAGGAGACAGATACCCATAGAGGACCAGAACATACTCCTGAAGACAAACCAACCAATAGAACAGGACCCAGAACCCAAGCTAACCCACATAGATACAGACCAGAACCAAGATTACCCATAGATACAGGACCAGAACCAAGATTACCACATAGGTAGAGAGCAGCTCACATATACAGACAGAACCAAGATTACCACAATAGGGTACAGGACCAGAGGCAAGCTTACTAATTAGATACAGACCAGGAACAGATTACCACATAGGAACAGGACAGACAGCCTTACCACATAGATATACGGACCAGAACCAAGAGATACCAATAGTTACAGGACCAGAACCAAGCTTACAATAGTACGCGAAAAGATTACCACTGGTACAGGACGAACCAAGATTACCCCATAGAGATAAGGACCAGAACCAAGCCTACCACATAGATACAGGACCAGAACCACGATCCACATGTACAGGACCAGACATACCACATAGATACAGGACCGACAGAACCAAGCTACCACATAGTACAGGACCAGACAAGCTCACCCCAATAAGGACCGTCACTTCCACATAAACCGAGCATATCTTCAGTATCTCATGATACCTACTTACATAGGGTAGTTGTACCACTGACTTCTTTTAATGTATGGACCAGACCAGCTTATACATAGAATACAGCCAGAACCAGTTCTGTATTACATAGATTGACAGTTTGTGGATCCAAGAACAACATATTGCTGTGTTTCATGTATACAAGGACCAGGAGCTGTCGAAGAGCCAGCTTACTACAAGATACAGGACCCGAGTAAAAGATTACCACATAGGTACAGGACCCAGAGCCATAGCTTACTACATGATACAGCAGAACCAGCTAACCACATAGGTACAGGAACAGAACCAAGCTTACACATAATACAGGACCAGAAACCAGGCTTACTCATAGATACGGACCCAGAAACCAAGCTATTACATAGTACAGGATACAGAACCAAGCTTATTACATAGGTTAGGACCAGAGCCAAGCTTACTACATAGATACGGACCAGAACAAGCTTACTACGAGATACAGGACGAACCCAAGCTTACACATAGATACGACCAGAGCCAAGCTTTACTACATAGATACAGGACAGAAAACCAAGCGTACTACATAGTACAGGCCAGAACCAGCTTACCACAATAAGCATACGAACAAGCTTACTACCTAGATCAAGGCCAGAGCCAAGCTTACATACATGGAGATACAGGGAACAAGAGAACCAAGTTCATTGATAGTACAGGAACCAGATCCAAGCTCTTGCATAGATACAGACCAATCCAAGTTACTGTCGAGGCACTTACTAATGAGATACAGACCAGAGCCCAAGATTCACTGATAGATTACATGGACCAGAGCCTTCGTTTTTTCTTAATGATATAGTACAGAGGACCACGTAAAGAACGTATACCCAGCTTACACATAGAGACAGGACCAGAACAAGCTACATACATTGATACAGGACCGAACCAAGCTTATTTTTATAAAATAAAATAAAATTATAATATATAAATAGGAACCAGGGAAGCTTATAACACAGATAGAACAGACCAGATTAATACGTAAGTAACGACAGAACTAGGAACCCATTACTATATAGGTACAGGACCAGAACCCAAGTTTCTGTACACAGAATACAGGACCAGACCAAGCTTACCACATAAGATACAGGACCAGAACCAAGCTAACCACATGATACAGGACCAGAACCAGCGTTAACAAGATACAGGACCAGAACAAGTCCATAGGATACAGACCAGTAGCTACAGTACACATCAGACAGATTCACATATAAGCTTATTCTACATAGAATACAGGACCAGAACCAAGCTTACACTAGATACAAATGTCGTGACCCAGAACCAAGCTACCACATAGCACAGAACAGAGCCAAGCTTACACATAGATACAGGACCAGAACCAAGCTACTACATAGATACAGGACCAGAAACCAAAAAAGTCGGGGGGCTTACCCACTAAGATACAGGACCAGAAACCAACTTACCACAAGCATACAGAACCAGACGCCAAGCTACACATCATAGATTACAGGACCAGACGCAAGCTTACTACATAATACAGGACCAGAGCCAAAGCTTACTAATGGACTGACCAGACCAAGCGACGTTTGTATGCATAGCATACAGGACAGATCCCAAGCTTATGCTAAGATACAGGACCAGATCCAAGCTTACTACATAGTATACCGAACTACATGTAAGACCAGAGCCAAGCTTACTACATAGAAACAAGAGCACCAGAACCAAGCTTATTGACATAGTGTATGTAGCCCCTTGTAACCAGTTTACAGAAGACAGAACCCAGCTTACTACAAGGAGATACAGGACAGACCAAGCTTATTACATAGATACAGGACCAGAACCAAGCTTATTACATAGGTACAGGACCAGAGCCAAGCTTACTACAAAGATACAGAACCAGAGCCAAGCTTACTACATAGATACAGGACCAGAAACCAAGCCTTATTAATATGGATACAGGACCAGAACCCAGCTTAATACATAGGAACGGACCAAGAACCCAAGTTACACATAGATACGGACCAGAACACAAGCTTATTATTACATAGATGGATGATCAGAACTCCAGTTTACTTACTAGATACAGGACCAGAACCAGCTTACTAAATAGATAAGCAGGACCAGAAAGAACCAAGATTACTCCAAGATAACAGGACCAGACCAGTTACTACATAGTAAGTGACCAGAACAAGCTACTACATAGTCACAGGACCAGAACCAAGCATTTCAATAGATACAGGACAGATCCAGCTTATCGTAGGATACAGGACCAAGAACCCAGCTTACTACATAGATTACAGGACCTGGACCAGCTTACTATGAAATAGATACATGTAGTATCAGAACCAGCTTGTACATACATGATGACAGGACCAGAACCAAGTTCTTATTCATAGATCAGGACCAGATCCAAGCTATTACATAGATTTACAGTTACCCCCAGACTCCCGCTACAGAAACCCAGAACCATACATACATAGATACAGGAACCAGAACCAAGATTACTACATAGATACATGTGACCAGACCAAAGCTTATTACTAATTAGAGAGTATTCATAGGACCCTAGATCCATAGCGTTTTACATAGATAACAGGACCAGATCCAAGCTTATTCACATAGAACAGGACCAGCAACCCCGCTTACTACAAGTACTACAGGACCAGATCCAAGTCGTATTGCATAGATACAGGACCAGATCCAAGCTTATACATAGATACAGACCAGAACCAAGATTACCACATAGTACTAGACAGAACCAAGCGTGACTACATAGATACAGCGACCAGAACCCAGTTACTACATAAGATTACACGGACAGTAACAAGATTACTACTAGATACAGGACCAGAACCAAGAATTTTATATCATAGATACAGTGACCCAGAACAAGTTACTACCTATGATGAACAGGACCCGATCCTACGCTTACTTAAAGATACAGATCCAGATCCAGCTATTACATAGATACAGGGATCAGAGCCAAGCTTATTACATAGATACAGGACACAGAGCCAAGCTTATTACCTAGATACAGGACCGAACCCCCCACCCAGCGTACACATAAGATACAGGACAGAACCCAGTTACTACTAGATCGGACCAAACAAGATTACATAGAACGGACCAGAACCAAGATTACTACATAGATACCGGACCAGGACAGACCAAGTAATACATAGATACAGGACCAGTATCCAAAGCTTATTACAGAAGATACAGGACCAGATCCAAGCTTATTACATAGATACAGGACCAGGATCCAAGCTTACAATTCGTTACTAGTTAGTAGATACACGTTGATTTCTCAGTATGTGTCCAAGCTTATTATATAGAGATACAGGACCAGAACCCAGCTTACTACTAGATACAGGACCAGATCCAAGTTATTTGCATAGATACAGGACCAGAGATCAAGCTCTATTTACATAGATACAGCGACCACGTATAAGTCGAGAACCCAGTACACAGTAAGAAAATGACTACATAGATACAGGAAGCCAGACCAGAATAAAGATCAGGTCGACCAGAATAACATAGATACAGGACCAGAACCAAGATTACGTACATAGATACAGGACCAGATCCAAGTTAGATTACTACATAGAACAGGACCAGATCCAAGGCTTATATACATAGATACAGGACAGATCCACGCTTTACATAGATACAGGACCAGATACCAGCTTACTACATAGATACAGGACCAGAACCCAGCTTAACTAACATACGAGAAGGACCAGAACCCCAGCTATATTATTACATTATAATTTTTGTTCTATACAGGCTTGGTTCAGTGCCGCAGATGTCTATACAGTTGTCGGATGACTGGGATGTGATCTCAGGAGATGCTGCAGGACTCCCGCACTTCCTGCAGTGATGTCTAAGCCGTCTCCTTCATTCTCCTCTTCTTCTGTGCAGAGCGCCCCCAACTGCCCAGAGGGTGCAATAACTGCTACTATAGATAATAATACATATAATGTACAAAGCCCTGCAGCAGCGTGTTGTATCACTGCAAGCAAGCAGAGCTCTGTAAGAGCTGCGTCAGGACTCCCTGAAGCGCCAGTGTGATCAACTGACAGGCAAGCACAGCTATGTAAGAGCCGTCGACTCCCTGCGCGCGTTGTGATCACTGACAGGGCAAGCAGAGCTTCTGTAACGCGGTCAGGACTCCTTCGGAGCAGCCGTGTTATCACTAACAGCAAGCAGAGCTCTGTAAACAGCCGGTCAGGACTCCACTGCAGCAGCCGGTGTGATCACTGACAGCAAGAGAGTCTTGTAACAGCCAGTAGGACTCCTGAATAGCCATGTCGATCACTGACAGCAAGCCGAGTAGATAACAGCCGGTCAGGAACCCTTGCAGCAGCACGTGTGATCACTGACAGCAAGCAGAGCTCTGTAACAGTGGTCGGACTCCTGCGCAGCTGTGTGCTCACTGACAGGCAAGCAGAGCTCTGTAACAGACCGGTCAGGACTCCCTGCAGCAGCCGTTGTGATCACTGACAGCAAGCAGAGCTCTTGTACACAGCCGGTCAGTGCACTACTTGCAGCAGCGTGTGATACTGACAGCAAGCGAGAGCATCGTAAGAGCGGGCAGGGACTCCCTGCGCAGTCCGTTTATCACTGACAGCAAGCAAGAGCTCTGTAACGTGGTCAGGTTTTACCTGCATTCTTCAGCCGTTCGTGATCTGCCAGCAAGCAGAGCTCTAACAGCCGGTCAGGCGCTCCTGCAGCAGCGGTGATCACTCGACAGGAAGAAGCAGAGCTCTGTCAATAAAGCCGGTCAGGACTCCCTGCCATGCAGCCTGTGTGTCATTGACTAGGCAAGCAGAG